>OU452319.1:7890651-8413151 GCA_911728475.2 Pterostichus madidus | reverse complement strand
TGGATGGATGGATGGATGGATGGATGGATGGATGGATGGATGGATGGATGGATGGATGGATGGATGGATGGATGGATGGATGGATGGATGGATGGATGGATGGATGGATGGATGGATGGATGGATGGATGGATGGATGGATGGATGGATGGATGGATGGATGGATGGATGGATGGATGGATGGATGGATGGATGGATGGATGGATGGATGGATGGATGGATGGATGGATGGATGGATGGATGGATGGATGGATGGATGGATGGATGGATGGATGGATGGATGGATGGATGGATGGATGGATGGATGGATGGATGGATGGATGGATGGATGGATGGATGGATGGATGGATGGATGGATGGATGGATGGATGGATGGATGGATGGATGGATGGATGGATGGATGGATGGATGGATGGATGGATGGATGGATGGATGGATGGATGGATGGATGGATGGATGGATGGATGGATGGATGGATGGATGGATGGATGGATGGATGGATGGATGGATGGATGGATGGATGGATGGATGGATGGATGGATGGATGGATGGATGGATGGATGGATGGATGGATGGATGGATGGATGGATGGATGGATGGATGGATGGATGGATGGATGGATGGATGGATGGATGGATGGATGGATGGATGGATGGATGGATGGATGGATGGATGGATGGATGGATGGATGGATGGATGGATGGATGGATGGATGGATGGATGGATGGATGGATGGATGGATGGATGGATGGATGGATGGATGGATGGATGGATGGATGGATGGATGGATGGATGGATGGATGGATGGATGGATGGATGGATGGATGGATGGATGGATGGATGGATGGATGGATGGATGGATGGATGGATGGATGGATGGATGGATGGATGGATGGATGGATGGATGGATGGATGGATGGATGGATGGATGGATGGATGGATGGATGGATGGATGGATGGATGGATGGATGGATGGATGGATGGATGGATGGATGGATGGATGGATGGATGGATGGATGGATGGATGGATGGATGGATGGATGGATGGATGGATGGATGGATGGATGGATGGATGGATGGATGGATGGATGGATGGATGGATGGATGGATGGATGGATGGATGGATGGATGGATGGATGGATGGATGGATGGATGGATGGATGGATGGATGGATGGATGGATGGATGGATGGATGGATGGATGGATGGATGGATGGATGGATGGATGGATGGATGGATGGATGGATGGATGGATGGATGGATGGATGGATGGATGGATGGATGGATGGATGGATGGATGGATGGATGGATGGATGGATGGATGGATGGATGGATGGATGGATGGATGGATGGATGGATGGATGGATGGATGGATGGATGGATGGATGGATGGATGGATGGATGGATGGATGGATGGATGGATGGATGGATGGATGGATGGATGGATGGATGGATGGATGGATGGATGGATGGATGGATGGATGGATGGATGGATGGATGGATGGATGGATGGATGGATGGATGGATGGATGGATGGATGGATGGATGGATGGATGGATGGATGGATGGATGGATGGATGGATGGATGGATGGATGGATGGATGGATGGATGGATGGATGGATGGATGGATGGATGGATGGATGGATGGATGGATGGATGGATGGATGGATGGATGGATGGATGGATGGATGGATGGATGGATGGATGGATGGATGGATGGATGGATGGATGGATGGATGGATGGATGGATGGATGGATGGATGGATGGATGGATGGATGGATGGATGGATGGATGGATTTTAGCCATTTTCAGCGTATCATGACCTAATTATTGACAATTTTATCTATTTTACATGTATTTTAGAAAATAAATTGCCAAGATTTTAGCCATTATCAGCGTATCAGTGGCCTTGACATAATTATTTACAATTTTATCAAATTTACAAGTTTTTTAGAAAATAAAATGAAAAAATTTTAGCCATTATCAGCGTATCAGTGGCCTTGACATAATTATTTAAATTTTATCAAATTTACAAGTTTTTTAGAAAATAAAATGTCACGATTTTAGCCATTTTCAGCGTATCATTGACATCATTATTGACAATTTAATCAAATTTACAAGTTTTATAGAAAATAAAATGCCAAGATTTTAGCCATTATCAGCTTATCATTGACCGAATTATTGAAAATAAAATGAAAAGATTTTAGCCATTATCAGCGTATCAGTGGCCTTGACATAATTATTTACAATTTAGTCAAATTTACAAGTTTTTTAGAAAATAAAATGCCACGATTTTAGCCATTATCAGCACATCAGTGGCCTTCACATAATTATTTACAATTTAATCAAATTTACAAGTTTTTTAGAAAATACAATGCCACAAGTTTAGCCATTTTCAGCGCATCATTGACATCATTATTGACAATTTAATCAAATTTACAAGTTTTTTAGAAAATAAAATGCCACGATTTTAGCCATTTTCAGCGTATCATTGACATCATTATTGACAATTTAATCAAATTTACAAGATTTTTAGAAAATAAAATGCCACGATTTTAGCCATTATCAGCATATCAGTGGATGGATGGATGGATGGATGGATGGATGGATGGATGGATGGATGGATGGATGGATGGATGGATGGATGGATGGATGGATGGATGGATGGATGGATGGATGGATGGATGGATGGATGGATGGATGGATGGATGGATAGATGGATGGATGGATGGATGGATGGATGGATGGATGGATGGATGGATGGATGGATGGATGGATGGATGGATGGATGGATGCATATCAGTGGATGGATGGATGGATGGATGGATGGAGGGATGGATGGATGGATTTTAGCCATTTTCAGCGTATCATGACCTAATTATTGACAATTTTATCTATTTTACATGTATTTTAGAAAATAAATTGCCAAGATTTTAGCCATTATCAGCGTATCAGTGGCCTTGACATAATTATTTACAATTTAGTCAAATTTACAAGTTTTCACGATTTTAGCCATTATCAGCACATCAGTGGCCTTCACATAATTATTTACAATTTAATCAAATTTACAAGTTTTTTAGAAAATAAAATGCCACGATTTTAGCCATTTTCAGCGTATCATTGACATCATTATTGACAATTTAATCAAATTTACAAGTTTTATAGAAAATAAAATGCCAAGATTTTAGCCATTATCAGCTTATCATTGACCGAATTATTGAAAATAAAATGAAAAGATTTTAGCCATTATCAGCGTATCAGTGGCCTTGACATAATTATTTACAATTTAGTCAAATTTACAAGTTTTTTAGAAAATAAAATGCCACGATTTTAGCCATTATCAGCACATCAGTGGCCTTCACATAATTATTTACAATTTAATCAAATTTACAAGTTTTTTAGAAAATACAATGCCACAAGTTTAGCCATTTTCAGCGCATCATTGACATCATTATTGACAATTTAATCAAATTTACAAGTTTTTTAGAAAATAAAATGCCACGATTTTAGCCATTTTCAGCGTATCATTGACGTCATTATTGACAATTTAATCAAATTTACAAGATTTTTAGAAAATAAAATGCCACGATTTTAGCCATTATCAGCATATCAGTGGATGGATGGATGGATGGATGGATGGATGGATGGATGGATGGATGGATGGATGGATGGATGGATGGATGGATGGATGGATGGATGGATGGATGGATGGATGGATGGATGGATGGATGGATGGATGGATGGATGGATGGATGGATGGATGGATGGATGGATGGATGGATGGATGGATGGATGGATGGATGGATGGATGGATGGATGGATGGATGGATGGATGGATGGATGGATGGATGGATGGATGGATGGATGGATGGATGGATGGATGGATGGATGGATGGATGGATGGATGGATGGATGGATGGATGGATGGATGGATGGATGGATGGATGGATGGATGGATGGATGGATGGATGGATGGATGGATGGATGGATGGATGGATGGATGGATGGATGGATGGATGGATGGATGGATGGATGGAAAGTAGAAACAGGAAATTAAGGATATAATACTTTGACAAGGAAACAATAAAATAAGCAATTATAGTACGATTTACAATAACTCGCAATCTAGGATAAGGCAAGTAGGAATCAGGGAAAAAGCAAGTTATATTAAACCAAATAATGAGAATAAAATGTATGCAAATTCTTATCGATATTAAATGAATTTAATTTTAAATTAATTATGATATTCTCTCTTTAATAGAAACAAATACGCGCGCCAAAATAACAAACCATTTTTATAATAAAAAATAATATTTAAGGCTACCCATTTCAGTACAAATAGTACTCTTTCCCATTTGAAAAATATAACTTTATTTCACCCCCGCCACACTTATTTCACTAATGACAGAATGATGTGTGTCTCCCTCTTTTATAAGATAGACAGCAAATCTGATAAATTCATTCTGTATTTACAATAATTTCACGAACCACCACAACCGCGAGTTAAATTCATACAGAATATAATTAGGTTTGGTGTACTTAATAGTGCAATTGTTATTATGCTGTTCGTGGAATAATATTTTCATATCCAGTAGATAATGTGCGCAAGGAAAAGTTTCTACGAAGATTAACATACTCGTGAACTGGTAACATTTGAATAACTAAATCAGTTCGATGTTCGGCTTCGCGTACAGATCTTTCAAGTTTCGTAGTGTTTGTCTTTGTGTTGGACAATATAATTTTATTCAACAAAAATGTTACATTCAACATACATCGATGAAATACTTTTGGTGTTCATTCGAGGTATGTTTATAAAATTTTGTCTGTATCATTACAGTTAAAACCTGAAATGAGTATAAACTAGGTTTGATTATTTTTTGAAAATTTAAGTAATTTTTATAAAATAAAAATGTCATCAGAATATTTTACCTACAACTACGTTCTTTCTCGGGTGTCCTCGGTTAATAATATAATTTCAACTTTTATAATTTTTAAACACGTGAAAATAAACACTTTTTATGCAGTAAATACATAAATTTAAAAACGTGACGAAATGTTATACAGAGATTAAAGAGTCATATTTTATCCTATATTATTTTTAAAATAAATGCTTCCAATAAAAATAATTCTACAACTGAAATCATCTGCTTAACTTGATCATTAGTTACTACAAAATCTGGCTTTAAATTTGCCTAAACTAGATACATTTTTAAGTAGTTCGCCATAGAAAAATGTGAATATATCAACAAATAATACTACGGCGTAACTGTAAAATATATATGTTTTTCATTTTCATTATAATTGAAGTTTAAATAAAGTAGGTCTTTCGTGTTCTATTTTATTGGGAAACATTTTTTCAGAGTTGCAATATTTTTCAATTTGATTTATTTGACAGATAAAATTTTAAATTCAATTTCAATTTCCCAAATATAATATTAAATTTTTTGTTATCTTTTAAATGCCTTTTAAAAAATTATTGAATGAGCAAATTCAAATTTGATAACTGATTCAGTCGTGGGGCCAGTATTCTCACCCACCATAAAATAGCGCTACTCTCAAACATAGATCTTTTATCTAGTACTAGTACATGTAAACATGTACAACTGGAAGATACGTTTAGGAATAGGCAAGAAAAATATTACAGTACTATAAGAGGATCGGAGTTAAAAGCAGTCAACAGCCAAAGCCATTTTATTGTTTCACTTGTAGAAGAAACTTGATGTGCTGATGAAAAGTTTTTGGTTATTTTGCAAAAGGAAAAGAATGTTACCGATGGTGGTGTTCTTTTAACATAGTGGTTTTCAAAATGAGGGTCGCGAACCCTCGGTGGGTCACGAAGACATTGGTGGGGGAGCATCGGATGCTATTTATAAATTTTTAAAATCTGGTGTGGGCACCACACAACTTTCTTATACACAGCATATTTAATATTTAGAATATATAATATGATTAAACATGTAATTTAGATTTTCAGTAATTCAACATTTATCTGTTTGAAACATATAAAATATCAAATTTGTTTACGAATAATTTTTTAGCAATGTTGACTACTTTATGTCTAACTTTACTGAGGAGGCATACACAGAATGTCCTTTTTTCGAGCCTAACCCTTGGTATCTCAAGAACTGTGAGATACAAAGTAGAATAAATGGAGGTAAAGTTGCCAAATTAGTTGACCATTTTAACGATGTATTTGCTTTTTCGAAAAAAGACATCGATAACTACATAAAGCGAAAATTAAAATTTATGTTTTTTGTTTCAATTGCTACTATGATTATTGAAATATATTATTAAATATAAAAATTTGTTTTTCTCAAAATAAGACTCATATACAGAAAAATTCCAAATAATATTCTATGTGCCAAATATTTTCACCAACATCTTTTATTTGAAACTTTTTTTCGTAACTGATTCCATTTTTGAAATAAATGGAATTTATTGTTTTGTGTGTCCAGTAAACTTCCTCTTCCGGTTTTTCAATTTCATTCAAAATCAACTCAGCTTTTCGTATTTTCATGAAACTTATAATTACCAAGTTTCATTAACAAATCTTATCTTGTTCATGAGATATTGCACACTCGGACACACATCCATCCATCCATCCATCCATCCACATATACACATACACATACACACACACGCGCGCGCACTCACCCCCTCCCCACACACACACACACACACACACACACACACACAGAGAGACATCATTGAGAAAATGATCAAAACGGATTCAGTGGACCTCAAAACACGTATTTCCGCGAAAATCTCGTCAACGATTTTTTTCGCGATTACAATACTTCCTTATACTGTGTATAAGAAAGTAAAAAACGTGTATTTAAAAATCCATCCAGTCGCACGCTTTCACTGAAATTAAACAGACTGATAAATAAAGCGGATTAACGCTAACACCATTTTTTATTTAATTTCTAACTTTTTTTCAATGTACTAAACAAGTATATTTTAACATGAGATAAAAAGAGAATTAATTGGCATCAAATTTAGTTCATTTCTTTAATATGTTTTAATTTGAAACAGAGTTATAGATAATATTAAAAACGGTGTTTATTACAAGCTTAATAGTAAAATTCAATTAATTCTTTAAACTATTATACCAACATATTAAAGTTCCTAAGTAACTATAACACAGTTCTTAATGAGAAATTTTTCTTTTATTAACTTTTGAAGTCGTAGTTTTATATTTGTAAGGGGTCATAACTTTGAAAAGTTTGAAAACCACTGTTTTAGCACATAGAATAGAATAATTCAAATTTTTATTAAACATGAATTTGAAAACCTGGGTTCGATTCCTACAGCCGACAAACATTTCTCACTATATTCAAATTACCTCTGTGACTCTCTTTCACTACTAACACCTTTAGAGGTCGTGCTTTGACGGTTGGTAGCCGCAATTCGCGCGCACAAATATAGCATTTACTAAAAAGAAATACATAAAACTTTCATCAAAATATTTTATTTCAAAAATTTGATTTAGTTTCCAGTTATCCTCTCTTCCAGTGGGTAGGGGGGTTTCAAATTTGGTCTCATTCGATAGAGCACATCGAAGTTAGCATTATTGTAGATCTTGTTTTCTCAAAACGTTGAACACAGAATTTTTAAAAGGGGTGGGCGGGTGGTCTGGACCAGCCTGTATATACGAGTATATATATATATATATATATATATATATATATATATATATATATATATATATATATATATATATATCATCACGCCTTTTACCCATTACTGGGTGTGGCACTCTGCCGAAGCACATCTCGGTAAGTGATATATTTACGCGTGAAGTGCGGTTACCAGCCGTGAAATCACGGTCTCCAAAGATGGTTAGTGGTGGGGGAGCCACAGGGGTAATTTTAAATTGCTGAAAATGTTTTGCTGGCAGTGGGGATCGAACCAGGGTTCTTTGGATCCACAGACCGACTTGCTACCACTGTGCCATTACCCCATTATATATATATATATATATATATATATATATATATATATATATATATATATATATATATATATATATATATATATATATATCAATAATAAAATGAATGCAGTACAACCGGAAACAGAGAAAAATAGTTTATCGCAAAAATATTGCATCTTACACGATTGCGTTTAATAAATGCAGTAGCTATAACGCTTAATTCTAATTCCTCACTCATATCACGATACCTATTTAATATCGCACCGTGATTTAGACGGAGCTGTGACGTTGTAGAGGTTAGACATGTTTTAATACAACTCAATTATATGTAATTTAATAATTCCGGTAAAATTATTTTCAATTCCGAGTTACTTTTCATATATTGACCATAATTTAAATAATTTATTTTTACTTTTTTCTTATTTGCTTGATTATCCGTATCAAAATCGTCACCATACATTTTTTTTTAATGTTTTCTGGGTAGATTTCTTTGCCAACAGTAATTTTTTGTTCAATATTATCTAGTTTATCAATTTTGTAGAACAAAATCTGTTTTCTATACTTGATACTTCATAAAGAACATAAAAAAATATGCGTTGATAATGTTCTTTTGCAGAATTAGGAAACTAGCGAAGAACACCATCATGTTTTTTTAATTTTTTTTATAATTTTATTATTAGAGATTAAGCACATTGAGGCTTACTTTTTGAAGAGAACAATTATGTACTTCAATTATCTCAAAATTTAGGACCAGTTTTTCAATCTCCGGTTTACTCTCGATTAATATTAATCATGATTAAATGATACTGGAAACAATGGTTTCCATTATTATTTAAAAATTATTAACATTAATCGATTAGTGAAAAACTGGCCATTAGTGGATTATAAAATGCATTAGATTTTATTTTTATTTCAGAATTACCACTTGATAGATTTAAATTAAATTTAACTCTGGAAGGTGTGCTGGGATACGTCATACTCTGAACAATGTAAATATTAGAATTGTGTAATTATGAACAGCTCTAATTGCTCAAATATCTCAGTAGCTGTTCATTACTGCTTATACTACAGGAATATAGTGTCAGTGTCAATGTACTTGTAACTGTTGTAAAACCAGGTGCTCTCAAAAACTATCTGGATATTACGTACTCCACCACACTTTTATTGAAATTTTATTTTTATATATGTTTCTAGTTTTTTTTACGTATTTACTCTTTTATAGTTTTTAGATGATTTTTACTTATTGAATGTGATAATGAGGTGGCTGTGTTTTTTAAATAATTATTTTGTAGTACATGTCTTCTTTCCTTACACATTTAATACAATGGCTTATAGAATTATGTTGTTTGTTTTATTTCAATTTATAAATAATAAAGTAATAAATTTGTTTAAACCATATATATATTCTAGTCTGGGTCATTAATAATATATAAATATGGTCTGGGGTATATCATACCCCACTAAACAGTTCCCGTAAATATTTTCCAGCACACTATCAAGGGGTTAATTATATTTTCATAATTAGAATAAACAATTTTTATGGAAACAATTCTAAAACAGCATTTAGTAGGATAAAATAATAAAATATTTTTTGATTTCATAGCAAACCGGAAATAAGTTTCTTGGTCTTAATTATCTTTGTCATCGTCTGCTAAACTTGACTGTATATTATGAAGAATTGATAATCGTTTAAGAGAGCTTTTAGTAAAAGTTTATATTTCTCTTGTAAATAATATAAAAATATTTACGCTTGTTAATCCGTCTTGAACTACTAAATTCATTGTATGCGCAAAACAATGAACATACAATGCTCTTGGTTCTAGTTCCCTAATTCTAGTTTGTAGACCCATAATACTTCCACTAATGTTTGTAGCTCCATCGAAACTTGTTCTTGGATCGATATGTCTCTGGTTTCATCTAGAATTACACTATAATGAATAGCATTTTTTAATTCAGTAAGTAATACATTCAATACATGGTAGATTAAATTTCGTTTGTAATAATACGACTTAACCAGCGGTATCGTATTCGATTTAATCATTAATTTCTGCCCTCAGGTGTAGTAACTGTAGAAAATTTAAATTGTATATCGGTGTGGCCCTGTATTGCAAATCCTAAATGCTAAATATCGTATAGATGAAATAATTTGTTATCAAAGCTACGAGTGCTTCTTCCATTTCTCTTTTTTGCCAGTGGTAATCATTGTTGCAACATTTTGTCCTGAATCGAGAGTCATCTTAATATAAAAGTTTTTTAGCTTTGGTGCTTTGAAAACGTTTTTGAAGTATTATTCCAAGTTGAAAAATCTATGCTCTATAGAAGTTTTTAGTGTCCGCTGTTTGGCATTAGTAATATGTGGAATTTTTATTTAAATTTTTACTGTATCGTAGCATATTGAACTTCACCTAATTCTAAATCATAATTTATCCAAGACAACTTAGAACACCACTTTTCATTATACTCGTAAGTACCACCATTTTTACTTGAAATAACAGGTGAACTTGGCGTTGTTAAAGCCAGTCACGGTATAAGTTCTGTTGAGGCCCTGGGCATAGAAGAAAATATTGGGCCCCTTAAAAAAAAAGAGACAGGAAAAATAAAAATACATGTTAGTATAATATAATTAATAATATTATAATTATAATCACAAAGTTTTGAACAAATAGTTGAACATATGCAAAAATATAATTATAATTAATAATAGTATACGTATAATGGGAATAATAATCATAAATTGATATAATTTTATTTATAATTAAAACTACAAAAGAGAAAAATATATATTTTTCTTGTTTTCCATTTTGCAAACTTATTAACTATCGTATCACAATCAAAAATTTTAAGTAATTCGCTCTCTATAACAAGTGACTACTTTTTTATGGTCTATAGGAAATACGAATATAAGAACAAAGTGTAAATAAAAAAAAAATGCTGAAAGGTACTACGAAAAATATTTCCTAAATCGTACTGCCCCAATCGTACTTGCAGTGATTCTTTAAGAATGTGAATAACTTAAAATTTGTTTTCAAATTACGAATTTATTTTAGTAATAACTTGCTAATGAAAAAATAACTAAGTAAAATAGTATTGAACATAATAAATATTTTTTTTAGAATATGAATACAACTAATACATTTTATTATTAATAACGTAGCAAGAAACCAGTACAATTTTGGAAATTCTAAAGTAGTGCAATTTAAGAAACTTAACAAACTTGTTAAAATATCAATATTACATTGGCAGTAGTTGCAAAATTTACATCAAATAAATAAATAGTGTACAAAAATGTAAGAAAGTAAAGTGATATTTTGCGGTTCAATCAACATCAGCTAACAAATTTATGAAAAATTTACATTCACCTGATTTCTTCGACGCTTCTGTAGCTCGCATTTCAAATTTTACCTACATTACCGACTTATAATTTAATTTATATATTTAGTACTTGGTGTCGATTTACGATTTATTTAACCAGTACGCATTAAGCAACTCGTCCCTATATTTTATAATTATTAGTGTTAATAGATTTCTACCGCAAATAAATTAAATAAAATGACATTAAATAAATCTAACTAAATAATAGGAATACGAATAAGAACCATTACTTACTGAAATTAGGTAAT
The DNA here is from genome assembly GCA_911728475.2 of Pterostichus madidus. Classification (NCBI taxonomy): domain Eukaryota; kingdom Metazoa; phylum Arthropoda; class Insecta; order Coleoptera; family Carabidae; genus Pterostichus; species Pterostichus madidus. The sequence continues at coordinate 8,401,595 of OU452319.1, read as the reverse complement.
AGTAGACACTTGATTGTTTCGTCTGAAAACACAATCACAATATTCCCGCAACCAAGGGTGAAAGTAGATTTATTTACGCTAATTTTAAAGAGAGGCTAGAAGAAAAAAAAGATTCTTATTTTATATATAGAATTGGTCAAAGTAATTAACGACCCTGAGAGGAGTATCTTCGGAAGTCGCTACTATCATCGGTACATTCAGTGTCAAATGTTGGTTTTACAAAAAAGACGGATTACTTGAATTTATGAAATAATAAGACGCTGTGTAATTATTCACATTTATAAAAATAATAATAATTATGTTGGTTTAATAATAAATAAATATATCATTAATAAATCTGCACAAATACGTATATTGTACATGGTGCGGCGGCCGAATGTTTTCACTAAGATTGTATATTTCACTTTCGCGCCAAAGTAAAGCCACGCCATTCGTAATGTACCTGAATGGATAGAGTTAAAGGGTATTCCAGCCACGGTGTTACTTTGGTTTGCAATACTTATTTCAATAATATAAAAAAATATATATATTTCAGGTAGGTTCAGATACAATACTTTCGAATATTTATATTTTCCATACTGCACTGTAATAATTATTAACGTTTTTTCTTTTCTTGTCATTATTTCTCACGGGTACACCAATCGTCTTTTTCATAACAACGATTTAGGGTCAGTTTTTCAGTCACTGATTAATGTTAATCATGATGAAATAATAATGAAAACTATGGTTACCATTTTTATTTAATCATGATTAACATTAATCGAGAGTAAACCGGCGATTGAAAAACTGGTCCTTAATATATGACAGAGGATTAAACATCGTAGTCGAAGGACTAGTAGTTGAAATAAATATTAATTGTGAAATATGTAAAACAGTAAGCACAGAGCGCAAAGCCTTAAAAGTAACAGAACATAATTTGTTATACAAAACTCGGAATTGCGCTCGTTCAGTTTACATGTTACCATTACCAATTTGAATTTTGAAAATTTTCAAATATAAAAATTATATAATATTAAATACAACATTATTAATTATAAGTATCATTCAAAATAAACTTATTTGTAAAGTTTTCTTGCCGGTACCCTGTACCGACTCTATATTTCTTACCGGTACGGCCTACTTTCACCACTGCCCGCAATCATTTTCCATACTTTTCAACTTCCAGGGTTAATCCATAGTACGGCAGAAAACTTCCCAGTACACGCGTTCATAAAATTATGATATTATTCACTTATTTAAAAATATTATTATCAAATAATCCTGAAACCTGGATTTACTGACACATTCCTGCTCGCACTCCAGTATAATCACAACTAACAGTGATGTTTATATCTTGAGCAGTAGGTCTGCATGAAACAAGAGTGCGCCATATAAATACTTTATATGTGTCCACTTTCCTGGCCAATTTTAGTATGGAAAGTAGGTTTTTCCAAAAACAGTAAAATAAAGTACGTATCCAAGGCTATAACGAAAATAACAATCTGGTAATGTGCAAAACAGTCTCAAAAGATTTTACCTAACTCTTTTTTTTTTGTAACCTTGGATACGTAGTCTGCTGTCAGTTCAATTTATATCAAAAAATGTAAACATTTTGAATTAGTTGTCATTAAATATTGATTAAATTAAACGATTTCAGAATAAATAGTATACATATCACACAGAGTTGGAAAAAATCACGAATTCAAGGAATTAAATCACAATTAACAAATCAAATAATTATTTTTTTGGGACAATTCACAATTGCACATCATTTTCAAAGTGAATTAATTCACAAATAAAAGTGATTTGTGATTTATTTATGTAAATTGGGACTTGTGGCTTAAATCACATTTACAAGTACTAGGTATTAACAATTTATTTAATATTTATTTTTAAAAAGTATAATGTGCACATTATATACCAAAGATATATGCACAACCAAATGAAAACAGATATAAGTAGATATGTTCAAAGGATTGTTGATATGTTCACATTAAAACTGTACCAGGTTATAAATTCTATTGCATTGTAACAGTTTAGCTTTTAATCTACTGTAACGAATTTAAAGCCAGACAGTCAAGAGCATTCCAGAAACCTTCTCGAGAACAAGTGCGTAGCAGCGTGACCTCACAAGTGCATAGAGCTCGCTCGCATGTCTGAGCGTGTGTTTTGACGGGATATTCTGGGACGTTCTGGAAGATTCGAGAACTGTTCTACGGACAGGAGTATATAAGCCGAGGTCGAGTGGCTGAGGGCAGTTGACAGTAGACTTCGAACGCGTAATATAAATGTGGTGAAATAAATAACAGCTCTAGTGTACGTAATATAAATAGTAGTTTTAGTGCCCGTTATATAAATAATATTAGTGTTTGAATACTTATTAGTAGTGTTTAAGATTTATTGTAGTGTTAATTAGTTTTAATAAGTTTCTGTTATTTTTATATTCATTCATTAAATAAATACTTTTATTTTCGAAGAAAATGCGTTGTTGGAACTGCGGTGAACTAGGACATCCGCGAAGGTTTTGTGGAAAATTGCTGAAAAAGAAAATAGAAGCCGAGTCAGAAAAACCAAGTCGGGTTGATAGGAGAGGATAGTCGTCGACCTGTAATCTGGTAACATCATATTCCATCGGACATGTCGCCTCTCTTCATCATCAAGTCAACAGCGTGGATGGTCTTGTTGACGGAAGGCCACTCAAAATGTTGCTGGATACGGGTGCGACAAAAACAATAATAAGATCCGACTTGACTAAGAAGATTGCACCAACACTATTATATCCGACGAAGTGGCAATTACGTACAGCAACTGGAGAACTAGCTACATCATCAAGAGAGTTAGATGTGACCATCAACATCGGGAACACCTCCCTCAAACATCGTGTGTTGGTAGCCGAAATCAAAGGTGACTTTAATCTTGGAATGGACGTCATGAAAAAATATGGTTTTAAACTGGACCTCAAGCACGACGATGAAAAACTCGTACTACATCCACGAGAGGATGAAGTTGCACGTGCTTTAATAACCGAAGATGTAGTACTTCCGGAGCGAAGTGAGACAATTGTGGAAGCACAACTTGAAAGAAAATTTTGTACAGGAAATGTTACCATGTTGGAACCCCGAAATAATGATGAAGAAACTGGTCGTGGAGAGATGGTTGGAAATCACTGGTAAAGGCCAACAAGATAATACTAGTTAGAATAATGAACATTATTCAGTATCCGGTTACAATTAAATAAGGAACTATAGTAGGAGTGTGTTCATCCGTATCTTTGATTATTAGAACAATGTTGGCTCAGAAAACCGCAACTAGCAAGATATCGGATGCTTTACTCAAATAAATATCAACATCTTTTCACGGACTGACATTGGACGAGAAAATCAAAGCGAAGAGCTTAATTAGCAAGTATCAAGACATCTTTGAATATGACAAGAAATCCAAAGGCAGAACGAACGTTGTCCAGCATAAAATTTATACTGGAGATGCAAGACCCATCCGTCAAGGAGCAAGACGATTACCACTGGCAAAGCGTGAAGAAGCTGAAAAGATAATTATTGAGGAAATGAAGAAAGAAGGCGTGATTGAACCTCCAAATAGTCCATGGGCTTCACCAGTGGTATTACTGAAGAAAAAGGATGGATCCACCCGATTCTGTGTAAATTACCGTCAACTTAACAACGTAACGAAAAAGGACAGTTGTCCACTTCTCCGAATGGATGATACACTGGACACATCGGCTGGGTCAAAAATATTTTGTACATTGAATCTAAAAAGCGGATACTGGCAAGTTGACTTGGAACCGAAAAACCGTGAAAAGACAGCTTTTACCGTCGGAACAGGACTTTAGCAATTCACAGTTATGCCATTTAGACTCTGCAATGCTCCTGCTACATTTGAACGACTTATGGAAACCGTGTTAGCTGGGCTGTTATGGAAAACCTGTTTGGTGTTCCTCAATGATATTATTGTGGTAGGAAAAACGTTCACATGATGAATTTGGAAGAAGTTTTTAAAAGATTGAAACAGGCAACTCTCAAGCTCAGCCCGAAAAAGTGTCATCTGTTCCAGGAGAAAGTGCATTATCTCGGGCATGTGGTTTCTGGTAAGGGAATTGCAGTGGATGAAGACAAAATAAAAGCTGTAAGGGTCTGGCCAGTACAAGAGGACAAGCATGAATTGAGAAGTTTCCTTGGTTTATGCACTTACTATCGGCGATACGTGCAAGGATTTGCCGATATTGGTAAATCACTGACATGGCTTACTGAAGAAGGTAGAAGATTTGTTTGGGAAAACGACTGACAAACAGCATTTGAAAAATTGTAGGATTCTCTGACAACCGCGCCAGTCTTAAGTTATCCTCTTCCGGAAGGCAAATTCATTTTGGATACCGATGCCAGCAATGTTGGGATTGACGGCGTCCTCTCTCAAGTACAAGGTGATCGTGAAAATGTTATTGCCTACTTCAGTAAGACACTGTCGAAACCGGAAAGGAACTATTGCGTCACCAGGAAAGAGCTATTGGCAGTTGTGAAGTCCACTGAGCATTTTTACAAATATTTATATGGCAGAAGATTCCTGATAAGAACTGATAACGCTGCCTTGAAATGGCTATTGCAATTCAATAATCCAGAAGGTCAGGTAGCCAGGTGAATCGAAAGGTTACAGGAATATGATTTTATCATTGAACACCAGCTGGGAACTAGCTATCGTAACGCTGACGCGTTGTCCAGGAGACCGTGTTCCGAAGAATGCCAGCATTGTTGCCGAGTAGAAGAGAAGCAAGCTGCTGCGTTAAGAACAACAGTAGTCGATGATTAATGGCAACCAAAAGAATTGCAGAAAGATCGGGAAAACGATACGGATCTGAAGATTGTAATAAATTGGAAGAAAAACGGGGAAAAAACCGATTTGGCAAGATGTTGCACCATACTCCCAAAATGTGAAATCGTACTGGGCGCAATGGGACACTTTAATAATTGAAAACGGTCTCTAAAACGTGTTTTGGAGAATGCGTAAGGTACAGAGCAGAGAACTCAGTTACTAATACCTAATAACGGGTACCTGAAGTGTTAAAAGAGATCCACGACGAATCTGCTGGACGACACCTTGGAGTCAACAAGACTTCTGAGAAGTTGCGGGAACGATTTACTGGCTAAATTGTAAAGATAATGTTAAAGAGTGGTGCAAGAAATGTGTAGTTTGCGCTGCAAGTAATGGGCCAAATATGAAACGTAGAGCCCCAATGCGGCAGTACAACGTAGGAAGCCCATTTGAACACATTGCAATCGACGTGGCTGGACCATTCCCAGAAACTGATGATGGCAACAAGTATATAGTACTCGTCATGGACTACTTCAGCAAGTGGGTTGAAGCTTACCCCCTGCCCAACCAAGAAGCAATCACCGTCGCTGAGGTAATGGTGAAGAAATGCATATGTCGATTTGGAGTACCGCGCGAAATACACTCCGATCAGGAAAGAAACTTCGAGTCTGTTTTTTTCCAAGATATCTGCAAAATATTAGACATTCGTAAGACAAGAACGACTGCATTACATCCGCAGTCAGACAGCATGGTTGAGCGAATGAATAGAACGATCAACAGATATCTGTCAAAAGTTGTCTCTAATTACTAAAGAGACTGGAATCGTCATCTGCATATTTTTTTGATGGAATATCGTCCATCTGTGCATGAAACAACAGGACAGACACCCGCCAATACGTTATTCGGACGTGAGTTGCGGTTACCGTGCGATTTGAAATTTGGATGTAAACCTGGAGTAGATCTAGTTGGGGAAGATTACGTCCCCGATTTACGAAGAAGATTGAACGACATTCACGAACAAGTTCGTTCAAACATCCAAACTTCAAGCGACAGAATGATTATTAACACATCAGGGCAGAAAAGGGAGGATATGGAACTGAAGAGTCGTTATGGTTATATAACCCACAGAAGCGTCGTGATCTATCGCCGAAGTTACAAACATGCTGGGAGGGACCCTATGAAGTGATGAAGCGGATAAATGACGTTATCTACCGAATTAGGAAAATACCGACTGGGAAGCCGCGAGTAGTCCATTTTAATCGACTGGCCCCTTTTTCTGGAAATAACCTTGAGGTTAGTGATGTTTGTGCAGCAAATGTTCGCTGCGTTCAAGAACATGAACATGAATTAACATTTGGAGACTTCATGAAGAAATATTCCACCGGTCACAAAGCACGGTACGGCGTGACAAAAGAAGAACGTCGAGATTTGTTCTTGGTGCCTTTGGAGTATTTCATAGACCACTGTGTGGCGGAAGACTTAAACATGTCTCGAGGGATTGCTACAGTATTTAAAAAGAAATTTGGACGGCTACAAGACCTAGCCAATCAACGTCCATCTGTTGGAAGAACCCTACCCTTACTATTTAGTTACCAAGGCACGATCATCTCAGATGCCCATCTATCGCACCTTATGGGAGGCACTAATCGATTTGAGGGAACATCTTTTATATAACGATGTTATGAAGCTGGCGGTACCAAAATTGGGTTGTGGACTAGATGGGTTGGAATGGAGAATAATTAGGAATATGTTAGAAGTTCTCTTTGACCGCACCGGAATTGAAATTCTTGTCTGCTGCTTTGACTCCAAAGGAAGAGCAAAATTAGATCGCACTGTGGATTGCCACTTCTTTAATACCTCAGGAAGCATGAAGGGTTCGACTTGCAGATTTCGTCATAACTTCTCCAGAACCCGTCAACCACTGTTCCGAAACGGAACAGTTCTAAGGAGGGGGCACTGTAACGAATTTAAAGCCAGTCAGTCGAGAACGTTTCAGAAACCTTATCGAGAACAAGAGCGTGGCAGCCAGACCACCCAAGCGGTACAGGTGTGAGTGTTTCTCTGGTCGTGCGGGAAAGAGTGAGAGGGGAGTGTTCTAGAACTCTTCGGACGACAGATATATAAAAGCGTAAGGATCGGCACGAGTTCAGTTCAGTGGACAGTAGACTTTGAATGCGTAATATGAATGTCGTGAAATAAATAACAGCTCTAGTGTACGTAATATAAATAGTAGTTTTAGTGAACGTTAAATAAATAATATTAGTGTCTGGATATTTATTAGTAGTGTTGAAGTTTTCTTGTAGTGTTAATTAATTTTAAATAAGCTTCTTTCATTTTATTTTTATTTTATTAAATAAATACTTTTATTTTCGTTTAACATAAATAGTTGTGAGTTATTTTTGTGCCTTACACATTCTACACACTTCCAAAAAGACGAAAAACGTTACAATACTCAGAAACACTCCCCAGCAGTATCTTCAATAGACGGCGGCTATCGCTTGTCTGGCCAACACCAGGCAGGAAGACACTATGTTGGAAGAAGACACACACCTTCCGTGGCAAACATCAGGCAGCGAAGCTCTTGACTCGAAGAAGGCACACATTTTCTGCCGTTCTGGCTGCCGGTGCTCGTATTTATACCCGGAGTCATCCCCACTAATTCAAAAAGTTAATTTGGCGAGTAGAGACTCAGAAAATTTGCAAAATAACCGCCAAAAAATACGAAAATAAGTTGAGACTTGCTATTTTTTGAATTTATTTCATATATTTAAACTAGTGACGAGATAATTTATATTTACTATGTACCGCACATGACTTAAAATTATGTCTTGGTGTCATTTACAATACACATTCTGAATTATACAAAGATTTGATGCTACTTGGCTCCATATTCATTTAATTTTCTTTACAATCAGATTATCTTATTTGCACTGATGATATTAATATTAACCTTTTATCAAATAATGTACGAACACAATTTTTTCATAACTTAATATCATCTAACAATATGCATCAACTAATTAACAAGTACACGCAACCTGTATCAAAATCACAAATTGATATTATATTAAAAATTTTTTTTGCAGATTTCAATGAAATTTGAAAATTCACTAGACCAACAACTTGTTAACAATTCATTATATTAAAATCATAATAGGTATAAAACACTTATTTTATTAAATTTTTATATTTTTTTGAGCATCAGTTTCACCACTCGACGACCGATGGCACCGTCACACTAGTACTACCTTAATATCTAGCACAGAAATTTATGGAGAATCTGGTACTCTGGATTGTAGTGAATTTTCTGACTATGACTATGTATTCTGTGTACTAAATTTACCTAAGGTAATTACACCTAAAAGAACTTATACGTTCAGAGATTTCAAATACTTTTATACATACATACATACATACATATCTTCACGCTATATCCCAACAAATGGGGTAGCACGAACCCTAAAATCACTCATAAAACATTCACTCATCACACCCATCAAACAACCAGCCATCACCAAACATTTTCATCCAAACACACCACCCTCACTTCAACCACATTTATAGATCACTCCATATAAACTCATTCATTTATTACACTCGAAAACATTATCACACAACAAACCTTCAATCACATCATTCCTATTCCCTTACCATTCATTTTCCTTCCTCAACATACATAACATATGCATAAAAAAATCTCAAATTACTCACATTACTCCTAACAACGAATCTAATAACGAAACTAACAACGAATCTACAAGATTAGAAAAGATGAAAGCGATAGTCTACACTTGTATATGAAAGAAACGACCACACAATGCAGTCACAGAAAATGAGACAAAAAGATAAGAAAGGGAGGGAGCGTCGCCCTGCGCATGTTTTTGAAAGTGAATTTCACACAAATACTTTTATATGGACCATTTTATAACCGACTGTGAAATAGTTACGGCTGCGTACGAATTGAAGCGCCAAGACGTATTAGCATTTGTTCTCGGTCAAATATTACTCCTTTTACCTAATAGATGTACCTGAAATGCGACCGACTTGATATATTGGTGTGTGTTTTGGATAAATTTACATTGTAGCAATTTGTCGAAATACAACGAGCGTACATGAATTCTATAAACACAGAATCGTGGATCACAACTTTGCATTGGTTGTTTGGGGACTGGAGAACGAATAAATGATAATTTTATATTTATACTATGCAACACTACAAAAGCATTTTACTTCTGTAATAAAGTGAATATTTTCTGAAATTCTAGACAATCTATATTCCTTTATTTATTTATTGAATATTTGAAGTTCTGTTGTTCAGTTTTTTTTTCAACTGTTATGTTTCAGTTAAAATTGTGTTTTTGTTAAATATAGGAATATACATGTAATTTAAATTGCTATTAATTTATATACTTTACAATCGATTGATTAATGAAACATTAAATATTTATTACATAAGTAATTTGTGCAATATTTACATTCCTACGGAAACGACAAATTAAATTATTATTTATTTCATATCAACATTTGAAAATATAAAATATGTTTAAAAAAAAAAACTTATAACTCATTTGCAAGTGGATAAACTTTTATCTACCATCCTGGGAAACGGCCAATATAATTGCCAGTAATAATATAACAAGAGAGTGAGAATTTTGTACAACGGTTTTTGGGGATATTTTACGTGAAGTTGTTGAGTTGTCTAGTTATAAAAAAGTCACACATAAATCTATCACTTTAGCTGTCATTGCTCAGGTCATGTAAAATTATTGCAATATTTTTTTTATAATTCAATAATTACCTATATTAAACTGCAAAACAGTTCTTTACTAAAAATTGAAGGTATTTGGTATAATCTAGTTAATTATAAATTTGAATTTAACCTAAGTAACAAACGCCCAAATAAATTAAATTTCAAATGTTTATTGAATCTGTCGGTATTAACGCCTTGAATTTTATTATTATTTTGATTAATTATAATTTTGAAATAAAAGTAAATGAATGCGATATAGGAAAAATAGTACGAAAAACACATTTTATAATAAGAATAATTGCAATAATTGTTTTTCAATATACTATTCTATTATTTTGCGATACGAGTAGTACACGAGTGACGAGTGATGAGTGGCGTAATTTATCCAAATGAGTGATAGCCACTACACGCTAGTTAAATTAAATATATATACAGTACAACCAATTTCTCCTCGCAGATGACCTTGGATGTGCGATAGCACGCTGAGGAACCGTAGATTCTACACTAAAGCGCAGAATATACACGAACGAGACCAGAGTGATCCTAGCAGTCAAATCTAGTAGCCACTTTTGACATGTAGTACATTGTAAATAAACTACGTGCTATGCGTAACCATGGTCAACTAGATGTTTCGTTAATTATTTGTTATTAAAATCATCTTAAATAAATTGAATATAGTTTTACAGACTTTTATATTATTAAATAATAATAATATATTTAATATATTGTATATAGGTTGGTTGGTATCAGTGTTTAAGTAAGGAAGTGGTTCTAAAAAGTGTTCAGAATAAAAACTGCAAAAGTAAAGGTAAAACCTGCTTTAAAATTTTCTTTTTCTAAAAAATTCAAGGTATTAAATACCAGCTGTAAATGTGCAGTACTTAATATTCAAATAAAATAGTCTGTGGATCAAACAAAATAAAATTAAATCCAAACAAGGTTATCTTAATTAACGCATGCCGCACGTTGCATGACTCACAAATTCAAGTAACAACAGTCAACGCGCGCAACCTTGACTTTAACAAACAGTGTCTCCAACTCTGTCAAAATAAAAATAATAAAAAAAAAAAAAAAAAAAATAATAATAATAAATTTTATCAATAATGGCCAGCGCACAAGAAATTCAAGAATTATTAGAACACCAAACTCTCCAATTAAATAAGAAATTCGACACCTTGGAAACATCCATCAATCAATTCAGCAGCACTGTAAAGGAAAACAGTAACAAATGTAGCGAACTCGAAAGAGAACTAAAAATAAAAGATAACAGGATTCAGATATTAGAGAGGAAAGTAAGGGAAAAAAATATAATTATATTTGGTGTCCCAGAAGAGAAAAAAGAAAGGACTGAGACAAAAGTGCTAAGCATACTCTTAAATAAACTAAAAATCACCTCGATGTCCTCAGATAATTTAGAGGATGTAAGAAGATTGGGGAAATTCAGTACAGGCAGAAGTCCAAGACCAATTTTAGTTGAACTCAATAGTAAACGCTTAAAAAAGCAAATTTTTAACAATGTTAAACTCTTAAAAAAGACAGGTATAATAATTGAGAATGACTATCCAGCACACGTTGTTGAAGTAAGAAAAGAACTCAAGAAGCATCTGAAAAAAGCCAAGGATGATAATCATAAAGTAATTCTAAAATACGACAGATTGATAGTTGCGGGCATTTCATACACACTAGCAGACCTCACCGAAAATACAGACTCTATTGTCACACAACACGACTCCCAATGGCCTATAATAAATTCTATCAGACGACAATCTATATCTTTGCAAAACCTAAACTCAAATATCTCCGAATCGGATAGCGAAAATGAAACTGCAAAAACTGATGAAAACTCAGAGGAAGCAAGCGCTTCTAACGCAGAAAAACTCTCACAGGACAAATCCCAGAATTCTCTTAACAACACGCAAATAAACACTAATAAAAGCAAGCCCTACAAACCAAACTCTAAAGAAGATAAGAACAAAAAAATAAAGAATATTATTGCGCCCTCAGGTCCACTTGACAAACACGTTCAAAGACACACACGCTCAAATTCAGTTTCAAAAAACTTAATAGATCGCGACCTACCAACTTCACAAAAATAATTTTTTGGAACATAAATGGTTTTAAAAACATTAACAACCTAACAACAACTGAACAAAATGTCATCGTCAACCACGATATTATATGCTTGTGTGAATCGTGGTGCAACTTTGATATAAAAGAAAAACCCCATTTTCTAAATGAATATAAACTTTTTCAACAAAAAGCAAATAAACTCCACAAAGTAGGCAGAGCAATAGGCGGTTTAATAATTTTTACCAAGCTTAGTATTAATAGCATAAAAGTAATTGAACAAGATTTTCATTGGATGTTCATTGAACTGAAAGCAAACACAGTTAAAATAATCATTGGACTAATCTATTTGTCGCACAGTTACGATTACATCACACTCCTGGAACTTTTAAAATTAACAATAGATAATATAACAAGTACATACCCGAACCATGCCATTTTAATAGGTGGCGATTATAATGCCAGAGTAGGCAATCTAAATCAGTTAGAAGAAATACTATTCCAGAACACAAACCTCACGAACAAAAGAACCTCTAGTGACTATAAAATAGACAAAAAAGATTCTGATTTAGTCGATATTATGGAATCAGAATGCTTATTCATGGTAAATGGCAGAGCTGTAAATGACTCTCCTGCTAATGCGACGTACATAGGTCCAAATGGTACAAGCACCAATGATTTAATATGGGCCAATCTCAACTCTCTAAAAATCATATACGACTTTGAAGTATTGACTGAAATCCTAGTATCAGATCACCTCATTTGCTCACTATCGATCAGTAACATAAACAATCACAGGAGTACACTAAAATTAAAGTCAGAAGAAACACGTCTCATAAAAACATTGAAATGGGACAGTGAGAAAGAACAATTGTATTTAAGAGAAATGAGCGAACTGGAACTCCCAACGCACACAAGTAATGTTACGACAAATGAAATGTATCATCACTTAGTAAAAGTAATCGAAGCGACATCAAAGAACTTAGGCTTAATACAGGAGAGGAAAATTAGCAACAACGTACAATTCAGAAATAAAAATAAACCATGGTTTAATAAAACTCTTATCAACTTGAAAACTGAAGTTCGTAAGTCCTTTCGCCTGTGCAAGAAGCATCATTTCGATAAAGATTACTTAGAGATATATTATCAAACTAAAAAAAACTATCGGTATTTTTTAGAATCCCAAAAAAAAAATTATAAAGAAGAAATAAACCAAAAACTGAGTAATATAAAAGATATAAAAGAATTTTGGACCACAGTAAAATTCATATTCCAAATAAAACTACAAACAAAAATTCCTATAGAAATTACAAGATGGGAAATTTTTTATAAATGCTTATTTGGCGAAAGGGTACATAATGATTCCCAATTTATTGATGCACTACACCCATTCTTAGATGCTGCAATCACAGCACAAGAATTCACTTTTGCTATCAACAAACTGAAATCAAACAAAACACCTGGCTGTGATGGTATTATCAACGAACAGTTAAAAAATCTACCACCGAATTGGAGAGAATATCTATTAAAACTTCTGAATAAATATCTCTCTGAAGAAAACTTACCGCATGAACTCAAAAAAATTAAAATTACGCCTATACATAAAAAAGGATCAAAAACTGATGAGAACAACTACAGAGGTATAGCTCTAGTGAATACCATTACCAAACTACTAACATTTATAATTAACAAACGAATGCAAAACTGGGCAGAAGACAACAATATAATTCCTGAAGCTCAATCAGGATTCAGGAGATATCGCTCCTGCATTAATAACCTTTTTACAATTGAATCTATAGTCAAATCGCGAATGCTAACACATACTGAAGGCACCTACTGCATATTCATAGACTTCCAAAAAGCCTTCGATTCTGTAAATCATAGTAAACTATGGCATAAAATATTCTCACTTGGTGTGTCGGGAAAAATAACTAGATTACTACGAAACATCTACGAAGAAGCAACTGCTTGTATCAAGGTTAACAACGAATTATCTAACTCCATACCGATATCAAAGGGTGTTCTCCAAGGTGAATGCACCAGTCCTCTGTTATTTGCGCTATTCATTATCGACTTGGAGGAGCATCTTCGAGAAAAAAACCTCGAAGGTATATTTATAAACAACCAGACTGACATCCTCTCACTACAATATGCAGATGACTTGGTCATTTTTGGCAGATCCAAAATTGATGTACAGAAGAAACTTAGCGCCTTGGAAGAATATTGCAATAATCTGGACTTAAAAATCAACCCTTGCAAAACGAAAATTATCCATTTTCACGTGGGCAGACCACCAAGAACAATTTTCACCTATATTTGCCAAAAGAGTGAAATAAAACTAACTTCACGATATACGTATTTAGGAATAGAATTAACAACATCTGGTCTATATAATACACACGCAAAACAAAGTGTCAATAAAGCCAACACTATAGCAGGTACCATAAAAACAATACTAGTGAAAACTAAGACTTTTAACTGGCCTACTATCATGAAACTTTACAACTCCTTACTTATTCCATCAATTCTTTACGCTGGAGAAGTCTGGGCATCAAATTACTCAGATATCTTAGAAAAAAGTCAGGTACAATTTTTCAAGTCTATATTTCATCTTCAGAGAACCACGCCAAACTATCTAGTTAGAAGAGAAGTAGGTCTAGACAAAATAGAAATCTTAATACTAAAAAGTATGCTTAATTACTGGTACAAAATCCTTAACATGTCTCAAAATAGATACGTCAAGCTCTGTTATGACAAACTAGTAGAACTAGACTTAAAATCAACTGGAAAGTTCACCGAACAAAATCAATTGAAACACAACTGGGTACGACGATTAAGAACGTTACTAGAGCGAGCAAATTTCACTTGGGTGTGGGAAGCACAAGATCCTTTAGTAATTAGGCAAGAAAAAGATAATATCCTCATTTCCTACTCTCAATATCTTTATGATTTAGACTCTTCAAGAATAAAGAAATCAACGTACAACTCAGATTATAAACTATACTTCATATCAGTTAGCTATCTCACACAACAAATACCATTAAGCGTACTTCGAACAATCGCTCAAATACGAGTGGCACAACAAAATAACTCTTGTCTCTACCTAAAGGGCACATCGTACAAATTCAAAACTGAAGAAATCTGCACGTTGTGCAACACATTTGAAGAAGACTCTATAAATCACTTGATATACAAGTGCCCTATATTCAAACCTCTAAGAGAAGATCTTATTGGGAAATATATAACAGAAGAGAACAATATATTGATAGACCTAACACCAAATAAAATATATGACATCCATAATTATGTTATACGTGCCTTAAAATTAAAATTATTTATAATTAATGCATAGTCTTGCAAAATTACTGCGCGAATGGGTTTTACTGTGGCCCAGTTAATTTATACCATCCAAGAAGAAGTGTCCAACTTTTCACTAAATCTTATAAACCAACTCCTAAAAACCTTAACTTTAAAACAATACCCATAAAACAAAATAGTGTACTAATGTTGAGTGACAGTTCTCGCGAATGGCCTGTTACCTTGCGTCATCGCCTATGACCAAGGTGTAGTGAATCTATATGAATGCTTAAAGTAAACCCATACTATTTCGAACTTTTACTCTGCAAGCCAAGTACATATGAGTATGGTCTTCTAGTGAATAAACGTTTATATGTCTCAAGCTTTGTTTATTTTATAAGTATTTCTAAATTTCTATATTTATAAGTATAATTATATGATACCTTCCTCCTTTGTAATGAGCATTGCTCGGTATACAAATAAATATTATTATTATTATTATTATTATTATTATATTGTATATAAAGACATGCTTATTACAAGAAAAGAGAGAGATTAACAATTAACACTTTACATTTTGCTTTAAAATTTTGAGTTTTAGTGCTGTTACTGTATTATATCACTCATTTTTAAAATTTACTATTTACAGATATTAAGAGTCTGTTATAAACTTCTGAATTTTTACACAAATTATATATCACACATTTTTCAATTTGCTTTATGTATAAGTTATGTATATCATTATCACTAAGAAACTTCATATTACAGCGCACTCCAAGGAATGTGCTGACTAGTAATTGTAAGTTAATAAAAGAGCGAATCTTGTTACAAACCGCAATCAGTCTGTCCTGAGAACTATACCTGTTACTTGTGTATGTAAAATATATAAATTTTTAAAAACACAATTTCCAATTAAATTCATATAAGTGGCGCAGTCGAATCGGATTTTGAAAACGTGTTAATTGTCGAAGTTACACGAAAAGTAACAAATTCGTTAAAACAAAAAACACGGTCGTTTTAACGTTAATTCCGGAAACGAACAACAACGTGAAGAAGCCCAGAGAGCCAGCATCGCTAGTGCCGAGGTCTTCACAACCCCAGATTCCACACAAGCTACAGACTTCAGACTACTCTACTGATTCCGGTACACAGAGTCCGCAGAACGAGAACCCGTATCGTGATGACGACGTCGCAGCAGCACGCCAGAACCACATCAACGCAGAATCTCCAGATGAAGATCGCAGTTTTAAACACCGCAGTCTACATAGTTCTACTGTGAGTTTATTTTTACTACATATAAACGACTGTACGAATCACTATTTACTAAGTAAAATATATTAACGTAGGTTCGAATCACTGTAATTACTTAATTAGTAATAATACTATTAGATAGTATATTTTATCCAAACTGGATAACATGTTAGATATTTTAAACGAAATTGAAGATAATATTAATTTAAACGAGTTAGCAATGGCTGATCGGATAAATAAAATTAAGTTCGCACTTAATGCAGTTCCAACTTATAATTGGGATCCAAATAAGCTAAGTATTTTTATAAATGCAGTTAACTTAGTTCAAAACTTACTGGGTACACTAAACCCATCACTCGACGAATTCGATAAAGCAGTTTCATTTTTAAATATCAAAAGCAAAATAGTTGACAAAGCACTAGATAGCATAAAAGATTTAGAGTTTCAGAACTGGGATGATCTCAAAACGCATTTAATTCGAAATTTTAAAGATAAAACGAACTCAACTACAAAAATTAAGGAAATACTAAAATTTCAAAATAAAAACCCATTTAAACTACTCGAGATTACCAAAGAAAAATTCTTAGCTTTTATATCAAGAATTAGCATAGAAGAAGACGCAAATAAAAAATTGGCTATTATAGAATTTACTGAAAAATTAATCGTAAACAATTTTATATCTACTGTAGGAGATCCTTACAGAAATAACTTGGCAACTCGAAACCCAAAAACTATAATTGAAATCGAAACTTTATTATCAAACGACTTCCAATATCTTAAAAATAATCAACCATCATTTAAATCCGCAATTAATAACCAAAGATTTCCAAATATCACACCGAGACAATTTCCCGGAAATAATTTTCCTACAGGTCCTATTAACTTTAGAACCACTCAACAACCAGTCCGAAACTTTGCTCCTCGCATGCAAATAAAAAATGCGCAAGGAATGAAACCAACACCCATGTCTACCCAAACTAGACAGACTTGGCAACCACAAAGAACCACTAACCAACCCAATAATTATTTTACACAGCAAAATAATAAATTCCCAAGTAACAGACCATCTAATTACGTTTTTGATGAATTAAATAATACTGACCTCGAACAACCTAATGATATTGACAATACTGAAACTTTTTAAAATCCCGAAAACCTAGAATATAATTACGATGAACAAGAACATAACGAAATTGACAATTATTTTTTAGAGAAAAGCCTTATAAATATAGAGGAGAAATTTTGAATATAATATGTAACTCCAAATTACCATTTACAAAAGTACGCGATTATTTAATATTATTAGATTCAGGATCGTCAATAAACTTAATTAGTAAAAATTATGTTTACAATAATAAGCATAAATTCAAAATTTATAACGAAAAATGTACATTCACAACAGCTCCCGGTGTACATACAGGAAAAGAATATATTATTTTAAAAATAGAAGATATAAACATTAAATGTTACCTACATAACATTCATAAACAATTTAATGTGTTACTAGGAATACCTGCTGTAATAAATTTGAAAATTAGTATTAACTTTGCAGAAAATAAAGTCCTATTTTTAAATAAAGAACTTAAACTTCAATATTTTGATTCTAAAAATAATATAAATTTACAAGACGCTGATAAAATTAAAATTAGAGCAGATCATGTAAATAAAGAGGAAAAAAATGCATTATTCAAAATTATCAAAGAATATGAATCAATATTTCCTAAACAAAATCAAAACCTTGCACATACCAATGACATAAAACACGAAATCAAAACAACAGACGAAATACCAATCTATACAAAATCTTATCGTCACCCAGAATGCTATAAAGAAGAAATTAACAACCAAATAGATAAACTTTTAAAAGAAAAAATAATCAAAGAATCTCATTCCCCCTGGTCCTCTCCTGTCTGGATGGTCCCCAAAAAGATGGATGCCTCAGGAAAAAACAAATTTAGAATGGTTATAGATTACAGAAAACTAAATTCAAAAACTATACGATAAATTTCCAATACCAAATATCACAGAAGTATTGGATAAATTGGGCAAAACTATTTATTTTACAACTTTAGATTTGGCTTCCGGTTTCCATCAAATACAAATGCATGAAAACAGTATCCAAAAGACAGCATTTAATACCGACAAAGGACATTTTGAATTTTGTCGAATGCCATTTGGCCTAAAAAATGCACCCGCGACTTTCCAGCGATTAATGAACTTTGTATTACGCGACCATATAAACAAAATTTGTCTCGTATATCTAGACGATATAATTATTTTAGGCACTTCATTAAAAGAATATAATTTAAAGATCCAAATTGATAAATCGGAATTTTTAAGGAAAGAAGTAGCGTATTTGGGCCATGTTGTTTCACAAGAAGGTGTTAAACCTAACCCTACAAAAATCCAAGCTGTAAAAAATTTCTCTATCCCAAAAACTCCTAAAAAAAAAACCTATCTAGGATTATTAGGATACTACCGTAAATTTATCCCTGATTTTTCTAAATTGACAAAACCTATGACTAAATGCCTAAAAAAGGGAAGTAAGGTAAATATAGACGATAAAGAATATATAGAATCATTTGAACATAGTAAAAAGCTATTAATCAATGCACCAATTTTGCAATACCCCGACTTCTCTAAACAATTCATTCTAACCACCGACGCTAGTAATTATGCCCTGGGTGCGGTATAAGTCAAAACATAGACGGTAAAGATTTACCAATAGCCTACGCTAGTAGAACTCTAAACACACATGAAATAAACTACAGCGTAACCGAAAAAGAATTATTAGGAATTGTATGGGCGACAAAGTACTTTAGACCTTACGTTTACGGCACAAAATTCAAAATTAGAACTGACCACCAACCCCTAACTTGGCTAATGAATTTAAAAGATCCTAACAGCAAATTAATGCGATGGAAAATAAAACTTGACGAATATAATTTCGATATTGAGTATAAAAAAGGAAATTTAAATAGTAATGCAGATGCTCTCTCACGAATAAGACGTAAATTTGAAATTAAGAAAACATTTGATGATATTTTCGATAAACCACATAATATAGTACATTGTATCTCTGAAGATAAAAAATTAGGTAAAGGATTTGCGCAACAAATTAATTCAAAATTCCAAAGTAAAACTTATCTAAATAACCAGAGTAAGAATAAAGGAAATATTTTTATACAACCTATTTATGATACATATAAACTATTTCACTTAGTGACAAAATTAGAACATTTCTCTAATCCAAATTTATTAGATATTAATAAATGTTTAATTAATTTACGCGATTACTGTATTCAAAACGATATTTTTGAAATACATATGCCTAAAATTTGTAACGGATATGATAAAGTTGAAAATAAAATAAATTTTGAAATTGTTGAAAATTTTATCAACAAACTTTTTAAAGATACTCATATTCAAATAATAGTTCATGAATTAAAACCAGAAGTTTTTATAAACGATAATAAAAGTATAATAGTATAAATTGATAACGAAGATTTAGAAACATGTCACTCTGCAGATGAAAATGAAGTTAACGTAATTACTTACAAAGAAGGTTGTATTAACACTGGCAAGAACCAAATAATAGTCAAAGCACATAACGAACCGACCAAAGTAGAATTAAAAAAATTATTCGCACATACCAAACAGAGATTAATAATTACCTTAAATAAAAATGATTTACAGGAAAAAATATTTCAGTTTATTAAAGAATATCTCGTACCTAAAATTAATTATTATTGTCTGATAGAAAAAGTTATAGTTTTGACAATAAACGAAATTTTGCAAAACAAATTTACTAAAGATTCATATCGACTGATACAATGTGAAGAAGTATTAGAGGATATTGAAAATACGAACGATCAATTACAAATTATTACAAATTACCATTTAGTAAAGACAAATCACCGTGGTATATCCGAAACAATTATGAGATTAAAACGTATACACTATTGGCCAAGATTACACTTTGATATTCAAAAATTCATAAATAACTGTGAACTGTGTCAACAAAACAAGTACGAACGAAAAGTGTTTCAATTAAACGATAATATTACAGAAATAAGTAAATATCCCTTTGACATAGTACTCGTACGTATACTGACATTCGAAAAAAGGAAATATCTGACAATTATCGACGCTTTTTCTAAATTTGCACAAATTTATTTTATGAAAACAATAGGCGCTATAAATATAACAGAAAGTTTGTTAAACTTTTTTAGTAAATATCAAATACCGAATAAAATAATACACGACAGCGGAGTTGAATTTAACAACAACCTTGTAAAAGAATTACTCAAAATCTATAAAATAAATACCCACATAACATGTGTCGATAACCCAAAATTAATGGATTAATTGAAAGGTTTCATTCCACCATAATCGAACATCTCCGATTAATTAATCAAAATAAAATCTTCGAAAATACCAAATTTGAGAATAAATTAAATTTCTCTCTGATAGCTTATAATAATTCTATTAATTCAATTACTAAATTTACTCCAAACGAAATATTATTCGGAGCGGATAAAGATAAGAACATTTTTGAAACTAGATTTACTATAGATGACTATTTAATTAATTATAAAAATAAACTCAAAATTTTACATGGAAAAATTAAAGAAAATATTCAAGCAGAGAAGAATAAGAGATTTTTAGCACAAAATAAATTAGAAAATAGACCAGCTAAATTACAAGATAAAATATTAATTAAAGAAGGTAAAAGAAGAATACAAAAATTTAAGAAACCACTTTTTAAAATCCATAAAATCGAACAATACAACCCTAAATTAGGCGTAATTAAAGTAACGAATAAAGGTAAATACAAAATTGATAAGATTAAGAAGCCCCGACCCTTTGTTTCAGATGTACCTGCATAAAAGGAAACCATGAGGAATTAGAGCTAATCACCGACAATCCCGGTATAAACATTGTGGATTTGGGCAATGTATATACATACATAAATTCATATTATTCATATTATAATTATGATATTAAGAATATAGAGGAAGAATACTTTAAGATAGGTAAATATAAAAATA
The DNA here is from genome assembly GCA_911728475.2 of Pterostichus madidus. NCBI lineage: Eukaryota > Metazoa > Arthropoda > Insecta > Coleoptera > Carabidae > Pterostichus > Pterostichus madidus. The sequence goes on along the minus strand of OU452319.1, from coordinate 8,380,379 downwards.
ACATAGAAATAAAATTTGATGATAATGATACGTATATAAGAGAAGTAGAAACATATAAAAATATATTAAACTTTAATTATGATAGATTAGCTATTAAAATAAGTAACCTGTTCACTCATAAAAGAAATAAAAGAGGATTAATTAATGGTACGGGAGGAATTATAAAGGCCATAACTGCAAATTTATGCTGAAGATGCAGAAAAATATGAGAAATTATTTGAAAAGATAAATAAAAATCAAGAAATATTACAAACCCAAAATTTAGAAACAATTCGATTAAATAAAGAAATGATTAATAAATTTAATAAACAAATTGAAAATATTAAACACAATGAATTGGTTTTGGAAACTCGAATAGATACTTTCATGCAAGAAACTATAAATTGGCAAAACGTTTGGGTGATTAAAGATATATTTAATCAATTGATATTATTAACCATAAATTTACTTGAGATCATATCTGAAATTGAAACTAGCTTGACATTTTGCAACTTAAATAAGATCCATAGTTCAATAATATCTTTAGAAGAACTAAAACAAATAATTAACCAAATTAATCCAGGAATAAAATTTTGGGACATTACTACCCAGATATCAAGTCATTGTAAATTAAATAACAATAAAATAGAATATTTACTAGAAATTCCCGTGTATGAAAATATACCTGAAAGCAAATTACTGCAAATAACTCCAATTCCCATAACTAGTGGAAATGAAATGTTTATGCTAAATGAAAATAAAGAATTTTTAATTCAAGAAGGAGATCAACTATTGCTAAGACCAATTATGTAGAAGCTAATAAATGTTTGAACGAAATTGTTAATAGGCATAATAATAATGAATGTAAGTACCATAAGATTACTGAAGGATTTATTTTAATAAAAATTTAAAACTCTAATATTATTATTATTATAAGTAAGAATGAAAGAAACTTAGATATTAAGTGTTCTGAATATGTGAAACATAAGTTAATTAAAGGAGTATATAAATTTAAAACAAATAAAAATTGTATAATTAATAATTATAATTGGAAAATCTTATATACTAAACGGCTTAATTCCCTATGTATATATAGATTCATCACGCCCAGTCTAACAATTTTAGAGCCTAGAAGGTTTATTCGATTTTTTTGAAACTTTTTTTATTTGATAGGTATCAATCACGGGGAGTGCCTTTTGATAGTCTTAAATTTTTCGTGCACATGATGTGCGAGAAAACTTGAAAAAACATGCGTTTTTGGGGCAAAATCAACTAAGAGTGTGGAGGCTTTGAAATTTTTAAGAAGAACATCAAACGTCACTTTGACATTTGTCAGTGGACATGTCGCATTTTTAATTATAAATTATTTAAATATTAAATGTTTTAGAATAGTTTTGAAATATTTTACGCACATTAGGGGACTGAGGGGACGTTTTTATTATAATTAAGTATTTTAAATATGTGTATTTAAAAAGAAAATTTTTTATAGTCCACTATGAAGTTGGTTTTAATTCAAAACGTCAAATTGACAAGTTTTATAAAGTTTACAAAATGTGTGGAGGCTTTGAAATTTTAAAAAGAACACCTACTCTAATTTTAAATTTTGTATGTGGACATATCGCATTTTTAATTAAAAATTATTCAAGTATTAAATTTTTTAGAGAACTTTTGAAATATTTTACACATATTGGGGAAATGAGGGAACGTTTTAATTATAATTACAAGCAATTGTTTCTAACATAAAGTATTTCTAATCATATTGTGTTGGGTGTCATATGAAGTTGAAATTTTACGACTGTCAATAGTTTCAAACTTAAAGTATTCCGAATCGTACCGTGTTTAGTGTCATATTGAAGGGCTTTAAAAGAACTTTCAGATGATATATAAGTTGAAATTTTACGATAGGTAATTGTTTCAAACTTAATAGATTCTATAAAAAAATGTGGAACTATCAAAAATTACATCCAACGGATTTTTAATAGATTAGCAAAATCTTTTCGGAAATAAAACACGTATTTGATTGAAATTTTAAGACTGTCAATTATTTCAAACATAAAGTATTCCGAATTATGCTATGTTTGGTATCATATAAAAGGGCTTTAGACGAACCTTTAGATAAAATAATTAAAAAGTTAGTTTTTGAAGAAGCAATGAGCGTTCGCCGGAATTTGAACCCAGAGCCTTTCACTCGCATGGTGACTGCTCTAACCAATTGAGCTACAAACACTCGGCGAATACTCATGCCTTTCGTGCAACCTTTAGTTGAAGAAATGCTAGAGCATATGAAATAGAGTTAGAAGAACTTTCAGATGAAATAAAAAAAGAGTTATTTTAGCAAAATATTTTCGGAAATAAAACACTTATTTGATTGAAATTTTACGACCGTCAATTGTTCTAAGCTTAAAGTATTCCGAATCAAATCGTGTTTGATATCATATGACAGGGCTTTAGAAGAACTTTCAGACGAAATAAAAAAATTAAGACTTTACGATTGTCAATTGTTTCAAATTTCAAATATTCGGATTAATGCCGTATTTAATGTCATATGAAAATTTGGAAGAAATTTTATATGAAATAAAAAAAAAATGAAGAATGTCAATTGTTTTAAACATAAAATATTTTTTGGTATCAAATAAAAAGACTTTTAAAGGGATCGTGTGCAAATTTTTTTTTTCGTTTCGCAATTGATTTTGTGATCTTGCTTTTAAACCTATCGTGTTTGATATCGACTGAAATGTCTTTTGAAGTATTTTTGTGCAGCATTTAATTTAATTTTGATCGGCAATTGTTTCAGTGAAAGTGCTTACCAATCTATCGTGTTTGGTATCTAATGAAAAGTCTTTTGAAGAGATCGCGTACAAAATTAAATATTTTACGATTGGCAATTGTTTTAGTGAAAGTGCTTCTAAACTTATCGTGTTTGGTATTAAATGAAAGGTATTTTGAAGGACTTGCGTACAAAATTTATTATTTTTCGATCGTCAATTGTTTTAGTGAAAGTGCTTAAAAACATATCGTGTTTGGTATCAAATGGAAGGTTTTTTGAAGGGCTAGCGTAAAAATTCTGAAGACAAAACGTCAACTTGACAAATAATTTTTAAAAGTATGTAATAAAACAAAGCAAAATTTGTGTGCGGTAATAATATACATTAAAAAAAAAAGAAAATTGACAGCAGCATTCTACAATGCAAAAAGTATATTTCAGCGATTTCCAACAGTTTTTCAAAAAAGTTTAGAGAAAAATTTCAATTGATTTCATGTACATATAAAATATAAATGTAGAACATTATAAAAAATGACGTCCAAAAGATTTTTAATAGTTTAGCAAAATGTACAATTGTTTTCGTGAAAGTATTTAAAACCTATCGCGTTTGTATCAAAAACAAACATTTTTTGAAAGGTTCGCGTACAAAATTTAATACTTATAGATCCTCAATTATTTTAGTGAAAATACATCAAAATTCTTCCTGATTAGTATCAAATGAAAGGTCTTTTGAAGACAGCACGTGCATAATTGGATTTTTTTCAATCGTCAGTTGTTTTAGTGAAAGATCTTCGAAACCTATTGTGTTTAGTATCAAATAAAAGGTCTTTGGATGGAATGATACGCAGAAATGTTTTAGATTTGTAATAATTGCATTTATATTGTGTCAACTGTCTTACAAAAGTGAGTTCTTCTTCAGGGTCCGCGGAGCTAGCGTGAGGCCTGGCGAAGCCAGGGCGACCGCTAGTCCTATATACTAATCGTTCAAATTCACTATAGATTCCTCCGGACGGCAACCAAACATTATGATCGCCTACAGCCTAAACGGTTTGTGCGATTGTTGGAATTTTTTTTCTAGGATTTAAAGAATGTTTGGGACTAGTGCCTTTTGGGTATTTCAGATTTTTTGAAAGTACAGTCCGCTTGAAATTAACGACAAACTTTGCAAATTTTCTTGATCGAAGCATGCACGCGTTGCTATGCATTTGAAATTTGACCGCAAGCAGAAATTTTTCAGAGCTGTCAATCACTTTTGACGTTTCGCATGAAACGTTTTTACATAAATATTTCAATTTCTAGACAAGTTGGAGAAATTTTCTAATTTGATTTAGGTATTAGAAGGTTGAGGACATATGTTTTGAACGTTTTTCAATTGATTTCATGTTTGTATAAAAGTTTTTAATTATTCAACGTCCATTTCACAAATCTATGGTTAAGAAACAACATTACCTCTCATATACACGATCCAGGTTTTGAAAAATCATAGACCTAAGCTGTCATTTTTGACGTTACGCATGGAATTTTTCGATAGAATTATTTCAATTTCTAGACAAATTGTGAAAATTTTGTAATTTGATTTAGGTATTAGATGATTGAGGATACATGTTTTGAACTGTTTTGAATTGATTTCTTGTTCAAATAAAGTTTTAAGACAAAACGTCAATTTGACATATAGTTTGTTAAAGTATATAGTAAAACCAAGCAAAAATTTAACTCGGTAATAATATACAGTAAAACCAAAAAGAATCTACTTTATAAAAAAAAGGTAATCGAATAAAAAAATTTCAGAATTAATATTCCAGCAATTTTCAACAGTTTAAAAAAAAGATAGAAAAATTAAATTTTTTGACAGTAACTATAAACTTTGATGAATTGATTTCATGTTCAAATAAAGTTTTAAGACAAAACGTCAATTTGACAAATAGTCTGTTAAAGTATATAGCAAAACCAAGCAAAAATTTACCTCGGTGATAATATACAGTAATACCAAAAAGAATCTACATTGTAAAAAAAAAATTAATCGAATAAAAAAATTTCAGAATTAATATTCCAGCGATTTTCAATAGTTTAAAAAAAATTCAACTATTTCGAATCACGACATGTTTAGTATCATATGAAAGGGCATTAAAAGACCTTTTAAATGCAATATGAAAAAATTAAAAATTTGCGTTAGGCAACTGTTTGAAAATTTAACTATTCCGAATCACGTCGTGTTTGGTATCATATGAAAGGGCATTAAAACACCTTTTAAATGCAATATGAAAAAATTAAAAATTTGCGATAGGCAATTGTTTGAAAATTCAACTATTCAGAATCATGCCGTGTTTGGTATCATATGAAAGGGCATTAAAAGTACTTTCGAATGCAATATGAAAAAATAGAAAATTTACGATAGGCAACTGTTTGAAAATTCAACTATTCCGAATCATGTCGTGTTTGGAATCATATGAAAGGGCATTAAAAGTACTTTCGAATGCAATATGAAAAAATTGAAAATTTACGATAGGCAACTGTTTGAAAATTCAACTATTCCGAATCATGACGTGTTTGATATCATATGAAAGGGCATTAAAAGACCTTTTAAATGTAATTGGAAAAAATTGAAAATATACGATAGGCAACTGTTTCAAAATTCAACTATTCAGAATCATGCCGTGTTTGGTATCATATGAAAGGGCATAAAAAGTACTTTCGAATGCAATATGAAAAAATTGAAAATTTACGATAGGCAACTGTTTAAAAATTCAACTATTCCGAATCATGACGTGTTTGATATCATATGAAAGGGCATTAAAAGACCTTTTAAATGTAATTGGAAAAAAATTAAAATTTGCGATAGGCAATTGTTTGAAAATTCAACTATTCAGAATCATGCCGTGTTTGGTATCATATGAAAGGGCATTAAAAGTACTTTCGAATGCAATATGAAAAAATTGAAAATTTACGATAGGCAACTGTTTGAAAATTCAACTATTCCGAATCATGTCGTGTTTGGAATCATATGAAAGGGCATTAAAAGACCTTTTAAATTCAATTGGAAAAATTAAAAATTCACGATAGGCAACTGTTTGAAAATTAAACTATTCCGAATCATGTCGTGTTTGGTATCATATGAAAGGGTATTAAAAGACCTTTTATATGCAATTGGAAAAAATTTAAAATTTGCGATAGGCAATTGTTTGAAAATTCAACTATTCAGAATCATGCCGTGTTTGGTATCATATGAAAGGGCATTAAAAGTACTTTCGAATGCAATATGAAAAAATTGAAAATTTACGATAGGCAACTGTTTGAAAATTCAACTATTCCGAATCATGTCGTGTTTGGTATCATATGAAAGGGCATTAAAAGAAATTTTAAATGCAGTTGGAAAAAATTTAAAATATACGATAGGCAACTGTTTGAAAATTTAACTATTCAGAATCATGTCGTGTTTGGTATCATATGAAAGGGCATTAAAAGACCTTTTATATGCAATTGAAAAAAATTGAAAATTTACGATAGGCAATTTTTTGAAAATACAACTATTCCGAATCATGTCGTGTTTGGTATCATATGAAAGGACATTAAAAAAACTTTTAAATGCAGTTGGAAAAAATTGAAAATATACGATAGGCAACTGTTTGAAAATTCAACTATTCAGAATCAAGTCGTGTTTGGTATCATATGAAAGGGCATTTAAAGACCTTTCAAATGCAATTAGAAAAAATTTAAAATTTGCGATAGGCAATTGTTTGAAAATTCAACTATTCAGAATCATGCCGTGTTTGGTATCATATGAAAGGGCATTAAAAGTACTTTCGAATGCAATAGAAAAAATTGAAAATTTACGATAGGCAACTATTTGAAAATTCAACTATTCCGAATCATGTCGTGTTTGGTATCATATGAAAGGGCATTAAAAGACCTTTCAAATGCAATTGGAAAAAAATGAAAATTTACGATAGGCAACTGTTTGAAAATTCAACTATTCAGAATCATGTCGTGTTTGGTATCATATGAAAGGGCATTAAAAGAAATTTTAAATGCAGTTGGAAAAAATTGAAAATATACGATAGGCAACTGTTTGAAAATTTAACTATTCAGAATCATGTCGTGTTTGGTATCATATGAAAGGGCATTAAAAGACCTTTTATATGCAATTGAAAAAAATTAAAAATTTACGATAGGCAATTTTTTGAAAATACAACTATTCCGAATCATGTCGTGTTTGGTATCATATGAAAGGGCATTAAAAAAACTTTTAAATGCAGTTGGAAAAAATTAAAAATATACGATAGGCAACTGTTTGAAAATTCAACTATTCAGAATCAAGTCGTGTTTGGTATCATATGAAAGGGCATTTAAAGACCTTTCAAATGCAATTAGAAAAAAATAAAAATTTGCGATAGGCAATTGTTTGAAAATTCAACTATTCAGAATCATGCCGTGTTTGGTATCATATGAAAGGGCATTAAAAGTACTTTCGAATGCAATATAAAAAAATTGAAAATTTACGATAGGTAACTGTTTGAAAATTCAACTATTCCGAATTATGTCGTGTTTGGTATCATATGAAAGGGCATTAAAAGACCTTTTAAATGCAATTGGAAAAAATTGAAAATTTACGATAGGCAGTTGTTTGAAAATTCAACTATTCAGAATCACGTCATGTTTGGTATCATATGAAAGGGCATTAAAAGACCTTTTAAATGCAATTGGAAATAATTGAAAATTATTATTCTATCGGCAGTTGTTTTAGTAAGAGTGCATCAAAACCTATCGTGTTTGGTATCAAATGAAAGGTCTATTAAAGGGCGCGCGTGCAGAATTTGAATTTTTACGATCGGCAATTGTTTTAGTGAAAGTGCTTCAAAACATATCGTGTTTGGTATCAAATGAAAGGTTTTTTGAAGAGCTCGCGTACAAAATTAAATATTGTTCGATCGGAAATTGTTTTTGTAAAAGTGCATCAAAACCTATCGTGTTTGGTATCAAGTGAAAGGTCTTTTGAAGGGCTCGCGTACAAAATTAAATATTATCCGATCGGCAATTGTTTTAGTAAGAGTGCATCAAAACCTATCGTGTTTGGTATCAAATGAAAGTTCATTTAAAGAGCTCGCGTACAAAATTAAAAATTATTCAATCGGCAATTGTTTTAGTAAGAGTACATCAAAACCTATCGTGTATGGTATCAAATGAAAGGTTTATTGAAGGGCTCGCTTGCAGAATTCGAATTTTTTCGATCGACAATTGTTTTAGTAAAAGTGCTTCAAAACATATCGCGTTTGGTCTCAAATGAAAGATCGCTTAAAGAGTTCGTGTGCTAAATAGGATTTTTTTTATTGTCAATTTTGTAGTGCCAGAGTTTCGTAACCTATCGTGATTCGTATCAATTAAATGTGTTATAAAGGACAGACGTGCAGAATTGAAAACTTTTACTTCGGAAATAATTTGATTTATATAGTGTCAATTGTCTTACAGAAGTGAATCCTATTTCAGTGTCCGCGGAGCGTAGCGTGAAGGCCTGGCGTAGCCAGGCCAACCGCTAGTCCATATACTAAAAGCGTAAGAGGTATATAGGTTTGTTTGGATTCATCACGGTCAATTGCTCACCTCTACAGCCTAGACGGTTTGTCCGATTAATTTGAAACTTTTTTTATTTGATAGAGGCCAACTTGAAATGTGACCTTTTTATAAATTCATAATTCTATTACGCATGATGTGCGAGAAAACTTGAAAAAACATGCGTTTTTGGGGCAAAATCAACTAAGAGTGTGGAGGCTTTGAAATTTTTAAGAAGAAGATCAAACGTCACTTTGACGTTTGTCAGTGGACATGTCGCATTTTTAATTATAAATTACTTAAATATGAAATTTCTCTGAGTAGTTTTGAAATATTTTACACATATTGGGGAAATGAGGGGACGTTTTTATTATAATTACAAATTTCAAATATGTATATTTAAAAAGTAAATTTTTGACAGTTCACTGTGAAGTTGGTTTAAACGTCAAATTGACAAGTTATATAAAGTATACAGGTAAACCAAAACAAAATTGTCCTCGGTAAAAATATATAGTGCAACTAAGCAAATATTGTTCATGGCAATCTACATGATATACAATTTTATTATTATTTATTTAAATTTATCAAAATTCAAAATTTATCGTATATGGTATAATATCAAAGTTTTGAAGGTAACGCATGTAGAAATGAGATTTTTTCAATCAATAATTGTTTTAGTGAAAGTCCTTCAAAACCTATCGTGTTTGGTATCAAATAAAAGGTCCTTTGAAGGGCTCTCATACAGAATTCGAATTTTTTCGATCGGCAATTGTTTTAGTTAAAGTGTTTCAAAACATATCGTGTTTGGTATCAAATAAAAGGTCATTTGAAGGGCTCGCATGCAAAATTAAATATTATTCGATCGGCAATTGTTTTAGTAAGAGTGCATCAAAACTTATCGTGTTTGGTATCAAATGAAAGGTCTTTTGAAGAGCTCGCGCACAAAATTAAATATTATCCGATCGGCAATTGTTTTAGTAAGAGTGCATCAAAACCTATCGTGTTTGGTATTAAATGAAAGGTATGTTGAAGGGCCCACGTACAAAATTAAATATTATTCGATCGGCAATTGTTTTAGTAAAAATGCATCAAAACCTATCGTGTTTGGTATCAAATGAAAGGTCATTTGAAGGGCTCGCATGCAAATTTAAATATTATTCGATCGGCAATTGTTTTAGTAAGGTTGCATCAAAACCTATTGTGTTTGGTATCAAATGAAAGATCTTTTAAAGGGCTCGCGTACAAAATTAAATATTATTCGATCGGCAATTGTTTTAGTAACAATGTATCAAAACCTATCGTGTTTGGTATCAAATGAAAGGTCTATTGCAGGGCTCGCGTAGAAAATTAAATATTATTCGATCGGCAATTGTTTTAGTAAAAATGCATCAAAACTTATCGTGTTTGGTATCAAATGAAAGGTCTATTGAAGGGCTTGCGTAGCAAATTAAATATTATTCGATCGGAAATTGTTTTAGTAAAAATGCATCAAAACCTATCGTATTTGGTATCAAATGAAAGGTCTATTGAAGGGATCGCGTAGTAAATTAAATATTATTCGATTGGCAATTGTTTTAGTAAGGTTGCATCAAAATCTATCGTGTTTGGTATCAAATGAAAGATCTTTTAAAGGGCTCGCGTACAAAATTAAATATTATTCGATCGGCAATTGTTTTAGTAACAATGTATCAAAACCTATCGTGTTTGGTATCAAATGAAAGGTCTATTGCAGGGCTCGCGTAGAAAATTAAATATTATTCGATCGGCAATTGTTTTAGTAAAAATGCATCAAAACTTATCGTGTTTGGTATCAAATGAAAGGTCTATTGAAGGGCTTGCGTAGCAAATTAAATATTATTCGATCGGAAATTGTTTTAGTAAAAATGCATCAAAACCTATCGTATTTGGTATCAAATGAAAGGTCTATTGAAGGGATCGCGTAGTAAATTAAATATTATTCGATTGGCAATTGTTTTAGTAAGGTTGCATCAAAATCTATCGTGTTTGGTATCAAATGAAAGTTCTATTAAAGGGCTCGCGTAGAAAGTGAAATATTATTCGATCGGCAATTGTTTTAGTAAAAATGCATTAAAACCTATCGTGTTTGGTATCAAATGAAAGGTCTATTGAAGGACTCGCGTAAAAAATTAAATATTATTCGATCGGCAATTGTTTTAGTAAAAATGTATAAAAACCTATCGTGTTTGGTTTCAAATGAAAGGCCTATTGAAGAGCTCGCGTAGAATACTAAATATTATTCGATCGGCAGTTGTAAAAATGTATCAAAACCTATCGTGTTTGGTATCAAATGAAAGGTCGCTTAAAGAGTTCGTGTGCTGAATGGGCCTTTTTTTTATTGTCAATTTTGTAGTGCCAGAGCTTCGTAACCTATCGTGCTTGGATCAATTAAATGTATTTCAAAGGACAGACATGCAAAATTGAAAACTTTTACTTCGGAAATAATTTGATTTATATAGTGTCAATTGTCTTACAGAAGTGAATCCTATTTCAGTGTCCGCGGAGCATAGCGTGAAGGCCTGGCGAAGCCAGGCTGACCGCTAGTTATATAACTAATGCTAAAGAAATAATTTTTGAAAATATTAAATTTAAAATTAAGGACAGACAATTAAGTAATAAAACAATTGAGTTGAAACAAATTAATAAACAAGATATTGTAATTAAAGAAATGCCAATATTAAATGATATAAAGGTTCAAGATGATGTTAACCATACTTTAATTAATTCTGTTGTTATTATTGTTATAATAGTAATTATTTGTTTAATCTTATGTAAAAATAAAATACAATGTTCAAAAAAACTGTTAAAAAAGGAAAATCCCTAAACCGTAACAAATGAAGTTCCCTTTTAGGACGGAGGAGTTATGTATATCATTATCACTAAGAAACTTCATGTTACAGCGCACTCCAAGGAATGTGCTGACTAGTAATTGTAAGCTCATAAAAGAGCGAATCTTGTTACAAACCGCAATCAGTCTGTCCTGAGAACTATACCTGTAACTTGTGTATGTAAAATAAATAAATTTTTAAAAACACAATTTCCAATTAAAATTGTATAATCAAACATCAAACATTTTTCAATTTATATTTCACAGATATATGTCAACAGTATGTTATAAACTTTCTTAATTTTAGTGCCAGTACTACATAATTATAAATATCATACATTTTTCCTTTAGAATCTATGTTGTCTAACAATTGTGATAAATACAGTGTGCAGTCTGAACCGGAATAGTATTTTTTGATATAGTGGTCTCTGAGGCTGTCGAAAATAGGACAGAAGACCATGAGATGGTAGAGATCATCTGCTTCAAAAGTGTTACATTATGTGCAAATATCCGTGGCGTTAAATAAATTTGAAGTGCTTTCCAAGTATAACCGAAATAATTTTGGGTTTATTTTTCTTAGTTTACTAGTTAGTTTGGTTACTTCAATGTTTACTTCAATGTTTAAATAGTTCTTATTTGATACTGTAACGTTTTTCGTCTTTCTGGAAGTGTGTAGAATGTTTAAGGCACAGAAATAACTCAACTATTTATGTTAAACGAAAATAAAACTATTTATTTAATTAATGAATATAAAAATAACAGAAACTTATTTAAAAATAATTAACACTACAATAAATCTTAAACACTACTAATAAATATTTAAACACTAATATTATTTATATAACGGTCACTAACACTATTATTTATATTACGTACACTTGAGCTGTTATTTATTTCACCACATTTATATTACACGTTCGAAGTCTACTGTCAACTGTCAACTGTTAACTGTCCTCAGCCACTCGACTTCGGCTTATATACTCCCGTCCATAGAACAGTTCTCGAATCCTCCAGGATGTCCTAGAATCTTCCAGAACGTCATAAAATATCCCGTCAAACCACACGTTCAGACATGCGAGCGAGCTCAATGCAAGTGAGGTCACGCTGCTACGCACTTGTTTCTCGAGAAGGTTTCTGGAATGTTCTCGACTTGTCTGGCTTTAAATTCGTTACAATACTATATTTTTATAAAGATTATTATAGGTAGAGTTCTGGATTTGTATATTATCTTCGTACTTTGTTAATGTTTCATATGTATCTAAAATGATTTTAGTTCGTTGTTTAACTGTTATGGCACCTTGAGAGTCCCATATCTATTGAAGATTTAAATTTATTAGTAGAACTTGTAACGAATTTACCCAAGTGTTGCATTTATTTTCAATTCCAGATAGATATATTAGCTGTTTATTGTAACATTTCTTCACATATCTGTTATCCGTCATAAGTAACGTCTTTTCCCACCATTTTAACATGCTTTTTAGGATGTAATACGCAACTGTAAGTAGCCCTACTTCTTCTTATGTAGTTGGGTGTATTTTTGGGCCAACCGAAGAGGTAGTTGAAAAAATTTGACTGTCCCCGTGCGATAAATTGGAGTTGATTAAAAGCCCAAATTTCAGCTGCATATGGTAAGGCAGGCAGTACAACAGGTTGAAGGAGCTTTTTACTTGTGTTCCAGCAGTTTACTTTGGTAGCAGGCAATACACTTTTAATCATTCCTGAGGCTGTGTTTGTTTTACTTATTGCGCGTTTTAAATTTTCATTAAATTTATCAGATGAAGAAAATTAGACGCCTAAGTAGGTATATTTCTTAGTAAATGTTATGTTTTGTCCTTGACACAAATCTTTGTAACTGCTTAGGAGGTTTTCCTCTATGAAATTTAAGTATTTGAGTCTTATCTCCATTTATTGATAAATCAAGACTATCACAAAACTCTTGTTTTTTTTGTATATTGATTGGGGAATTGGCAAATATGACAATGTCATCTGCATATTGTAGCGTTAAAATATCCGAACTTTTATTGATGTAGTAACCTTCTAGCCCTTTCTTCTTAAAATAGTCTTCCAAGTCAGAAATGAAAAAAGCGAATAAGAGAGGACTAACACTTTCTCCCTGCAAAACTCCTTCAGATATTTCTATTGGATCTACGTGATCGTTATTTACAGATATTGTTATATTTGCTTGATCATAAACGGTTTTAAAGAAGTGGATTAATTTGCAGCTTACCCCAATAGAATATAACATTTTCCAAAGTTTTTCGTGAATCACTGAATCAAATGCTTTACGGAAGTCTACAAATATGGCATATAGTCCTTGTATTTTAATGAAGAGCTGAATTTACACTATGGTGGTTAACAAAAATATATTATCACAACATGACCTATGCTTTATAAAACCTGATTGAGCTTCCGGCAATATGTTGAAAATTTTTGCCCAACATTGCAACCTGTTCGTTAGTATGCTAGTTAAAAGCCTAGTAATGCAATAACTAGGGCAATTCCTCTATAATTTTCTGGTTGAGTACGGTTACCTTTTTTGTACAATAGGGTCATTTTCAAATTTGTTATTTCACTTGGAATCTTTATTTTAGTAAAAATGAGATTCATCCAGTCTCTTAGTTGATATATCCAGGGTAGTGGTAGGTATTTAAGTTGTTCATTAATTATGGCATTTGGTCCTGGGATTTTATTTGTCTTCAGATTGTTCAGTGCTTTAAGTAGTTCATGCGTTGTTATTTCACTGTCTATATAGGGATATCTGACATCTTGGAAATTAATAAGCAAATGAAATTTTGGACCGAACCCGTTTTTTAAATAGTTTTCCCATATTTGAGCCTGTATAGGATTGTTTTGATGTGAAATTTTTTACAAGTATGTAAAGTATTCCAGAATTGTTTGGAATCTTTTACATTAAGTAATTTAGCTTGGATTAACTTTTTATATATGTTTTTCTCGATATTTATATTGTTCTAATATGCTTTTTTTAATTCAAAAAATTTTTGAGTTGATGTAGTTTCAAAATTATTTTTTTATAGACTCTAAGTTATATATTAAAATGGATTTTTTTTGAGTAAGGCATTCAAGGTTTATTTTTAAATGTTCTTATATTTCTATTTTTTGTTGTTATAATTTTCTTTGTATTAATTTCATCAGACGCATCTTCTATAACTCTAATAAATTCTTCATAGGCCTTATCAGTATCTATTATAGGAGAGGGTTGAATGCAATTTTCTAAGATGTGTCTGTACGTCCACAGTTTATTATAATCAGAAACGTACTTTTTTATTGATCTTTGGAATTCATTCTTGGGTTCAGTTAAGATCATAAGACTAATTACACAAATGAAATGATCTGAAATTGTGATATCATTTGCAACTTCGAAATCTTGGATAATCGGAATTGCAGAATTGTTGATCCATATGTGATCTATAATACTTTGACCTCTGCTACCAATGTATGTAAAATTGGCAGGTATGTCACTAGGTGCTCTCCCGTTAACTACGTAGAATCCTTTATTTTCAAATAACTCTCAAATATTTTTGTTTATTATTTGATCTTGTGAGGTTCGAATGGTAGATAAGTTTGTATGTTTGAAAATAAAGTATTCTCCTTGGTTCGAGTTACCGATTCTTGAGTTAAAGTCGCCGCCGATAATAATTATTTCATTTGAGAAAGTTTCATTTAAATGATTTATTGTTAGAGTAAGTAGTACTAGCAGAATTTCTGGGTCTAAAGATGGTGACAAGTACACTGAACCTATGATTAGTATATGTTTTTCTACAAAGTGTGGTTCATTTTCAATTATTTTAATTACCCTTATATTTTTTCTTATAAATACAATTAGTCCACCCATTACTCTTCCTATTGATTTCTCTTTTATGGCTTTTGCTTGAAGTATGGAATAATTAATAAACAATATTGGTAGTTTTTGCAGTGTACTGTTCAACCATGTTTCATTTAAGCATATGATATCATGGTATACCAGAAAATTTTCTTCAATATTGTTTACTTTAAAAATGTTATTAAATCCCTGTATGTTCCAACAAATTATGGTTCTGTTTTTCATTAAAATGTGGTTCTGTGATTGCTATTTGCCTTTATTTTGCTAGTGGTTAGACTGTGTTCTGAGTGTAGTATTTATGTGTCTATCTATTGGACCGATGGTACAACTTTGAGTGTTGTCATTGTTTGTTTTTTTTTTTTGCTTGACGAGGTGTTTGATTTTTGGTCTAGTATTGTCTTATCTATTGTTTTTTATATGATTTTTTCAACAGTTTTTTGATTTTGTTCCAAGGTGATATACGAAATATTTACATTTTTTGGAGACTCTAATAGCTTCTGATTTACAGTTTCGGTTTGTTCTGGGATCGATTTCAAAGCATTGTGATTGTCATAAGTATCCAATACTATTTGATTTATTGATCGACAATGTTCTGAAGGCAAGCAAGAGGCAAGAGTAGTGCTGGGATGTGAGAAAACTTCTTCATATGGGTCTGTGCTTTCGTGGTTTAGTAAGCATTGTAGAGAGATTGATTTTCTACTGAGCCTTTGGTTCTCGTTTGACGCAGTTGGTTTATTTCCAAATGACTCTACTTCATTTTCATGTGTTAAAGTTTGCAGTGATTAGAAAGTACCATTAAGAATGAATTTATCATATTTTAAATATGCAGAGCAGATCCTTCTTGTACCACTCTTGAAAGAAAATAGCCCTCTATTCTAGTTCTAGTGCCCTTTAAAAAATGAACTTGTTCGAAAATGTCAGATTTAGTTCTCTTTGAGAGTAATTATACTAATATTGGTCTACTGTTTTCGTTAGTTTGTGAAACTTTTCCTAATCTTCGTATACTATCAGTTATTATTTGATAGTTAATTTTTAGTTTTTCTTTTATAAATGTATTAAATTCTTATTCGAAGTCCTCATTGGAGTTTTCTGGGATTCCAAATATAACAATTGTCAGAGTTAAAATTTCTTTAAAATTCAAAGTAGATCAGCGTTCACAAATTTTTGGTACAGTCGAAACACTTGAGATAAGATGATGCAAAGCACCCTTGTGAGAGCGTATGTTTGTTTCATTTAGTTGTGTTGTGCCTGTGTTGTGTGAAACAAGTGTTTTGACTAATCTGTTGAGTAGTTTGTTTTTTACCGCGCACGATTGCAGCGTCTCATTTAATTTTCTATTCCTACCAGCGCTCCCTGTTTTACCAACACTCTTACTTCTTCTTCGAGTTGTATTATTACATTATGTATTAATAATTTTTATGGTTGCAATAAATACATCAAACAATTTCTCGTGCATCCCGTGTAGAAATTATTTGCGGCTACCTGATCTCAACAGATTATGGGCCCAGGCAAATACTGCAAGAAATAGTTTTGGATGAAAAGTAAAAAAAAAAGTGAGAACTGCGAAACTTGGAAGGCATATCTTTTTTGAGGTTATCCCGCCTCGTGCAATTGTGGAAAATATAGCCGAGAAAATGGAAAGCAAACTATCGAGAGTCACGAAGCTCAAGAGTATCGACAATTGGAGCATCTGGAAATTCCAGGTAAGAGTACTCCTGAATTCGCACGGAGCACTGAACGTCACGTCACGTTGGAAACGGACGTAAAGTCGGAGGATATCGCTGCAACGGCGAATGAGGCGGCACAACCTACGCATGCGAAAAAGGTCGAGAAATGGAACAAGTCCAATGCAGCGGCACAAAAGATCATTGTCACGACGATCGAGGATCAGCCGATACTCCACATCATTAACTATATGACGGCAGCGGAGATGTGGCTGAAACTCTCGTTGATCTATGAGCAGAAATCAGAGGCGAGAGGTTGCAACAAAATTGATACAACGCGACGAAGAAATCAACCGACAACATAGTAAGACATATTGCCAAACTCGAGGACATCGCGCATAGGCTCAAGCTCATGGGCGAGAAGATCTCAGACTCGATGATCATTACAAAGATTCTGATGACTCTACCTGCGAGCTACCGTCACTATGTCAGCGCTTGGGATCAGCTCCAGTGACAGAACGCAAACTCGATAATTTGAAAGCACGTCTCATGACAGAAGAATCGAGAAACACGTCCCAAGAAATAAAAACGGGAACGCACTGTCAATGAATGTGCAACGAGGAAAAACAAAACGAGGACGAGGTGGTCGAGGCGGACGAGGAGGAACATCGAGAACATCTTCGAGATCTGGGAAGTGTTACGTATGCGGTGAGACCGGACACTTTGCCAGAGAATGTTCGCAGCGTAAAGGCGACGATCACGAAGGATCAGCGAACTCCAACAAAGCTCCAAGGAAGAAGCTACACGGCGAAAGCTTACTAAGCGTTGCTCTCACTTCAGAAACCGAACAAGGGGCTCGAGACGCAAGCTGGTTTCTCGATTCAGGCGCTAGCGACCATATGTCCAACCGGAGAGAATGGTTTGTGATGTATGAATCATTCGATGAGGCTATGCCTGTGCGCATCGACGACGGAGGACATATCGAGGCCTACGGGACAGGAAATATGAACGTTATCATGTTTAACGGAGAAGAATGGAACGAAAATCATCTCTTCGACGTACTATATGTTCCGAAATTGAAATTCAACCTATTCTCTGTCGGATCGGCTCTAGATAAAAATCTAAAAATGCAATCGACTGACGCAGCGTGTGAACTGGTGAAGGACGGTCGAGTCATCGCAGCAGGTGTTTGCCAAGGAAAAATGTACGTGATGCAGTTTAATATAGTCGAGCCTAAGTCGTCGAGATGGAGTCGTGACCCGCCGCAAGCTCTCGCATCGTCGAAGGATACGCTAAAGGACTCGCATGAGAAGCTACGCATCAGAACTTCAGACATGCGAGAAACCTTCTCGAGAGGTTTCAGATACCGATAAAAAGCGAGAAGGATCTATTTTGTGAGGCGTGTACCGTCGGGAAGATGAACCGATTTCTCTTTCCTGAAACCGACTCTAGATCGAAGAATATCGGCGAGATAATACACACCGATCTTTGCGGACCGATGTCAATAAAATCGCTCGGCGGCTCGACCTTCATTGCGAGCAAAGCCGAGACAACGGAATGCGTCGAAAATTTCCTCAAGAAAGCCGAGAAACAGTGCCCGAACGGAGTACGAATTATTCGCACAGATAATGGATTGAAATTTGTCAACAACGAGATGAAGCAGTTAACAGATAGATTCGGCGTGCGTCGCCAGCGTATGGTAACGTACACGCCAGAGCAAAACGAATCAGCAGAGAGAGAGATAATCGGACGCTGAAGGAAGCAGGTCGCACATTGATGCTCGGTGGCGGATTCAAGGCGGAGTTCTGGGCGAAGGCGATTAATGCAGCGGTCGAGACACTTAATCGCACCGGGACGAGCAGCGTGAATGGAAGCACACCGTCGGAGCTTTGGTTTCAGCAAAAACTGAATTTGAAGGATTTGCTCGTTTTCGGCGAGGAGGTATTTGTCCACATACCGAAAGAAAAACGCAAAGCATTGGATCCCAAAGCGAGGAAAGGCTACTTCAACGGATACGGAGACGGGTCAAGGGATACCGCGTGTGGTTTCCAGACGACAACAAGATCGAGACAGTGAGAGACGTTATTTTCTCGGGAAAATTCGGTGAAATGATCGCGCCGAGTAAGCGCGACGCCGACGAGGTATGGCTCGAGGATGAACGCTCTCTGAGCGAACACGAAGAATCCGACGCCGAAGATGAGCCGATAGAAAACGTCAAGGAACAGGAAGTTCAGCAGGAAGACGCCGAATAAGAGCCATAACTAGGTGTGCCGGCTGTCGAGGAGGCACCAGCAGCAGCAGTGGAAGAGGCAGAAGATAACATCGAGAGAGATCAGGCACAGAACGAAGCGTACGGACTCCGAGACAGGAGAACATTGAGGCAACCTAACAAATATCGCGATTTCATCATCAGTCTATTCCTAGCTGAGAGCCAGGAGCCTCTCTCGTACCGTGAAGCAGTGCAGAGCGAGCAGACGATGCAGTGGAAGTAAGCGATGGACGAGGAGTTCGAGTCACTCACGAAGAATTGCGTCTGGGAACTTGTTGAGGCACCGATGAATGCGAGAGTTATCGATTGCAAATGGACATACAAGTAGAAACGAGAAGAAAATGGAAACGTTTATCAATACAAGGCAAGGCTTGTTGCACGAGGTTTCCGACAAAGAGAGGGTATCGATTATCAGGAGACACACAGTCCCGTCGTTCGTTTCGACTGGATTCGCGTTATTCTTGCAGTGGCCGCATCTGAGCATATGCAGATTATGCAATTCGACGTGAAGGCCGCCTTTTTGTACAGAGACATTGATGAGGATATATACATGCTGCAGCGGGAGGGTTACAGCGACGATACTGGAAAAGTATGTAAGCTAAGTCGAAGCTTGTACGGCTTAAAGCAATCCTCTCAATGTTGGAACCGTAGTTTCACCTATTTTCTCAAGAAATTCAGCCCGAAAGCAACAGACGCCAACGCATGCGTGTTCGTAAGTCAAAACAGAAGTCAAAGTTTGATTTTGGCTTTATATATAGATGACGGACTGATCATTGCGAAGGATCGATCTCTCATCGACAAAGTTCTCGCGGAGCTCAAGACTGAATTCGAAATTACACACAACGATGTGAACCTGTTTCTGGGGATGCACATAGAGAGAGATGAAGATGGATCGGTTTTTATTCACCAAGAAACATACGCGAAAAGAGTTCTGGAACGATTCAAGCTGGAAGATGCTAAACCCGTAGCAATTCTAGCAGATCCGAACCAAGAACTATACTCACCGGAGCAAGCGGGAGACCCGCAGGACATCACAACAGCACCGTATCGGGAAGCCGTTGGAAGCTTAATGTACTTGTCGATACCACGAGACCCGACATTACGTTCGCTGTAAATCAAGCAAGCAGATTCCTCGAGAATCTGATGACCATGCACTGGAAAGTTATCAAGAGAATTTTGAAGTACCTGAAGGGCACGATTAACCACGGAATTCACTTCAAATACGACGAGACGAGGAGGCTACTGGCGTACAGCGATTCAGACTATGCGGGAGATCCTCAGACTCGTCGATCGACGACCGGATATGTTCTGAAATTCACTTGTGGAACGATCGTGGAATTCGCAAAGACAACAATCCGTTGCGCTATCGACAACGGATGCAGAGTACACGGCAGCTTGCCAGACCGCAAAGGACATAGCTTGGATGAAGAGACTCGTCAAGGAGCTGCTCAATGTGAAGGATATTCCGACGACACTCTTTATAGACAATCAAAGTGCCATAAGTCTGATAAAGAACCCGGTCTTTCACAAAAGGGTGAAGCACATCGATGTAAGACATCATTGCATCCGTGAGAGGTATGCTGAGAAAGATTTAGTCCTGGAATATGTACAATTCAAGGAGCAACACGCCGATATTTTGACAAAGCCGCTGCCACGACAGCAGCACAAATTTCATCGCGAGGCACTTGGAGTTAACAAGAAGAGCTAATATCAACAGAAAGCTTGAGAGAGAGTCAGACCAACGCTTTAAAAATCAAAGCGGGAGTGTTGAGTAGTTTATTTTTACCGCGCACGATTGCAGCGCCTCGTTTAATTTTCTACTCTTACCAGCGATCCCTGTTTTACCAACACTCTTACTTCTTCTTCGAGTTTTATTATTACATTATGTACTAATTCTTTTTATGGTTACAATAAATACATCAAACAATTTCTCGTACATCCCGTGTAGAAATTATTTGCGGCTACCTGATCCCAACATAATCTTACGCTTAGTGAGTACAATTGGTTTATTTAAGTCAAATTGCATGTAATATTTCTATTGAGAACTTAGAAACATGTGTATATTAATTGTTGATGACATGTTCACATGTGTGATGTTAGAATGTTTATTTCTACACGATGTCTGAAAGCTTCTCACCATGGAAAACAAAGAGATTTTTTCATAACATCACGAAGTTCTTCGGTTTACACTCATGCGATTCCATCAGAAACTGATGACGACTCACGTGACGAGTCGAAACGTCCAAATATATGTTAATATTAAATAAATCTAGTATTTATTCATTTAGCAACCATAATTAACGATCCCTAAGGCCATTTTTAAATTTACACGTGATTTCTGGATCCACCTTAATCTCAATATTACCACGTGGAGTTTGGTGCAGTTCTCCCTCAAACCATTCTCAAAGATTCTCACCATGGTAAACAAAGTATTTTTTTCACAACAACATGATGTTCTTCGGTTTCACGCCTGCGATTCCATCAGAAGCTGATGATGACTCACGTAGTGAGTCTAAACGTCCAAATATATATTAATATGAAATAAATCTAGTATTTATTCATTTAGCAACCATAATTAAGGACTGTAAGACCATTTTTAAATTTACACGTGATTCCTGAATCCACATTAACCTCAATATTACCACGTCGACTTTGGTGCAGTTCTACTTCGAACCATTCTGCAAGCTTCTCACCATGGAAAACAAACGGTTTTTTTCACAACATAACGAAGTTCTTCGGTTTACACGATTGCGATTCCATCAGAAGCTGATGATGACTCACGTCGTAAGTCGAAACGTCCAAATATATGTTAATATGAAATAAATGTAGTATTTATTCGTTTATCAACCATTTATACGTGATTTCTGGATCCACGTTAACCTCAATATTACCACGTAGAAATTGGTGCAGTTCTCCCTCGAAGCATTCTCAAAGATTCTCACCATTGTTAACAAAAGAGTTTTTCACAACATCATGAAGTTCTTCGGTTTAGACACCAGCAATTCCATCAGAAGCTAGTGATGACTCACGTGGTGATTCTAAACATCTAAATATATGTTAATATGAAATAAATCTAGTATTTATTCATTTACCAACCATTATTAAGGTTACCTAAGGCCATTTTTATATTTACACGTGATTTCTGGATCCACCTTAACCTCAATATTATCACGTGGAGTATGGTGCAGTTCTCCCTCGAACCATTCTCAAAGATTCTCACAAACAGACAAAGGGTTTTTTCACAACATCACGAAGTTCTTCGGTTTACACGCCTTCGATTCTATTAGAAGCTGGTGATGACTCACGTGGCGAGTCGAAACGTCCAAATATATGTTAATATGAAATAAATATAGTATTTATTCATTTACCAACCATAATTAAGGATCCCTAAGGTCATTTTTCAATTTACACGTGATTTCTGGATCCAACTTAACCTCAATATTACCACGTAGATTTTGGTGCAGTTTTCCCCCGAACTATTCTCAAAGCTTCTCACCATGGAAACACTGGGATTTTTCACAGCACGAAGTTCTTCGGTTTACACGCCTGCGATTTCATCAGAAACTGATGATAACTCATGTAGTCATCCAAATATATGTTAATATATACCCTGAGGCCATTTTTCAATTTACACGTGATTTCTGGATCCACCTTAACCTCAATATTAATACTTGGAATTTGGTGCAGTGTCCTCTAACTATTCTCAAAGCTTCTCACCGTTGAAAACAAAGGGTTTTTTTCAAAACAATTCGAAGTTCTTCGGTTTACACTCCTGCGACTCCATCAGAAGCTGATGATAACTCACGTGGTTATTCGAAACGGCCAAATATATGTTAATATGAAATAAATCTAGTATTTATTCATTTACCAACCATTATTAAGGTTCTCTAAGGCCATTTTTCAATTTACACGTGATTTCTGGATCCACCTAAACCTCAATATTACCACGTAGGGTTTGGTGCAGGTCTCGCTCGAACCATTCATAAAGATTCTCACCATGGAAAACAAAGGTTTTTTTTACAACATCACGAAGTTCTTCGGTTTACTAGCCTGTGATTCCATCAAAAGCTGATGATGACTCACGTGGTGATCGAAACGTCCAAATATGTTAATATAAAATTAATCTAATATTTATTTATGTACCAATCCATAATTAAGGATCCCTAAAGCCATTTTTAAATTTACACGTGATTTCTGGATCCACTTTAACCTCAATATTATCCCGTGGAGTTTGGCGCAGTTCTCCCTCGAACCTTTCTCAAAGCTTCTCACCATGAAAAACAAAGGGTTTTTTTTACAACGGCACGATGTTCTTCGGTGTACACGCCTGCGATTCCATCTAAAGCTGATGATGACTCACGTAGTGAGTCGAAACGTCCAAATATATGTTTATATGAAATTCATCTAGTATTTATTCATTTACCAATCATAATTAAGGACCCTTAGGCCACTTTTCAATTTACACGTGATTTCAGGTTCCACCTTAACCTCAATATTACCACGTAGGGTTAGGTGCAGGTCTCTCTCGAACCATTCTCAAAGCTTCCTAACATGGAAAACAAAGCGTTTTTTCACATCACGAAGATCTTCGGTTTACACACCTTTGGTTCCAACAGAAGATGATGGTGACTCACGTGGTGAGTCGAAACGTCCAAATATATGTTAATATGAAATTCAACTAATATTTATTCATTTACCAATCATAATTAATGACACTAAGGACATTTTACAATTTTTACGTGGTTTCTGGATCCACCTTAACCACAATATTACCACGTGAAATTTAATGCATTCTCACTCGAATCATTCTCAAAGATTCTCACCATGGAAAACAAAGGGTTTTTTCACAAGATCACGAAGATCTTAGGTTTACACACCTGCGGTTCCATCAGAAGCTGATGATGACTCACGTGGTGAGTCTAAATGTTATTATGAAATTCATCTAGTATTTATTCATTTACCAATTAACCTATCATAATTACGGACCCTAAGGCCATTTTTCAATTAAAACGTGATTTTTTTATCCACCTTAACCTCAATATTACCACGTAGAGTTTTATGATGTTCTCCCTCGAACTATTCTCAAAGCTTCTCACCATGGAAAACAAAGGGTTTTTTCACAACATGACGAAGTTCTTCGGTTTACACGCCTGCGATTTAATCAGAAGCTGATGATGACTCACGAATTTGGTCGTATATGTGTTAATATGAAATAAATCTAATATTTATTCATTTACCAACCATAATTAGGGATCCCTAAGTCCATTTTTCTATTTACACGTGATTTTTTTATCCACCTGAACCTCAATATTACCACGTGGAGTTTGTTGCAGTTCTCCCTCGAACCATTCTCAAAGTTTCTCATCATGGAAAACAAAGGGTTTTTTCACAACATCACGTAGTTCTTCGGTTTACATGCCTGCGATTCCATCAGAAGCTGATGATGACTCACGTGGTGAGTCTAAGCGTCCAACTATATGTTATTATGAAATTCATCTAGTATTTATTCATTTACCAATCATAATTAAGGACCCTAAGTCCATTTTTCAATTTACACGTGATTTCTGCACCAAACTCCACGTGCTAATAATGAGATTAATGGGGATCCACAGATAACGTGTATATTGAAAAATGGTCTTAGGGATTCATAATTTTGGTTGGTAAATGGATAAATACTAGATTTATTTCATATTAGCATATATTTGAACGTTTCGCCTCACTACGCGAGTCATCATCAGCTTCTGATTGAATAGCAAGCGTGTAAACCGAAGAACTTCGTGATGTGAAAAAAACCCTTTGTTTTCCATGGTGAGAAGCTATGAGAATGGTTCGAGGGAGAACAGCACTAAACTCCACGTGGTAATATTGAGGTTAAGGTGGATCCAGAAATCACTTATAAATTGAAAAATGGTCTTAGAGATCCTTAATTAAGGTTGGTGAATGAATATATACTAGATTTGCTTCATATTAACATATATTTTTACGTTCTCACTCACCACGTGAGTCATCATCAGCCTCTGATTAAATCGATGAACTTCGTGATGTTGTGAAAAAACCCTTTGTTTTCCATGGTGCGAATCTTAGAGATTAGTTCGAGGGAGAACTGCACCAAAGTCCACGTGGTAATATAGAGGTTAAGGTGGATCCAGAAATCGCATGTAATTTGAAAAATGGCCTTAGGGATGCTTAGTTATGGTTGTTAATGAATAAATACTATATTTATTTCATATTAACATATATTTGGACGTTTCGACTCACCACGTGAGTCATTATCAACTTCTAATGGAATCGCTGGCGTGTAAACCAAAGAACTTCGTGATAGTAAAATACCTTTTGTTTTCCATTTCGCGAAGCTTTGAGAATGGTTCGAGGGAGAACTGAACCAAACTCCACGTGGTTATATTGAGGTTTAGGTGGATCCAGAAATCACGTGTAAATTTAAAAAAAGTCCTTAGGGATCCTTAATTACGGTTGGTAAATGAATAAATACTAGATTCATTTTATAATAACATATATTTAGCCGTTTCGACACACCACGTGAATCATCATCAGCTTCTGATGGAATCGCAGGAGTGTAAACCGAAAAACTTTGTGATATTGCAAAGAAAATCCTTTGTTTTCCATAGTGAGTAGTTTTAAGAATAGTTCGAGGGAAAACTGCACCAAATTACACGTGGAAATATTGACGTTAAAGTGGGTCCAGAAATCACTTGTAAATTGAAAAATGGCCTTAGGTATCCTTAATTATGGTTGGTAAATGAATAAATACTAGATTTACTTCATATTAACATTTATTTTTACGTTTCGAATCACCAAGTGAGTCATCTTCAGTTTCTGATGGAATCGCAGGCGTGTACACCGAGAAACTGTATGATGTGAAAAAGCCATTTGTATTCCATGGTGCGAAGCTTTGAGAATGGTTCGAGGGAGAAATGCACCAAACTCCACGTGATAATATAAAGGTTAAGGTGGATCCAGAATCACGTGTAAATTGAAAAATGGTCTTAGGGATGCTTAGTTATGGTTGGTAATGAATAAATACTATATTTATTTCATATTTACATATATTTGGACGTTTTGACTCACCATGTGAGTCATCATCAAATTCTGATGGAATCTCTGGCGTGTAAATCGAAGAACTTCGTGATGTGAAAAAACCCTTTTTTTCCATAGTGAGAAGCTTTGAGTATGGTTCGAGGGAGAACTGCATCAAACTCCACGTGGTAATATTGACGTTAAGGAGGATCCAGAAATCACGTGTTAATTAAAAAATGGTTTTAGGGATCCTTAATTATGGTTGGTAAATTAATTAATACTAGATTTATTTCATATTAACATATATTTGGACGTTACGCCTCACCACGTGAGTCATCGTCAGCTTCTGATTGAATCGCAGGCGTGTAAACCGAAGAACTTCGTGATGTGAAAAAACCCTATGTTTTCCATGGTAAGAGGCTTTGAGAATGGTTCGAGGGAGAACTGCACCAAACTCCACGTGGTAATATTGAGGTTAAGGAGGATCCAGAAATCACTTGCTAATTAAAAAATGGCTTTAGGGATCCTCAATTATGGTTGGTAAATAAATAAATACTAGATTTATTTCATATTACATATTTTTGGACGTTTCGACTCATCTCGTAAGTCGTCATCAGCTTCTGATGGAATCGGAGGCGTGTAAATCGAAGAACTTCGTGATAATGTGAAAAAACTGTTTGTTTTCTATGGTGAGAAGCTTTAAAAATGGCTCGAGGAAGATCTGCACCAAACTCCACGTGGTAATAATGAGGTTAATGGGGATCCAGAGATAACGTGTATATTGAAATATGGCCTTAAGGATCCTTAATTATGGTTGGTAAATTAATAAATACTAGATTTATTTCATATTAACATATATTTAGATGTTTAGAATAACCACGTGAGTCATCGTTAGCTTCTGATGGAATCGCAGGCGTGTAAACCGAAGAACTTCGTGATGTTGTGGAAAAACCCTTTGTTTTCCATGATGAGAAGCTTTGAGAATGATTCTAGGAGAACTGCACCAAACTTCACGTTGTTTATATTGAGGTTAAGGTGGATCGATAAATCAAGTGTCAATTGAAAAATGGCTTTACGTATCCTCTATTACAATTGGTAAATATATAAATACTACGTTTGTGAGTCACCATTAGATTCTAATGAAATCGCAGGCATGTAAACCGAAGAACTTCGTGATGTTGTGAAAAAAACCCTTTGCTCTCCATATTGAGAAGCTTTGAGAATGGCTCGAGGGTGAACTGCACCAAACTCCACGTGGTATTATTGAGGTCAAGGTGGATCCAGAAATCACGTGTAAATTGAAAAATGGTTTTAGGGTAAATGAATAAATACTAGATTTATTTCATATTAACATATATTTGGACGTTTCGACATACTACGTGAGTCATCATCAGCTTCTCATGGAATCGCAGGCGTGTGAACCGAAGAATTTCGTGATGTTGTGAAAAAACCCTTTGTTTTCCATTGTTAGAAGCTTTGAGAATTGTTCGAGGGAGAACTGCACCAAACTCCACGTGGTAATATTGAGGTTAAGGTGGCTCCAGAAATCTCGTGTAAAATGAAAAATGAACTTAGGGATCCCTAATAATGGTTGGAAAATGTATAAATACTAAACTTATTTCATATTAACATATATTTGGACGTTTCGACTCACCACGTGAGTCATAATCAGCTTCTGATGGAATCGCAGGCGTGTAAACTGAAGAATTTCGTGATGTGAAAAAACCCTTTGTTTCCCATTGATAGAATATTTGAGAATTGTTCGAGAGACAACTGCACCAAACTCCACGTGGTAATATTGAGGTTAAGGTGGATCCAGAAATCACGTATAAATTGAAAAATGGCGTTAGGGATCCTTAATTATGATTAATAAATGAATTGTAACAGTGGGTTGTGTCAATGAAGCACAACCCCCGTCGACGTACCGAATTATACGGGATGATAAATAGATAAACAAGTTTATACTTACCTGTATCTCGGTGTCGTCCCACGACGTGCTGTAAGTAGGAAGGGTAGTTTCGAATTACACACACACACAGTATGTTAACGTAAACGGGTCTATATTATTTATATAAGTGAAGTTTACAGTAAAGTTTACAATGATTGTCTACAAAATGCCAGCCGAACCGCGCGTTCTGGTCTTGGAGGTAACCGAATCGAGAATGAATACGTTTACCTCGAAAACAGCAAAATGTCCCTCGAATCAGATTAATCGTATCAGCAATTTGCTGGTAGTATTCCACTGCTTGCTGCTAGTCAGCAATATGCAGCGGAAGACACCCAGGTTACTGATCCGCGATTGCAACAGTCACGGTAATAATAATAGCAAATTCATCATATTATTTAATTGAACTACGTGACTGTTACATCACCCTCCCCTTTAAACTTGGCTTTAATTAAAAATTAAAGTCAAGTTCAACGGGGTCAATCTGATTCAATATTGGTCGGGTTGGCCTCTTACTTACTACGTCGTTAGAGGGGTACGGAGAAGAGCGGCGTTGGTGGAGGAACTGGCGTCGTATTGCGGCGGACCGGAGTTGTGACCTGGTGTTTGATTCTGCGGCAGTTGTGGGTACATCAGTGACGGCGATGCTTCCAAATCATTTGGGCTTGGGGCGTCTTGCCGTGCTAAGTTCACTAGGTATCGTGTGGTAAGTGCATCCCAGAAGCTGGCCAGCAAAAACCATTTGCGATGAGGTTGCTCTGGGGCGGCTTTTCGCAAACTAAACAAATTTAAAATCACCGTCGCTACATACCTGATGACGTTGTAAAATGTGTACAGGAGCATGAATATTGAAAAAAGGTTTCCTGTGTATGATAGGAACCGCCACACTTCTTCTGCTGCACTCCAGGCCATTTTTACGAATTCTCCACTACTGAAAACGCTTGGCATATGGTAACCCTGGCTGTCTACTTCGGCTCCTGTAACTCGTCGTGTCATCAGGTTAGCGACGGCGCGACGTTCGTTCGGAAACATCAGCGTGTGCTGGAACGCCTCCATATCTTGCCGGCTGTAGACCCCGTGCGCGCTGATTGGCGCGATCTTCATCATCGGCACCACCTCGCTTGGCTCGTTAGCATCCAGAACTAAGGGCTCTGGTTGTGTCCGTCGTAATTCCGGATCCACCTCCAACCACTTGCCCTCTAGGTGGAACATCACTGGTAATTGACTATCACAGTCCCCCTGGGTTCTGTGATTTTGGATGATGTGAGTAATCGGGGCCATAAACTTACTCTCATTGTTGTACATAATCGGGAGCTGCTGGTAACAGAATTTTGTCTTCCGGAAATCCACAATTTTTGCGCTGCACCGAGTTATGTACAGCACTTCTCCCATTACTCGGCCCATATGTCCTGCCGCTTCTTTTACGAGTCCACTGACAATATCCGGTTTCTCCAAGGCCAACATGATACGGTTTTTCAGGATTGCTTCTCGTAGATGGCATCGCTTCAATATGGCGTCGTATAGAAGACCCTTAGCCTGCTGTTTAAAAGCAATTTCTAAAAACAGCAGCTTGCTAAGAACTTGAGCCATAACATCAGTGTTCTGTGTCACTCTCCTTGACTTCTGGAAAAAGAAGCCCAGAGAGGATTCAAAAATTACGATCAGGCGATTTTGCTCGGTGCGCCAAACTGGTTGATAGCACACTAGCTCTGCCTGAACCAGCCGTAAAGCAAACACTGTATCACGTGCCTCCACCACAACGTATTTCGTTTTGGTGTTGTTGACCGTCAATATTGTGGCTGTTCCCTCGTAGAGGACGTCCATCCCTCGTTCTGAGCATCGATCAGCATGCTCGGCCTGCCATATGACTTCTCCTGCCACGTCGTCGAAGCAGTATTTCTGATTGTACGGACAAATTGTGCCCGTACGGAGTCGTACTGTATTCTCCTCGACATCGGCTATGGCGAGATAGTCAAATAGCTTGATGGTGATGGCTGCGCTAACGATGACGTCCTCATAGGTGGTACCGTGTAGAGTGTAGCGTACACCGCTGCATTTTCCACTCGGTTCCAGGTGGCCCTCGAGTGTTGCTGAAACCTCTGTTGTCCCATTCTAAAGTAAACCAGAGACAATTCCGGCTCCCAGTCCTGTCAAGTCTAGTCTTTGGAACCGGTGGGCTTCCAAGCAACTTTCTGCTTTCACATATTGTATGAAGTGTGAAAAACCACCGGAAACTGCACTAGTATGTGAATGCATACCACAGTGCTGAACCATCTGCTGCACGGTGACTAGACAGTTGAAAACGTGCACCTCGGTGTACCTACGCTCTTGAACGAGTTGGATTCGTGTTGTTGCTTCTTCAGAGTTGTTCTTCGGGTCTAAGCAGGGTTTGACATCTAATAAGGAAATCTTCGATATTTCCACGTCCGGGTCCGCGCAATCGAACGCAATTAGTTCCGGCCCTCCGCTTCTCAAACATAATAAAACTAAAATTAACAAAAGCATCTTAAAGGCTAACATATGTCTTTTATTTTCCACTGAGCGCTACACTCGAGAGTTTCGTATCCACGAATGGTCAGGGACGGCTCCGCGACTTCGGGTGGCGTACGTCTGTGCTGGTGGAACTTCTCGCGTAGTTACGATACTAGCGTCAGACAGTATGGTATCGTAGTGTGAGGACGTGGTGTTGCTCCCGGCCGCCGATTGATTGGCACTGGTCCTGGAATTTCCGGACAAATCTGTAACTGAAAAGCTGTTAAATGGACTGGTCACAGATACTTCCGACGATTCAGCGGGAACTTCGTTTGGTTTTACCAAAGACTTTCTAGCTGACCAAGGAATAATTATATTTGTACCATCATTCTCCGTATAATTCGTTGTTTCGGTCGAACTAACAGGATTAGCAACTTCTACCTCATTGTTTAAATCGTCCTCTGTCACATAACAATGCTTCAATCTATTGACATGTACTTTCATTTCTCTACGACCACGAATTTCTTTTATTACCGCATTTACGTCCCGCATTTCAATTATGCGATACGGTCCTGACCATTTCTTAGCTAGCTTAGCACTAGTGCCGACCTTGATAGCTGGTGTATACAAATAAACTCGGTCGCCAAGTTGAAACTTGACTCCGGAAGTTTTCTTATTAAATGTACTGTGTACACGGTCAATGTTTTTATCCAGCTGTTGGCGGGCATTAGCATGTGCAATTTTTAAGCGTTGCATGAATTCAGCTACATAATTTGAGTCAGTATCGTATCTAGTTCTCAGAGGGCGAATAATTTCGTCAAACGGCAATTCAATGTCGCGCCCAAACATTAGGAAAAATGGCGTATCCCCGAGCACAGAATGCATAGTATTGCAGAAAACTGAAACAGCAAAGGGCAGCCATTCGTCCCAATCTGTATGGTGCGGGTTAACGTAATGCGAGAGAATATCTTTGAGTGTGCGATGACTACGCTCTAAACTTGCGTTAGTTTGTGGTCGGTCCGCTGTCGTGTGTAAACGTTCGATGTTAAGTACTTTACACAATTCTTTCATTAATTTTGATACAAAATTTGTACCAAGATCAGTAAGAAGCTGCCGAGGTGTACCATGACGCAAAATGATACCCTTGACAAAAGTTTTCGCTACTGTTTCGGCAGTTTGGTCTCGCATAGGAAAGGCTTCTAGATAACGTGTAGCCGCGTCTTGAACTGTTAAAATGTATCGGTTTCCGGCTGACGTAACAACAAGGGGTCCCACTACATCCATCGCGATTCGCTCAAAAGGTCTACTACTTAACTTGAATTTCATTAGTGGAGCAGGTCGTAAATGTGGAGATGTTTTCCGTTGTGCGCATGACACACATTGTCTTACATAATTCTTGACGTCTTTTCTTAAATGTGTCCAAAAAAATTTCGAATTTATTTTTTAGAACGTCTTTTCCATCCCTGCGTGACCGGATAGAGGAGAGTCATGACAGGCTTGCAAAATATATTTACGGAATTTACCGGGGACGACAAGCCGGTCCTGGAAACGCTCATCGTCTGATTTTCGGTAAATCAGACCATCGTCATCGAAATAGAATTCACTATTTCTATCAGATTTTATTTGCTCAGCGTACGCTTTTACTGATGCGTCATCTTGCTGAGCTGCTTTCATGGCGTCCCGGTCCCATATCATAGGTTCATATGGTGGTTGAAATAAAACACGTACTGGTTTTACACGTGAGAGTGCATCCGCATTTGTGTGTTTAGCACCCGGCCGATAACAAATATCAAAATCGTGCTCCGAAAGCAATAATGACCATCGTATCAAACGATTGGTTGGCTCTGAGGTCGCCATCAACCATTTTAGAGGTTGATGATCGGTATAGACAGTGAATTTGTGTCCATACAGATAACACCTGAAGTGTTTAATCGCCCAGACCAGTGCTAAACACTCTCGTTCTGTCGTGTGATAATTTCTTTCTGCGGGTTTAAGTTGACGACTTGCATAAGCTACCGGCATCTCATGTCCATCATGCTCTTGACACAAAACTACACCAATGGCAAACATAGATGCATCCGGACATAAGATAAATGGCTTATCGAAATCTGGGTATTTTAAAATAGGTGATCTAATTAATAATTCTCTAAGTGTGGTGAATGCGTTATTTGCTTCATTTGACCACGCAAATCTACAATTTTTCTTTGTTAAATTTGTTAAAGGTAACGCTACACTAGCAAAATTTGGAATAAATCTCCTATAAAAACCAGCTAATCCTAAGAATACTCGTATATCAGTGACGTCA
Organism: Pterostichus madidus; assembly: GCA_911728475.2. Taxonomy (NCBI): domain Eukaryota; kingdom Metazoa; phylum Arthropoda; class Insecta; order Coleoptera; family Carabidae; genus Pterostichus; species Pterostichus madidus. The sequence continues at coordinate 8,347,716 of OU452319.1, read as the reverse complement.
CGCGGTACTGGGAATTCCTTTGCTACGCTTATCTTTTCGGGATCAGGTTTCACTCCGTTCTTACTCACTATGTGTCCGAGATATTTTGTTTCGCTTTTCATAAACTTACATTTATTAGGGTTCAAAGTGAGATTAGCATCACGCAATCGATCAAAAATTAATTTAAGTTTATTCATGTGCTCATCTAAATTGTCTGAACTAAAACAAATTATGTCATCAAGGTACACAAAGCAATGAGTTACAGTTAAACCTGATAAGACCGTGTACATCAGTCGCTGCCATGTGCTGGGACTGTTGATAAGACCAAACGGCATTCGATTACATTCAAAATGGCCCCACGGAACAGAGAATGCTGTTTTCTCTCTATCTCGTGAATCCATTTCTACTTGCCAATAACCTTTGGTCAAATCTAACGTGGTGAAATGTACCGCTTTTCCTAATTGATCTAGAGTGTCTTGTAAATTTGGAATAGGAAAGTAATCTCTCTTTGTTATTTTATTTAATTCTCGATAATCAATACAAAATCTAAAAGAGCTTTCACCATTAGCTGATTTCTTTTCTACTAGTACGACAGGGGCAGAATAGGGGCTCACGGATGGTTGAATGATGTTATTTGTAAGCATATCCTCCATTAGTTCTTTCATAACTTGGCGACGACTGAAGGGTACACGATATGGGGCTTTAGCGACCGGGACTTCCGTATCCGTATGTATACGATGTTTAACAAGCGGTGTTTTACTTAAAGGTTTTTGTTTTGGTTTAAATATATCAGCGTATTCATTCAAAAAATTTACAAACTTATTTCGTTCCACAATGGGTAAATGATTTAATTCAAATTTGTGAATTTTTGTCGTATCTACTACATTTATAGGCAGATAATTTTCTTTTTGAATTTCGAGCTGTTCCTCCGCGCGAACGGCAAAACCTAAAGGTACACGATTCCCTATTTGAACTTTTTCGGGACTGACATTTAAGACGTTAACAAATAATTTGGAATTTTGTTCTTTTCTTATAACGGTACGCGCCACCAGAACACCCGGTATATCTAATTCCTTCGGTTCAACAACATAGGTAGCGTTCGGAACGCGCTTATCAAGGATTATTTCACAGACAGCTGTGTGACGCGGTGGAATGTTTAATTCTTCCATCGCGCGTATTACAAACTGTTTTTCAGAACTAAATTTACCATTTAGAGTGTCAGAACACGCCGTACTACAATTTTTGTCAAACATTTGCGTTTCTGATATTGGCTGAGCCACGCACTCTTCGTTCGTTGCTTGAGTATTGGATTCTAGTTGCTCAGGGTCCGCATACATATTATTTTGATTAAGAAATGCTGTCTCTGCAATTTCAAAATCCGTACAACTACTATTTTGACCCTGATTATTAGCATCCAATGAATCTAAGCCTACAATTTGATCATGAATTAATTCTTGATCCGTACCAACAAGATTTTGGTTCTGAAATGTGACACTGCTGTCTACACTGTTCGTGTGCGTACGGTTAACTGATGTGTCAGCCGAAACTACGTTTACGTTACTATTTACATCTGTATATGTGCTCTTTAAAATTTCTGACATTGATAGAACTTGATTATTAATTTTGAAAAGATTTTGACTAAAATCTATTACTACATTATGCTGTATTAAAAAGTCTACTCCGATCAGTCCATCAGAAGGTAAAAACAGATCATCTGGACAAACTACAAAACGATGTATTAAGTTTTCAAAACCTGTATTCAATTTTATATTGACGACTCCGTCACTACTTAATTGGTTTCCTGAAACATCTACTAATACATCGTCCGAAGGTGAGATTGACAAATTATTTTCAGCAACTACTTTCCGTTTTATAAGTGAAACGGCGGCTCCAGAATCTACTAAAAATTTTAATTTATTATCGTTAATTTTTAGTTCTACTAGCTTTGTTCTATCTTTGCCAGAATCTGCGACCCGTGGCACAATACAGATCTTTTTATCTACTTTTCTGTCCGACGTTGGGTCGTCGTCGGGACAGCTTTCGAGTTTAAAGGACAATTTTTATCCTCCGCGCGGTGTCCTGTTTCAATACAGTTGAAACACAATGTTTGCTTCGGTTTCGGGCATTTCCTATAGATATGATCCGTACTACCGCAATTAAAACAACGTCCGCGCATCTGGTGATAACGCTGATCCGTCCGTTATCTGCCCAAGGTGCTTGCTGTGTCGGCGTACTTTTTGTAGGTTTGGTGGTTAAAGAACGTACGTGCGCTTTGTGTGCGTCGGCCTTAGTTTCTTTAAACAGGCGCGCAAGTACCTCCTCGCAATATTCAGCGCAAGGTAAAGCCTGCTCGACAGTTTCGAATTGTCGAACCCGACACACTTCGTTGGCAAGGCGCGTGTCAAGACCTTCAAAAAATTGTCTCATCATCAGCGTTTCACGTTTTATTCTATTCCGCAAGTTAATCATATTGTCGTCGGACGTAGCAAACATTTTTGCGGCGGCGATTTCTAAACGCAAAGCAAACTTAAGAAGCGATTCGTCTTTCCTCCGATAAATTTTGAAAAATTCTCTTTCAGCCATAGCATAGTCAACTTTTTGACCAAATAAACTATGTAACCAACCTCTCATAGATGCCACTGTGATAGGCCGTTTATCTGCCGGTAACGAATAGTAACAACTTTGCGCTTCTCCCCTGAGTTTTAATTTCATCGCTGTTACTGTTTGGTCATTATTCCACTGATAACATTCTACTACAAGGGCTACGTTATCTAGAAAAGCCTCGAGTTCGGGTCCACCGGAATAGGTTTCAATAGTTTTGAGGGCGGACATCGAGTTAGGATCATGGAATACGTTACTCATTGGGGGTGTACTGGTACGGGGAACTTTTCCATCGGAAGCGGTTGGTATTTATTTAGTTCCTTGTGATTGATTTGGGAGATGGTATGAAAAAGGACCGTAATAGTTTGCAGGATCGGTTCCGTGCGTGTCTCGGGAATGACCAGGGGGTGAGTAGTTGTACCAATAGTTATTTGTTCGTACTTGATCAGGAGGGGCTGAAGGATTCATAGCTGGTACTCTGCTGGGAGGAACTGACGGATTCTCTGATACGGTTGCGGTTGAGGGTGGTTCGGTTGGACCGGGGGGAGGTGGGTTAGGTGTGTTGTCTTCTTGAGGCATGTTTACAGACACGATTAAAAATAATTATAATTCAATCGAAATGTTCGTACTCGTACAAGTAATTTTTTTCAACTAAAATTACTAATCCTGTCCGCAGCGCCAATTGTAACAGTGGGTTGTGTCAATGAAGCACAACCCCCGTCGACGTACCGAATTATACGGGATGATAAATAGATAAACAAGTTTATACTTACCTGTATCTCGGTGTCGTCCCACGACGTGCTGTAGGTAGGAAGGGTAGTTTCGAATTACACACACACACACAGTCTGTTAACGTAAACGGGTCTATATTATTTATATAAGTGAAGTTTACAGTAAAGTTTACAATGATTGTCTACAAAATGCCAGCCGAACCGCGCGTTCTGGTCTTGGAGGTAACCGAATCGAGAATGAATACGTTTACCTCGAAGACAGCAAAATGTCCCTCGAATCAGATTGATCGTATCAGCAATTTGCTGGTAGTATTCCACTGCTTGCTGCTAGTCAGCAATATGCAGCGGAAGACACCCAGGTTACTGATCCGCGATTGCAACAGTCACGGTAATAATAATAGCAAATTCATCATATTATTTAATTGAACTACGTGACTGTAACAGAATAAATACTAGATTTATTTCATATTAACATATGTTTGGACGTTTAGACTCACCACGTGATTCATAATCAGCTTCTGATGGAATCGCAGGCGTGTAAACTGAAGAAATTCGTAATGTGAGAAAACCTTTGTTTTCCATGGTGAGAAGCTTTGAGAATTGTTCGAGGGAGAACTGCACCAAACTCCACGTGGTAATATTGAGGTTAAGGTGGATCCAGAATTTACGTGTAAAATGAAAAATGGCCTTATGAATCCCTATTTATGCTTGATAAATGAATAAATACTAGATTTATTTCATATTAACATATATTTGGACGTTTCGACTCACCACGAGATTCATCATTAGATTTTGTTGGATCGCAAGCGTGTAAACCGAAGATCTTCGTGATGTGAGAAAAATCCTTTGTTTTCGTTAGTGAGAACCTTGCAGAATGGTTCGAGGGAGAATTGCACCAAACTCTACGTGGTAATATTGAGGTTAAGGTGGATCCAGAAATCACGTGTAAATTGAAAATTGGCCTTAGGTATCCTTAATTATGGTTGGTTAATGAATAAATACTAGATTTCTTTCATATTAACATATATTTGGACGTTTCGACACACTACGTGAGTCATCATCAGCTTCTCATGGAATCGCAGTCATGTAAACCGAAGAACTTCGTGATGTTGTGAAAAACACTTTGTTTTCTATGGTGAGAAGCTTTGAGAATGGTTCGAAGAAGAACTGCACCAAACTCTACGTGGTAATATTGAGGTTAATGGGGATCTAGGTATCACGTGTAAATTGAAAATGGCCTTAGGGAATCTTAATTATGGTTGGTAAATGAATAAATGCTAGATTTATTTCATATTAACATATATTTGGAAGTTTAGACTCACTACGTGAGTTATCATCAGCTTCTGATAGAATCGCAGGAGTTTAAACCGATGAACTTCATGATGTGAAAAACCCTTTGTTTTCCATGGTGCGAAGCTTTGAGAATGGTTCCATAAAGAACTGCACCAAACTGCACGTGGTAATATTGAGGATAAGGTGGATCCAGAAATCACGTGTAAATTGAAAACTGGGCTTAGGGATCCTTCATTATGGTTGGTAAATGAATAAATACTAGATTCATTTCACATTATCATATATTTGTACTCTTCGACTCATCACGTAAGTCGTCAACAGCTTCTGATGGAATCGCAGCCGTGTAAACCGAAGAACTTCATGATGTTGTGAAAAAAACCCTTTGTTTTCCATGGCGAAAAGCTTTGAGAATGGTTCTAGAGAGAGCTGCTCCAAATTTCACGTGGTAATATTGCGGTCATGCTTGATCCAGAATAAACGTGTAAATTGAAAAATGAACTTAGGAATCCTTATTTATGCTTGGTAAATGAAAAAATACTAGATTTATTTCATATTAACATATATTTAGACGTTTCGACTCATCATGTGAGACGTCATCAGCTTCTGATGGAATCGCAAGCTTGTAAAACGAAGAACTTCGTGATGTGAAAAAATCCCTGTGTTTTTTTAGTGAGAAGCTTTGAGAATGGTTCAAGGGAGAACTGCACCAAACTTCACGTGGTAAGGTGGATCCAGAATTTACGTGTAAAATGAAAAATGGCCCTTGGAATCCCTATTTATGCTTGGCAAATGAACAAATACTAGATTTATTTCCTATTAATATATATTTGGATGTTTCGACTCACCACGTGAGTCATCATCAGCTTCTGATGGAATCGCAGGCGTGTAAACCGAAGAACTTCGAGATATTGTGAAAAAAACCTTTTGTTTTACATGGTGAGAAGCTTTGAGAATGGTTCGAAGGAGAATTACACCAAACTCTACGTGGTAATATTGAGGTTAAGGTGGATCCAGAAATCACGTGTAAATTGAAAAATGGCCTTAGGAATCCTTAATTATGGTTGGTAAATGAATAAATACTAGATTTATTTCATATTAGCATATATTTGAACGCTTCGACTCACCACATAAGTCATCATCAGCTTCTGATGGATTCGCAGGCGTGTAAACCGAAGAACTTCGTGATGTTTTGAAAATACCCTTTGTTTTCCATGGTGAGAAGCTTAGAGAATGGTTCGAGGGAAAACTAAACCAAACTCCACGTGGTAATATTGAGATTTAGGCGGATACTGAAATCACGTGTAAATTGAAAAATGGCCTAAGGGATCCTTAATTATGATTGGTAATGAATAAATACTAAATTTATATCATATTATCATATATTTGGACGCTTCGCCTCACCACATAAGTCATCATCAGCTTCTGATGGAATCGCAGGCGTTTAAACCGATGAACTTCGTGATGTGAAAAACCCTTTGTTTTCGTTAGTGAGAACCTTGCAGAATGGTTCGAGGGAGAACTGCACCAAACTCTACGTGGTAATATTGAGGTTAATTGGGATCTAGGTATCACGTGTAAATTGAAAATGGCCTTAGGGAATCTTAATTATGGTTGGTAAATGAATAAATGCTAGATTTATTTCATATTAACATATATTTGGAAGTTTAGACTCACTACGTGAGTTATCATCAGCTTCTGATAGAATCGCAGGAGTTTAAACCGATGAACTTCATGATATGAAAAACCCTTTGTTTTCCATGGTGCGAAGCTTTGAGAGTGGTTCCACAAAGAACTGCATCAAACTCCACGTGGTAATATTGAGGTTAAGGTGGATCCAAAAATCACGTGTAAATTGAAAACTGGTCTTAGGGATCCTTCATTATGTATTAAGGTGGATCGAGAAATCTCGTGTAAATTGAAAAATGGCCTTAGGGATCCGTAGTTATCGTTGGTAAATGAATAAATACTAGATTTGTTCCATATTAACATATAATTGGACGTTTCGACTCACCAAGTGTGTCACCATCAGGTACTGATGGAGTCGCAGGCGTGTAAACCGAAGAACTTTGTGATGTAAAAAAAAACCTTTGTTTTCCATGGTGTAAAGCTTTGAGAATAGTTCGAGGGAGAACTGCACCAAACTCCACGTGGTAATAATGAGGTTAAGGTGGATCCAGAAATCACGTGTAAATTTAAAACTCGCCTTAAGGATCCTTAAGTATGGTTGGTAAATGAATAAATACTACATTTATTTCATATTAACATATATTTGGACGTTTCGACATACAACGTGAGTCACCATCAGCTTCACATGGAACCGCAGGCGTATAAACCGAAAAATTTCTTGATGTTGTGGAAAAACCCTTTGTTTTCCATGGTTAGAAGCTTTGAGCATAGTTCTAGGGAGAGCTGCACTGAATTCCACACGGTAATATTGAAGTTAAGGTGGATCCAGAAATCACTTGTAAATTGAAAAATAGCGTTAGGGATCCTTACTTATGATGAAAATTTACGATAGGCAAATGTTTAAAAATTCAACTATTCCGAATCAAGTCGTGTTTGGTATCATATGAAAGGGCATTAAAAGACCTTTTCAATGTAATTGGAAAAAATTTAAAATTTGCGATAGGCAATTGTTTGAAAATTCAACTATTCAGAATCATGCCGTGTTTGGTATCATATGAAAGGGCATTAAAAGACATTTTAAATGCAATTTGAAAAAATTTAAAATTTACGATAGGCAATTGCTTGAAAATACAACTATTCCGGATCATGTCGTGTTTTCCAACGATTTCCAACAGTTTTTCAAAAAGTTATCCCTGTGGCTCCTCCACCACTAACATGTTTGGGGGCCGTGATTTGACGACTGGTAACCGCACTTCACGCGCAAAATATATCACTTACCGAGATCTGCTTCAACAGAGTGCCACACCCAGTAATGGGTAGAAGGCGTGATGATATATTTATTTATTTATTTTATTTGATTTCATGTACATATAAAATATAAATGTGGAACTATCAGAAATGATGTCCGAAGAATTTTTCTTAGTTTAATAAAATCTTTTTGGAAATAAAACACGTATCTGATTGAAATTTTACGACTGTCAATGTGACAAATAGTTTTTAAAAGTATATAGTAAAACAAAGCAAAATTTGAGTAATATACAGTAAAATCAAAAAATATCTTTAGATGAGCAGAAGTACAGAAATAAAAAGTTTTAGATCGTAATTCAATTAAACCTTACTTCAGTGTCCGCGGAGCCTAGCGAAAAGGCCTGGCGAAGCCAGGCCAAACTCTAGTCCTATATACTAATCTGGTATTTCATTAAGGATTCCTCCGGACGGCAACCAAACATTATGATCGCCTACAGCCTAAACGGTTTGTGCGATTATTGTGATTTTTTTTCTAGGATTTAAAGAATGTTTGGGACTAGTGCCTTTTGGGTATTTCAGATTTTTTGAAAGTACAGTCCGCGTGAAATTAATGAAAAACTTTGCAAATTTTCATTGATCGAAGAATGCACGCGTTGCTATGCATATGAAATCTGACCGCAAGCAGATATTTTTCAGACCTGTCAATTACTTTTGACGTTTCGCATTAAACATTTTTATATAAATATTTCAATTTCTAGGTAAGTTGGAGACATTTTCTAATTTGATTTATTTATTAGAGGATTGAGGACATATGTTTTGAACGTTTTTCAATTGATTTCATGTTTGTATAAAAGTTTTTAATGATGCAACGTCCATTGCACAAATCTATGGTTAAGAAACAATATTTCCTCTTATATACACGATCCAGGTTTTGAAAAATCATAGACCTAAGCTGTCACTTTTGACGTGACGCATGGAATATTTCGATAGAATTATTTCAATTCCTAGACAATTTGTGCAAATTTTGTAAATTGATTTAGGTATTAGATGATTGAGGATACATGTTTTGAACTGTTTTGAATTGATTTCATGTTCAAATAAAGTTTTAAGACAAAACATCAATTTGACAAATAGTTTGTTAAAGTATATAGTAAAACCAAACAAAAATTGACCTCGGTGATAATATACAGTAAAACTAAATATAATTCTACATTGTAAAAAAAAGTTAATCGAATAAAAAAATATCAGATTTAATATTCCAGCGATTTTCAACAGTTTAGAAAAAAAATTATAGAAAAATTAAATTTTTTTACAGTAACTATAAACTTTGCTGAATTGATTTCATGTTCAAATAAAGTTTAAAGACAAAACGTCAATTTGACAAATAGTATGTTTAAGTATATAGTAAAACCAAGGAAAAATTTACCTCAGTGATAATATACAGAAAAACGAAAAAGAATCTATATTGTAAAAAAAAGTTAATCGAATAAAAAAATATCAGAATTAATATTCCAGCGATTTTGAACAGTTTAGAAAAAATATATAGAAAAATTACATTTTTTTACAGTAACTATAAACTTTGCTGAATTGATTTCATGTTTAAATAAAGTTTTAAGACAAAACATCAATTTGACAAATAGTTTGTTAAAGTATATAGTAAAACCAAACAAAAATTGACCTCGGTGATAATATACAGTAAAATTAAATATAATTCTACATTGTAAAAAAAAGTTAATCGAATAAAAAAATATCAGATTTAATATTCCAGCGATTTTCAACTGTTTAGAAAAAAAATTATAGAAAAATTATTTTTTTTTACAGTAACTATAAACTTTGCTGAATTGATTTCATGTTCAAATAAAGTTTAAAGACAAAACGTCAATTTGACAAATAGTATGTTTAAGTATATAGTAAAACCAAGGAAAAATTGACCTCAGTGATAATATACAGAAAAACGAAAAAGAATCTACATTGTAAAAAAAAGTTAATCGAATAAAAAAATATCAGAATTAATATTCCAGCGATTTTGAACAGTTTAGAAAAAATATATAAAAAAATTACATTTTTTTACAGTAACTATAAACTTTGCTGAATTGATTTCATGTTCAAATAAAGTTTAAAGACAATACGTCAATTTGACAAATAGTCTGTTAAAGTATATAGTAAATCCAAGCAAAAATTGACCTCGGTGATAATATACAGTAAAACCAAAAAGAATCTACATTGTAAAAACAAGTAAATCGAATAGAAAAATTTCAGAATTAATATTCCAGCGATTTTCAACTGTTTTAAAAAAAATAGAGAAATATTCCAGCAAGTATAACATAATCAAGAAAAACTTGTGAAATAATTCATGATCTTTGTGGATCCATGGAACAACCATTAGTCGGAGGTTTTAAGTATTTTCTATTGATAAAAGATGGTTTCTCACATTATCGTCATATTTATTTCTTGAAGCATAAAGAAGAAGTAAAATAAAAACTATATGTTTCCTTCAGATTAGCAACAAAATACAACGGACGAGATCAGATAATGGGTTAAAATTTGTAAATTCAGATGTACGAAAATTAGTAGAAAAGGCATGGAAGAATAGTAGCGTATTGTACAGAACAAGGTGAAAAAATCGGAAGAGAGATGAGGATAATTGTTGAAGCAGCAAAGTTAATGTTATGCGATGCGATATTAGATAAGAAATTTTGGGCTTAAGCAACAAGTGCAGCAGTAAACGTCATAAATCGGACTGGAACAAGTTCAGTAGAGGAAAGCACTCCTTAAGAATTATGATTTAAAAAAAATACAGATTTGAAAGAGTTTAAAGTATTTGGTGCAGAGGTTTATATTCATGTACCAAAAGAAACACGGCATAAATGGGATGTAAAGGGAAGAAAATATATTTTCGTTGGATATGAAGATAATATTAAAGGATACAGAATAAATTTTAAAAACGAAAATAAATTACGTTGCGCACGAAATGTTGTATTTATCCCTAGAAAAACAGAAATAGAACTGCATGAAACTGAAAACGAAGAAAAAGAAAAAGAATCAAATATCGAAGAGAAAGAAAAAGATTCAAATATCGAAGAGAGAGAAAAAGAATCAAATATCGTAGAAAAAGAAAATGAATCAAATATCGAGAGACAGAAACATCCGATATTGAAAACAAGAGAAATTTGAGAAATATAGAAATTTTAAGAAAGTCTGCTAGATTTGGTAGCGGTGAAAATCAAGTTTGCTTTACTGATATCAGAGATGTACAAGAAAAAGAACCAGTTACGTATAAAGAAGCAATGAAAAGTGATGAAAGCGAAAAATGGAAGAAGGCAATACAAGCAGAGTTAGACGTCTTGGAGGAAAATGACATTTGGAAAATTGTACAGAGATCTGAAAAATGTGATGTAATTGACTGCAAATGGGTGTTTAAAATTAAGAAAGATAAAGAGGGTAAACCATCAGAAGGATAATGTTGATTTATTGGAAATTTACTCTCCGGTTGCAAAATTGACAATCCTCAGAATCATGTTAGCTGTGGCAAATCAATTAAAAATGTTTACATGTCAACTTGACGTATGTAGTGCAGTTTTATACGGAGAAATTAAAGATGTTTTTCTGAGTATTCCAGAAGGAGTTTCACAAGAACCTGCGAAAGTATGTAAATTAAATAGAGCTTTATATGGTTTGAAAAAGTAACCAAAATATTGGAATATAAAATTCAATTCGTTTATGAAGAAAAAAGCATTTAATTGTTCAAAATATGATTATTGTCACTACACAAAATTTAACAAATCTGACAAGTTATTCGTTTTAATTTATGTGGATGATATGTTGATTTTTGGAACAAATAATCAACAAATAGAAGAACTGAAAAAGGAATTGTTCAAAACATTGAAAATGAAAGATTTGGGAAAAGTTTCACATTACATTGGCATAAATATTAGTCAAGATATGGAAGACGGAGTAACAAAAATGAATCAAACAACTTATCTAAAGAATTTGTAGTCGAAATTTTGGATGGAAGGTTGTCAACCGACATCGACACCTTTAGATCCAAGTTTTAAGTCAGATTGGTTAGTAGGACCAGAAAATGAAACAGCACATAATGAAGAACTCGAAGCTCCGCTTCAGGAAACTAATTGGCTGTTTGATGTATGCAATAGTTGATACAAGACCAGATTTATGTACAGCATTGAGTCGTTACCAAACTCGTGCAAATATCAAATTATGGAAATGTTTAAAACAAGTACTAAGATAAGGTACTATTGATTTTAATTTAGTTTATGTCAGAGATGAAAATGCTAAAATACTGACAGGATTTGTTGATGCTGATTGGGCAGGCAACTTGAATGACAGAAAATCAACCTCTGGTTTTAAATACAAATTTTTAATTCATCGGTATCCTGGACTTCACGCAAGCAAAGTACTGTAGCATTATCGTCCTGTGAAGCACAGTACGTAGCACTGAGCATAGCAGTTAACAAAGCATGTTGGTTACGTCAAATTTTAATTGATCTTCAATTTTATGAGGAAACCAAGACTGTCATAATTTTCGAAGACAGTCAGCTATAAAAAATAGTTAGGAACCCAGATAATTACAAAAGACTCAAACACATCGATATTCGTCATCATTTCATCAGAAAAAAGGTTAATGAAGGAATTATTGATGTCCAGTACATAAGAAATGAAGAACAAGTAGCAGATTTATTTACGAAGTCATTAAATAAAAATGTATTTAATATGTTTTGTAAGATACTAGGTTTAGAAAAATGTTAAATTAATTTCATTGAGGGAGGGTGTTGACGTATGTCAATGTCAATAAATTTAAATAAAAGAAGGCAAAATTTTCGTCAATGAAATCGTAGTAGTTTGAAACAAAAAATAGTTGATCACGTATTTAAAAATAGAGAGATATAATTTTTCAATGTACGTCATATAATTAAAATAAAAGGATTCAAATAACACTGCGTATATCATTAAAAACTTGTATTTGATTGAAATTTTACGACTGTCAATTATTTTAAACTTGAAGTATTCCAAATCATGCCGTATTTGATGTCATATGGAAGGGCTTTAAAAGAACTTTCAGATGAAATAAAAAAAGTTGAAATTTTACGATGGGCAACTGTTTAAAACTTAATAAATTCTATATTGTATAAAAAAGTAACTCGAAAAGATATCTTAAATAATACTAAAACAATTTCCAACCGTTTTTCAAAAAGTTTAGAGAAAAATAGAAATTGATTTTATGCACATGTAAAATAATAAAAATGTAGAACTATCAGAAATGACGTCCAAAGAATTTTTAAAAGATTAGCAAAATCTTTTCGGAAATGAAACACGTATTTGACTGAAATTTTAAGACTGTAATTATATCAAACTTAAAGTATTCCGAATTATGCCACGTTTGGTGTCATATGAAAGGGCTTCAGGCGAACTTTTAGATAAAATAAAGAAAAAGTTAGTTTAGCTAAATGTTTTCGGAAATAACATACGTATTTGATTGTAATTTTACGACCTACAATTATTAAAGTGTTTCGTATCATATCGTGTTTGATATATAAAAGGGCTTCAGAAGAACTTTCAGACAAAATTAAAAAATATATATATTTCGACCGTCAATTGTTTGAAATTAAAAGTATTCGGAATCATGCCGTCTTTAATATCATATGAAAAAGTTTTGAAAGAACTTATAGATGGACTAAAGAAAAAAATTAAATTTTACTATTGTCAGTTGTTTTAAACTTAAAGTATTTCGAGTTATATGCCGAGTTTGGTGTCATATAAAAGAGTTTTAAAAGAACTTTTAAATGAAATAAAAAAAATATTTTAATTTACAACCGTCAACTGTTTCATGATGAAGATTCTAACGAAATAAACAAAAAAGTTGAATTTTGTTCAGAATCATACCGTGTTTCATGTTATTTGAAAGGGCTTTAGCAGAATTTTTATGATGGAATTAAAAAACATTGCAATTTTAAGCTCGCCAATAGATTCGGCCAAAACAGTATTCCGAATCATATCGTGTTAGATATCATATGAAAGGGTTTTAGAAGAGTTGCCGTGCGGAATATTTATTTTTCCGATCGGCAGTTGTATTAGTGAAAGTGCATCAAAACTTATCGTGTGTAGTATCAAATAAAAAGTTTTTTGAAGGGCTCACGTGCAGAATTGTAATTTTTTTTGTCGTCAATTGTTTTAGTGATAGAGCTTCGAAACTTATTGTGTTTGGTGTCAATTAAAAGTTCTTTAGATAAACAAACGTACAGAAATGAAAAGTTTTAGATTGTAATTCAATTAAACATTACTTCAGCGTCCGCGGAGCCTAGCGAGAAGGCCTGGCGAAGCCAGGCCGACCGCTAGTCCTATATACTAATCGTTCAAATTCACTATATATTCCTCCGGGCGGCAACCAAACTTTAGACACGGCTACAGCTTAAACGGTTTGTGCGAATGTTGTGATTTTTTTTCCAGGATTTAAAGAATGTTTGGGACTAGTGCTTTTTGGATATTTCAGATTTTTCGCAAGTATAGTCCGGTTCGAAGCATGCACGCGTTGCTATGCATTAGAAATCTGACCGCAAGCAGAAATTTTTCAGACATGTCAATCACTTTTGACGTTTCTCATGAAACGGTTTTACATAAATATTTCAATTTCTAGACAAGTTGGAGAAATTTTCTAATTTTATTTAGGTATTAAAGGATTGGGGACATATGTTTTGAACGGTTTTCAATTTATTTCATGTTTGTATAAAAGTTTTTAATGATGCAACGTCCATTTCATAAATCTATCGTTAAGAAACAACATTACCTCTTATACACACGATCCAGGTTTTGAAAAATCATAGACCTAAGCTGTCATTTTTGACGTTACGCATGGAATTTTTCGATAGAATTACTTCAATTTCTAGACAAATTGTGAAAATTTTGTAAATTGATTTAGGTATTAGATGATTGAGATTACATGTTTTGAACTGTTTTGAATTGATTTCATGTTCAAATAAAGTTTAAAGACAAAATGTCAATTTGACAAATAGTCTGTTAAAGTATATAGTAAAACCAAGCAAAAATTGACCTCGGTGATAATATACAGTAAAACCAAAAAGAATCTACATTGTAAAAAAAAAATTATCGAATAAAAAAATGTCAGAATTAATATGCCAGCGATTTTCAACAGTTCAAAAAAAAATTCACGTTATGTTTGGTATCATATGAAAGGGCATTAAAAGAACTTTTAAATGCAATTAGAAAAAATTGAAAATTCACGATAGGCAACTGTTTGAAAATTTAACTATTCCGAATCACGTCGTGTTTGGTATCATATGAAAGGGCATTAAAAGACCTTTTAAATGCAATTGGAAAAAATTGAAAATTCACGATAGGCAACTGTTTGAAAATTCAACTATTCAGAATCATGTCGTGTTTGATATCATATGAAAGGGCATTAAAAGACCTTTTAAATGTAATTGGAAATAATTGAAAATTTACGATAGGCAACTGTTTAAAAATTTAACTATTCCGAATCATGTCGTGTTTGGTATCATATGAAAGGGCATTAAAAAACCTTTTAAATGCAATTGGAAACAATTGACAATTTACGATAGGCAATTGTTTGAAAATACAACTATTCCGAATCATGACGTGTTTGGTATCAAATGAAAGGGCATTAAAGGACCTTTTAAATGCAATTTTAAAAAGTTGAAAATTTACGATAGGCAACTGTTTGAAAATTCAACTATTCAGAATCATGTATTTGGTATCATATGAAAGGGCATGAAAAGAACTTTTAAATGCAATTGGAAAAAATGTAAAAATTACGATAGGCAATTGTTTGAAAATACAACTATTCCGAATCATGTCGTGTTTGATATCATATGAAATGGCATTAAAAGACCTTTTAAATACAATTGGAAAAAAATTAAAATTTACGATAGACACCTGTTTGAAAATTCAACTATTCAGAATCATGTCGTGTAGACAAAACGTCAATTTGACAGATAGTCTGTTAAAGTATATAATAAAACCAAGCAAAAATTGACTTTGCTGATAATATACAGTAAAACCAAAAAGAATCTATATTGTAAAAAAAAAGTTAATCGTATAAAAAAATTTCAGAATTAATATTCCAGCGATTTTAAACAGTTTAGAAAAAAAATGTAGAAAAATTACATTTTTTTACAGTAACTATAAACTTTGCTGAATTGATTTCATGTTCAAATAAAGTTTAAAGACAAAACGTCAATTTGACAAATAGTTTGTTAAAGTATATAGTAAAACCAAGCAAAAATTGACCTCGGTGATAATATTGTAACGTTTTTCGTCTTTCTGGAAGTGTGTAGAATGTTTAAGGTAAAAATGACTCACAACTATTTATGTTAAACGAAAATAAAAGTATTTATTTATTGAATGATTATAAAAATAACAGAAACTTATTTAGAATTCATCAACACTACTATAAATCTTAAACACTAATATTATTTATGTAACGGTCACTAAAACTACTATTAATATTACGTACACTTGAGCTGTTATTTATTTCACCACATTTATATTACACGTTCGAAGTCTACTGTTAACTGCACTCAGCCACTCGACCTCGGCTTATATACTCCCGTCCGTAGAACAGTTCTCGAATATTCCAGAACGTCCTAGAATATCCCGTCAAACCACACGCTGAGACATGCGAGCGAGGTCACGCTGCTACGCACTTGTTTCTCGAGAACATTCCGGAATGTTCTCGACTTGTCTGGCTTTAAATTCGTTACACTGCCCCCTCCTTAAAGCTGTTTCGTCTCGGAACAGATGTTGATGGGTTTCGGAGAATTTATGACGAAATCTGCAAGTCGAACCCTTAATGCATCCTGAGGTCTTGAAGAAGTGGCAATCAACAGTGCGATCTAATTTCGCTCTTCCTTTGGGGTCAAAGCTGCAGACAAGAATTTTAATTCCGGTGCGGTGGAAGAGAACTTCTAACATATTTCTAATTATTCTCCACTCCAACCCATCTAGTCCACAACCCAATTTTGGTACCGCCAGCTTCATAACATCGTTATTTAAAAGATGTTCCCTCAAATCGATCAGTGCCTCCCATAAGGTGCGATAGGTGGGCTTCTGAGATTATCGTGCCTTGGTGACTAAATAGTAAAGGTACCGTTTGTGTTCTGAGTTGTCGCGCAATTTTAGTGTTCTTCCAACAGATGGACGCTGATTGGCTAGGTCTTGAAGCCGTCCAAACTTCTTTTTAAATACTGTAGCAATTCCTCGACACATGTTTAAGTCTTCCGCCACACAGTGGGATATGGAATACTCCAAAGGCACCAAGACCAAATCTCGATGTTCTTCTTTTGTCACGCTGTACCGTGCTTTGTGACCGGTGGAATATTTCTTCATGAAGTCTCCAAATGTTAATTCCTGTTCATGCTCTTGAACGCAGCGAACATTTGCTGCACAAACATCACTAACCTCATGGTCGTTTCCAGAAAAAGGGGCCAGTCGATTAAAATGGACTACTCGCGGCTTACCAGTCGGTATTTTCCTAATACGGTAGATAACGTCATTTATCCGCTTCATCACTTCATAGGGTCCCTCCCAGCATGTTTGTAACTTCGGCGATAGACCACGACGCTTCTGTGGGTTATATAACCATACCGACTCTCCATATCCTCCCTTTTCTGCCCTGATGTCATAATGATCTTTCATTCTGTCACTTGAAGTTTGGATGTTTGAACGAACTTGTTCGTGAATGTCATTCATTCTTCTTCGTAAATCGGTGACGTAATCTTCCCCAGCTAGATCTTCTCCAGGTTTACATCCAAATTTCAAATCGTACGGTAACCGCAACTCACGTCCGAATACGATATTTGCGGGTGTCTGTCCTGTTGTTTCATGCACAGATGAACGATATGCCATCAGAAACATATGCAGATGACGATCCCAGTCTCTCTGGTGGTTAGAGACAACGTTCGACAGATATCTGTTGATCGTTCTATTCATTCGCTCAACCATGCCGTCCGACTGCGGATATAATGCAGTCGTTCTTGTCTTTCGAATGTCTAATATTTTGCAGATATCTTGGAACAAAAACGACTCAAAGTTTCTTCCCTGATCGGAGTGTATTTCGCGCGGTACTCCAAATCGGCATATGCATTCCTTCACCATTACCTCAGCGACGGTGATTGCTTCTTGGTTGGGCAGGGGGTAAGCTTCAACCCACTTGCTGAAGTAGTCCATCACGACTACAATATACTTGTTGCCATCATCAGTCTCGGGAAATGATCCAGCCACGTCGATTGCAATGCGTTCAAATGGGCTCCCTACGTTGTACTTCAGTGTTGCCTATGGAGTACATATTTCCAAGAGAAGGACAGATTTTTTGCCCAGAATGAAGGATTACCGATGGGATCTTCACTTTCTCCAGTTATAGCCAATATATATATATATATATATATATATATATATATATATATATATATATATATATATATATATATATATATATATATATATATATATATATATATATATATATATATATATATATATATGGAGTGGTTCGAGACTCTAGCTGTCGAAACAGCCAAAATTAAACCAAAATTGTGGCTAAGATACGTAGACGACACCTTCATCATCCGGGACGGCGACGACAATGACATTCCTGGACAACATTAATGATATCAAACCTTCTATCAAATGTACAATGGAGAGGGAATCCAACGGAGTCCTGCCATTCTTGAATGTTTTGACAAAGAAATCGAATCACGGCATAACAACGTCAGTCTACCGCAAACCGACGCAAACGGGACAATACCTTAATTTCAAATCAAACCGCTCAGGATCTACAAAGCGAGGTGTCATCAAGACGCTCTATCATCGGGCACACACCATTTGTAACTCAGATGAGAGTCTCTCACAGGAAAAAGAGAACATCCACAAAGATCTCTGCAAGAATGGTTACACGAGGAAATACATAAACGAAGCTCTGAACAGTTTATCAAGCACCACTACCACGTCACACGATAACGGCCAAAAACCAGAACCGATACTCAACATTCCGTATGTCAAAGGAGTCTCGGAGAAAATCAGAAGATTAGGCAAACGGTACAACATAAAAACCGTCTTCAGTGCCAAATCCACACTACGCAGTGTTCTGACTAGAACCAAACCAGCTAACGCCAAGGACACGAAAAACTGCATCTATAAAATTCCATGCGAATGCGGTAAGCTCTATATCGGTGAGACAAAGAGACCAATGGAAGTTAGGGTTAAAGAACATCGTCTACATACCCAAAAAGGAGAAATCTCCAAGTCAGGTGCTGCCTGCCATGCTTGGGAGGAAGCACATCACATGAAGTGGACAGAAGCGGAAATATTACATAAAGAAGAACACTGGAGGAAGCGGAAATTAAAGAAGCCATCTACATCACCCAGAACTCAGGTATCCTCAGCCAACCAAGCGTCGAGATCAGAAACATATGGAAGCCGCTTATTGGTCGACTGGAAGAAGTCAGGTTACCTGAAAACCAAACTACAACGGTCGACTGAATCCGTCATGAACTGTGAACACCCATTGTATATATATAATCTTGTAGCTTAGAATTTAGTTAGTATCACCTGAAGACGAGTGTAGATTACAAACACTCGAAACGTTGTGAAAATTTTTGTACTTTTGTTCAAATAAATAAAGACAATGCAAGTTCAACACAGATTTTTTACTCACATATTTAATAACTGATAATTTAATCAGAAATAGCGCATTGATACGCGTGGGAATACTTGTGCTGTAGTTTAACATATGTTAAATATTTATATTCCTTGCCTAATATTTATTAATAAATTTGTTTAGAATTATGCATAAATTAGAATTTATAACTGGTTTTCATGAGTATAATCAGCACGTGTATGACTTTGGTCGTCTTTTATAATTTTCTTAACCCACAGGGGTCTGAAGACCCTAAAAACTCTGGCTTTTAGTTAGTGTAGAGAAATTAGTAGATAGTGCACTACTGGCGGCACCAGGGTGGCCATGTGTTCAAATGAAATATTTTGTTTTAAGTTATATGAAAAAAATATATTTTATTGAGATAGAAAATACATAAATAATGAACACCTTTTAGTTACAGGGATTTTTATTACATATCTTATCATAATAGAAAAATACTGCAAGAAATGCTGATATGGTAATAATTATTGTAGAATAGAAATTCAACGGTACATAATTCCTCCCTTCTGAGATTTTACAATAATTATTAATTAACAGGACTTAATTTTACCACAGGTAGTTTATTAACATTAGGTTTTTATTTCTCTTACAACTTGTTAAAACTTAATTCTAAACTTTTATAATACGACAAAATATATAATTATAAATAACATAGTATAAATAATATAAAGATGATGAACGTTATGATTTTTTCAATTAAATTATTTTATTTGTTTTAATTTAAATATACCTTTAATTTTCTTATTAAGAACAATACTTTCACAATTTATTTGAATTCGTTGCACGTTAGGACTAATTATAATTAACTCATTTGTGTTTTGCATTTTTTCCCAGGTATTTTCTAATTCGATAGTATGATATTTACAATCATCATTCATTTGGGCCTTTAACATATTAACTATACATGTATTTAAAACTATATATTCAGTTTTGCAATAATATATCTTATTAATAAATATACAATTATTTATCTTAAAATTATCGTAAAGTACATGGTATGTTGTTCATTTAATTGAAAAAATTGGCTATATTTGATGAAAGGTAAAGAGTTAATTAATATATTATTCCTAGTAGGTCGTATTCGATTATGCTATTATTTTCCTAAGTTTTTGAAAAATATTCTATTAGCATTTCTTTACCGTGTTCAAATTTTTGTAATAAGACTGAACCTATGGAATAATTCGAGGCATCCGTGGTTAATATAAAATTTTTGTGAAAATTGGGGAATTGTAATATAGGGGAAGAGTAAGAATTTCTTTGCATTCATTAAAACTTTTTCTATAGGATTTGTTATAAATGTCTATATTTTAACCGTTTTTAGGCATAATGTAAGTGGATTTGTAAGTTTGGAGAAATTTGGGATAAATTTACGACACTAACCTATTGTACCGAGAAATTGTTTAAATAATTTTTTTTTGTTTTGGCGATATTGAGGTTTTGAATTTTTTCTATTTTAGAAGGATCCGGTTTAAGTCCATTTTGCGTTATTATGTAACCTAAATATTTTGTTTGTGTTTGTAAAAATTCTGACTTGTCGATTTGTATTTTCAGATTTGCTTTTCTTAATTTTTCGAAAACTTATTTTACGTCGTCTAAATAGACTAAACATATTTTCTTAACTAGTCCTCCAAGTGCAACATTCATCATTCTTTGGAATGTTGCGAGAGCGTTATTGAGACCGCATGAGTAAAAATACGTAATGGTCGGATGAAGTAGAGAATGCGGTTTTTTTCTTTATCGGTTTTATTAATAGGGATTTTGTGAAAGCCAGAATGTAAGTCTAAAATCGTGAAATATTTTGAATGACCAATATGGTTCAGTATTGGGGATTGGAAATTTGTCATCTTTTGTTTGGGCATTTACTTTCCGAAAATCGATTACTAGTCTCGTTTTACGTTTACCGGAAGCATCTAATGGTTTTGGGACAATACGTATAGGAGAATTCCATGGTGAATGAGATGGTTGTATAACCTGTAGTTTTTTTTTTCGTCATTAAGAATTATTTTGTGTTCGCATAAATTAGTACAAGACAATTGTTCGTTTGGGTTTGGAAAAAGATCTGGGAAGTTATTTATGAGTGTTTTTAATTTTAACTTTTCGATCGGATTCAAGTGTTCAGAACAGATTTGAATATTATTATTCTGTTTGCAATTTTTAAAATCGTTTTGTAGTATATTTCCTTTTCCTTGTATAATAACTGATTTTTTTTCGAAATCAATTTAGATATTTAATTTCTTAAATGCTTTAATACCTAATAAAAGATTGTATTCTTTACGAAATTTGTAAACATGACATTTTAGTGGTATTTTATTAATTTTCAACATCACAAAATGCGAGATTGTAGATATACCATTTACAGTTGTGAAAGTAAATTTTTCTTCATAAGTTTGAATTTTTTACATTTGACTAAATCGGGATGTATTAAATTTATACTTGACCCCGTGCCTAATAGAATAACATAATCTTGTATTTGTAATGAGGGCAAATTGTATGATTAACTAGACATTACTAGTTTTGTTTGTCTATTTCTGTTTCTAATTCTAAAAATAATCCTTTTCAATTTCATCATTTTGTTTTACGTATTCGTATTCGTCAGCAATTTTTTCTGCTATTTGTTCATCTGAATTATCATTAAAATTATAATTTTGTCTGATAGTCTGAGTTGACATAGGCGTAATAAGTCTGATTTGCTGTGTCGGTGTTTCGGTTGGAATGTTCGTTTAGTTTCATAATAATTTTTTTAATTTTGACGAGGAGCGAAAGGTTTTGATTGTGTTTGGTTATTATTGAATTGAATTGATTTGGATGAAAACTCTTGGTCCGGGAATTTTCTTGGTGGTACATTAAAGCTAAAATTTTGCTTATCTTTTAGCATGGATGATTGGTGTGTGTTCTAATATAAATAATTAAATTCATTTCTCAATAAACGTTCGCACTCTTCTAATGTACTAGGTTGTTTAAAAATGAATGAACCTCTTACTGATAAAGGTAGGAGAGTTATAAAATGTAAAATTACTAATTTTTGTTTTTTTTTATCGCATTTTTTGCAATTGGCTGTATTCTTTTAATAAAATTTTGGATTTATATTCTGAGAATTGTAGAGAAATGACTTCTAGGGTCTTGCCGTGCTACTTTTATTTCTCATTTGTAAAATTTCTAATAATATTGTCTCGGCTGTACACAAAAATTAGTTTCTAAGTAAAGTTTTAAGTCTTCCCAATCTTCAAATTTATTTACTGCTAACAGTTCAGCAGTTTTTAGTTTTAGTTTTTATAAGACCAAAAAGGTATGTTTTTTGAATAGCAGTTAGTGCAGTACTTGTTATTGAAAACTGTACGTCGTCTACGGCAGTGATAAAATTATTTAGTATTTTTATGTCTCCATTATACGGAGGGATAATTTCAGAAAGATTTTTTAATCCTGCAAGTGTAGTTGTAGCCATGGTTAAGTTGTTTGAATTATTTGGCACGTTCAATCTGCTCAGCTTTAGAATTATGTCTTTAATAGTATTATTTAAAGGAGTAGTATATTCTAAATCAATTTCAGAATTTTCAGATTCTGAACTATCATCGCTATAGTACATAGACTAAGTGTTGTGTGTTTGGGACAGTGCCGGTCTCTCGATACCTTTGTAACTAATTGTATGCTAGAGGTATCCCTTTGTGTGATACAAGAGTAATTACTAATTAATTTTCAACTTACAGGGTTATTGTAAATAGTACTAAGGTTGTTTGATGCTTTACGGACATCACCGGGTCGCTGATTCTTCCTGTGATTCTTGTTGTGATTCTTTGAAGGACTGCAGAGTCTTCAGGCGACGTGGACCAGTTGCAGAACAGCGAGTTCTTCTCGCTCGAGGAGGACGTGATCTCGCAATGGAACAGCAAGATGCCAATCTGGAGTCGTTTTAAAGATGGGTCGTGGTATAGACCCTGATGGGCTTTTGTCGAAGCCGTTTAAAAGTCTTGTACATTCTTTGTAATATTGTGTGGTGAAACTTTTCAAAAAGTACCACAGATGAAATTATTATATTTAATTTTTCTATGTCGACATTATTCTATCGTAACTGCGCCAATTAAATATTTTGTTTTAAGTTATTTGAACAAAATATATATCTTATTTATTTTATTTTCAACGTGTTTACAAGTATTGAGATAGAAGAATACAGGAACAATGAACACCTTATCTTAGTTACAGGGGATTTTTATTACATTTCTTATCATAACGGAAAAATACTGCAAGAAGTGCTGACATGGTAATAATTATTGTAGAATAGAAATTCAACGGTACATAATTGTTATCTACTAGTTTAGAATATTGTTAAAAAAATTATTTAAATTATAAGAAATGTGTCTCCATTTTATTCTGATATTAAAATCTGCGCAAGGACGCCATTCTCCAGAAGATTTTTGTATTAAATATAATGGAAATGCCCAATTACTAGATGAAGGTTTAATAATACCGGCTTGCAACATGCTTTCAAATTCCTTTTTGGCAATTAATAACTTATCTGGTGCTAAACGTCGAGGTCTTGCAAAACAAAGAGAATTTGTTGTGGTAATGCAATGTGTAATGTTAGGTTTAATATTGCGATTTAACCTTTCAGGGGGCGCGCTCTTTTTCTTCCTTTGTGCGGGCGCTTGTCGTAAATTTTACGTCATTCAGTTTTATCAAAGTTATTGGTTTTTTCTTTACTTAAATATTGGGGAATTGCTATGGGGATGTAAAAAATGATATACCACACTAACGCAAAATAAATTTATTCAACATTCGTGAACAACAGAACAAGAAAATTCCAAAAAATAAAAATCAAATCAATAAATTTCATCGAGCTATTTGTCAAGACCAGTACCCTCATCCTTGCAATTGTCGCAGACAACTTCAACTGCAGAATGGTTCTTGCATGTAAATAATTGTCAACGGCAACGCTTCATTGATGCTGAAGATCTTTTCTTCTCCAAAACACATGACCGACACACACCACGTTTTGGAAGGTTTTCTTCTTTTCTTCTAAGGTTAACAGCTCGACCATAATTCACTTTGAGAAAAGCATTTATATCTAGAGGTAAATATTTGAGGTTTGATCTAAAGATAAGGTGCTCTTTCATCAAGTTCAATGACAAATTTTTCAGAAAAATTCTTCGTTGCTGAGGAGCCTTTGTTGGACAGACAAATTTGAATAAAATTTGAGCCTTTATACCGGCAATATTCATCAAGATGTAGAAAACGACACAGGGCCATCTCTTTGTTATTCTTGAGACAGAGTAAGCAGCACACATCTTGTCAACAGTGTCTACTCCGCCTTTGGTTGCGTTGTAGTCCAGGATAATCTGGGGCTTTCGGGTTTCGGGGTCCATTTCATCGTCGTCAAGTAATTTTGAGATTCCCCTGAAGAATTCTCTTGTTCGGTAGCACTATTTTCAAGTTGTTGCTCGATTTCTCCATCCGAAAGTTCACCGTCACTTGAGGGGAAGTTGGTCTCGTTATCTTCTTCTGACTCGTCAAATAAATGCTCAACAATATCTTCCAGCTCTTTTTGCGTAAGTGGCCTGTGAGCCATAATATAAAATGTCTAAAACGCAAAAGAACATTGCAAAAGAAATCATAGAAAATAGCACAAGTAATATACTCACACATAAAGGCGCGTGTCGTAAAATTTATGCTCAACTAAATATATGTTTAAAATAAACAATCTTGTTCATATCCGTTCGTCTGGACTTTCGGGAGAGACTAATCTTGGAATAGGTGGGAGCTCAGCATTCGCGGAGAAGCGATAAGAGTGGGGGGCGTGATTTTGCGAATTTGTCGTAAATTTTACGACAACGCGCCCGCTGGAAGGTTAAATTGAGAGTATTAGTTATGCTTCGGTATTGAGATAGTAATGTAATGTAAATTGAAGTGGTATTATTTGCAAAAATGGTATGTGAGATAGCTTATGTTGCAGGTGTATTACGAACTGACGTTAACAATTGGAAAGATTGAAATAAACGTTTTGATTTAAAATCTAGAAGCAATTTAAAATGTGACAAAAAATCTGGTCCTAAAATTGAGTGACGAACATTTGCTATGATAAATTTCCAAGTAAAAATGTTTGATAAACCAAAATCTAATTTTAAAATTTTGTGACTATAAAACGTTATTGCCGAATTATTTGCTGCTAACAATGTTATTGAATCATTAAATTGTTTAATTTTGGTAGATACTCTAAGAACACTCACCTCTACACTACTGTCCAACAAAAAACAATGTTGGGATATTTTATCAACCTTTTGTTAATATCTTCAACATCTTGGATAAGTTTTTGAAGCTGTGATGCCTCATTCGATATTGCTGATACTGACGATTGAGTGATGTTGACGATTCGATCGGCCATATCTGCTTTTTCCTACTACAGTGCTTCGCAGTAGCTAAAATTTGTTGTACGTTTGTTGGCAGCTTTTGATGAAATATTTCTTCAAGAATTGAGTCACTGATAGATATCTCCAATTAATAGTTTCATAGAACGTAACAACTGACTTGGTTTATATTCACTTGGATCAGTTAAATATCATAAATGTTGAATCTTCTCTGATACAGAAAACCAGTTCGTTCAATAAGTGCATTTTTCAAAATAGTATAAGGCATATTTGATGGAGGAGCTACTTGCATGTTGTGGATTTAAAACAGCAATCAATCTTTTAAATTTTCCAATTTCGGTTGTAATTCGATGTGTGTCGAAAGCTGCTTCCACTTGAGCGAACCGAAGTATCGGATCGACAGGCCAAAAATCAGGTTTCTTGAAAGAACTTGAGATTTGAGAAATATCTGTACTTGTTGCATCTTTCATGTCTGGGTCACCAATGTAAAAATATAATCTATTTAATCAAATTGTACGAAATAAAACTAATGTAATATAGAACAATATTTTATTTATTTTCAACTCAAAAATATCTATTAAGAACCATTTTCATAATAAATAATAAAATAGTATGTCTAATTAATTATTTTCTTTCCACGACATGCTAAATAATATTAATACATTACATATTTTTCCGTATGAAGTGCAGTGACCAGCCGTCCAATCACGGCCCCCAAAGATGTTAATGGTGAAGGAGCCGTCACAGGAGTAATAGTAATGTGTTGAAAATATTTAACGGTAGTGGGAATCGAACAGGGTTCAGGATCGCACAGGCTGACTCGTACCACTGTTGTTTCTGTTAGATTTGACTTTTCTTTAGATTTTTATTATTAAAATCTGTGCTTAAAAAAAATACAGAAATACTAAATTTGAAAAATATCAGTATTGAAGTGGCAAATCAAAGTAACAAACAATTATTGTTTTATTTCTCATCACATTTTGATTATTGCTTTCAGAACTACTTTCACCAATAAGAGACCAGTAAAAGTTTCCGTCAATAGTTTTTTGTCAAGTATTTATCGTGAACGAGTAGCCATACCAATATCAGTCTGTAAAAAATATGTCACACGACACCATGAAAATTGCCCACATTGAGCGGTTCTGTCACACATACGTCATCAACAAAATCTTCTGAGAACCATTTTTTGTACTTAAATATAACATAGTCTATAAGTTAAACAGAAAATTAGCCAACAAGTCAACAACCACCCTAAAAATAGGCACAATCACACCAGCGCCTTCTATAGTTATGGCCCAATCCCGAGTCTAATTTGCCGTTTCTGGATTTATCTAAACATAAACTATTAAAAAAAAAACACTACTCCCACTGGAAAAAAATGAGACATCATTGTCAATTGAAACCAGTGATAAGAATGTACAAATGGTATAAATAAAATTGTTTTGAAGTATTGGTTTCATTTAAAAAATCATATTTGGAAAATTTGCCCCTAACATTTTTTTTCCACCCTCTTGAATATGACACCAGTATTTCAACATTTTCATTGGTTTTTTAGAATTTTTACTATAGTTGTCATAGAAACGTAAATAATTTTGACAATTAGCTTTATTTTAAGTTGAATAAATCTGCTAAATTTTCTAAATATGTGGATAAGAAAAAATAATATGTTTTAATCGGACTAAAAATACTAATTCGCATCTCGTAATATTGTTAGACTCCGCTACGCGTTTATTACTCACTCTCAAAACATGAATTTTAGTCGTAGTGAAGCAAATAACTATTCTATTTCAGTGGTTATACATCAATACTGCCAAAATTCCTTGTTCAAGACTTTTTTAGCTAAGCAATAATTTACGAGATAACTGAGATTGAAAGTACAAGTATACAATCTGAACTCATTTGCGAAAAAATCAACCACGGCAGTGACTACAGCTCATTTAAGCTTGGAATCTTATTCGACAGCATGGCGGAACTCAAATGCTTCTAGTTTCCGAGAAGAGGATCCAAGTCTCCTGGGAATTTTCAAGCTCAAAGTCAGTTCTTGCAGATACTATAGCGTCAACTTCAAGCACAATATTTGTAGCTTGAGTCGCAAGATCGACGAACTAAATACCTGTCTACACTCTTCAAATTACCCTGATATCTGATGCATCTGCGAACAGTGGGTTAATTTAGACAATATCAATCTAACTAAGATTGATTCTTACCGCCTAGCTGCTTATTACTGTCGGTCTCACTTCTCGGATGGCGAAGTGGCAATTTTTGTTAAAAGTATCTTGTTACACTTGAAACTTGAATTTTCCAATATCGTCTTCACTGATAAAAACTTTGAAATTTGTACAAATGATGTTCTCTTTAATTCCTGTAAATACAGCATAGTCTCTCTGTACAGATCGCCCAGCGGTGACTTATTTATTTTTCAAAAAAAGTTAAATACGGCCCTGTCTATACTGTGCCAGCGCAAGAATTTCACCATCGTTTGTGGTGATTTAAATATCGACTTCAGGAAAACGAACAAGATATGTGATGATATAGTCAATTTATTTTCCTGTTACGGGTTTTCCCCTTTAATTTTTGAGTTTTCTAGAATCACTTCCACAACATGTACCTAGATAGATAATGTTTTTAACAGTATCCCCCGTCACCAGGTTGTTTATTCTTCCTCTATCAATTTAGTCATCACGGACCATCACGCATTGATGGTTTCCGTCTTAACTGACCAAAGTCAAGGCCAGGAGCACATTATCCGGAATGTAAGAATTTTGAATGACTCCAATGTATCATATTTTCGTTTTCTGTTCAATTCTTCAACAATGTTAGATATCTACACTATCGATGACTTCAATTTAAAAATGTCGATTTTCCTAGATAAATTTATGTATTGTATCACCAACACACTGCCACGGTAAAGCAGAAAATAAGAAGGGCGGCAAAGACTACAAGCAAAATAACAACATGGAACAAAAGAAAATTGAACAACGAAGAAAAAAGAAATGAATACGTAATAACGGTAGATGGGAAACTATCGCACAAAGAGAAGAACGAAGAAAATATAGACAATGAATGGAATAAAATAAGGTCAAGCATAATAGAAGCAGCAAAAGAAGAGTTAGGAAGTCAAGAAAAAGAACACACTAAAGAATGGTTCAATGAAGAATGCAGGGAATTATCTGCGGAAAAAACTAAAGCAAGAAATAAATGGATACAAACAAAGAACGAAAAATATAAAGAAGAATATGAGAAATTAAGAAAAGAGTGTAAAAGAATAATAAGACAAAATAAAAGAGAATGGATTGAGGAAAGCGTGATACGAATAGAAGATGAAAGAAAAAATAGAAATACGAAACGTTTCTATCAAAGAATCAAGAAGCAACAACACAAACATAAAGTGGAAACAAACAATATGAGAGATAAAAACGGAAAAATAACCGAAAATGAACAAGAATTGAAACTAGTTTGGGAAAATACTTCAAGGAACTACTAACAGAGGAAAAGACTGATGAGAGTGAAAATGAGAAGGAAGAAAGAAATAAAGAAGACAAAAACGAAAATCAAAATGTAAGAGAACCAACACTTGAGGAAATAAAAAATGTAATAAAAAATAGCAAAAACGGTAAGGCACCAGGAGCGGATGGGATAGACATGGAACTTATAAAATATGGCGGTGATATATTATACGAACAATTACACGCACTAATAATTAAAATATGGAAGGAAGAACGGATGCCAAAGGATTGGGAGGTAGGACGGATGATCATAATACACAAAAAAGGAGACCCTATGGAATGCAAAAACTACAGAGGTATAACATTATTAAATAACGCATATAAGATACTAGCGACAATTTTACAAAAAAGACTGGCTACATCAACAAGGCATAAAATCGGACAGTACCAATGTGGTTTCCTACAAGGGAAATCAATAATAGACGCTATCCACACGTTAAAGCAAATTCTAGAAAAATTATACAAAGCCAAAATAAATATAGATATACTATTTATTGACTTTCAGCAAGCTTTCGACTCGGTGAAAAGAGGGAAACTAAATGAAATACTAAGAAATTTAGAAGTGGAGCCAAAATTAAGAAGATTAATAAAAATGACCATGGAGAACTCAAAAATATGCGTAAAAACAAGAAAAGGAGACAGTAACGAATTCTTAGTAAACAAAGGCGTAAGACAAGGTGATTCACTCTCAGCAACATTGTTCAATTTAACTCTGGAATATGTAACCAGGAAAATAAACAAAAAGTCAATAAGAATAAACGGTGTACAAATAATAGCGTATGCTGACGATGTAGTATTAATTACAAAAAGAAGAGAAATAATGGAAGAAATGGTACAGGAAATAGTTATTGAAGGAGAGAAAGTGGGACTAAAACTAAACGCAAATAAAACAAAAATAATGAGATATGGAAAACAAACACAACAAGAAATGATAAAAATAGGAGGAATAGAATTTGAAGAAGTAGACAAATATAAATATTTAGGTGTCATGATTACGAACAAGGGAGACATAGAAACAGAAATAAAAGAAAAAATATTTACAACAAATAAAGCATATCACATGCACAAAAAGCTATTAAAAAGTAAATTGCTAACAAGAACGACAAAAATGAAAATTTACAAAACAATAATAAAGCCAGTATTGATGTATGATGCAGAAACATTAACAATAACATGTGAATTTTTAATGTTGTTTAAAAGTCAAAAGTGAGGGGAAAGGACAATTGGGGATTAGTTAAATGAAATTTACATTGTTGACTCAAACGTTGATGGTTATATTTCGGCAACTGGTTAGTGCCATCTTCAGATCTAAGTGATGATGTGTGAAATGTAATGGAGATGCAGGATGAGTCATCACCAACACACGGTTTTCCCCGTATCGTTTTGGATGAGATGCCGGATTCTCAGTGGCGAAGGGTGGATCGCTCGGGGAAAGAGGAAGGGCGCCACGCAATTGGAGCTGAATGCACACCCAAGCCTAATTGCGAAGGTCGATATGGAGAACCGACATTTCGCAAACGTAAATGATGGCGAGGGCAGAATATAATATATCGAGGAGGCGTAGACAAATAAACAACAGACGATTAACTAATAAATGACTGGCTATATTGACGTGCTTGAATGTATATTACAAAAATCATAAAATATTACTAAGTAATTTTTATCATCAACAGGTATTCAAGTAAAATAAAAAGTGTATCAAAGTAAAATATAATCCAATCATGAAAAGACGTGAATAACTGTAAATTAAATGAAATAGCTAAACAGAAAGATTTATCTTAGCTGTTAGCTTTCCCGCGTCGTCAACTTGAAATTGCATCAGCAAGTAGGCGGATGTGCACGAACAACTCCGAAGATAGAATGACTCACGAGTACACTCCAAGATGGCGGCGACGCAGCTCCAACTGATGGATCGGCAGATGACTCCACGTGCGACACCGTGACGTCACACACGTTTATCAGACTTATTGCCAGGTAAAACAGTTGGCCAAAATAAGTGCCAAACAGCAATGGACGGTAGAAATACCAACGGCACAAATTGAGATAAATTATTTGGACAAAATCCAACAAAAACGAAAAATAAAATCCTGAAAAAGAATATCGCAATTAGGACCATACATAGAGGCGGGATGCCACTGCATTTAAAACGGAGGTGTAAAACTGACTAACTGATTTAGCAAAGAAAAAGAATTGATTAAATAATAAAGTACTAGCATTTACCTTGGTTCTCGGGCGGCTTTTAAGTTGTAATAAAACTTTGATTCTTGGATGAATCTAAATCCGGAATTTATCCGATGAATAAAAAATATTCAAAATTGTTGAGTTATTTTTTAATCACAAATAATTGGTAATTAATTTTACGAAAATAAAACTCCAAAAACGTAAAAATCAATATACACAAAATAACACAAATTTTCAACTTTGAAACTTATTTTACAATGACCGTTACAAAAAATAGCTAGTTAAATTATTCAAGTCAGTTCACATATTTGCTAATTAATTTATACTGAATGCAGTGACGATCCATAGGCCTCCACGCATGACACTTCATCGCGACCTTCCGAGGATACGAAGGTAACAAGAAAGAAAGAAAGTAAGAAAATAAAACACGCTAAGAAACTACCTAAGAATTTGGGTACGAATTAAAATCTTGGAAAGATAAATTGGGAATAAGGTGAACAAAATGTAAATTAATTTATTTAACAATAGAATAACTATTCATGAATTCGCGCCTTTATAATTAATTTTTAAACCAACCGCGCGCCACTGGCAAAACAATAAACTAACGCTATTGCTAATTGACATATGTCAACAAAAAATTTGACATAACTAAAGAATAAAATGAAAAATAATTAAATTCAAGTACAAATAAAATTTTAACGATTGAAACAATGAAGAAATAAAAATCTACGTAAGTATCAGTTTTAGTGAATTATTTAAGAAGCTAAATTACAAAACGTTATATTCTATTTTAGATTAAAGGAATAGGAATAAGGTAAAAAGTATGAAGGATTAGATTGGCACGTCACATGCGGCATTCCCTGTAATGAAACAAAATATAAGAATAGACTAAATCCATGGATTAACGATGAAATCCGTAATCTGTCCAACGAAATTCGTTTAACATACGATGAATATAAAACTTCACTTAACCTGCGAACCCTTGACTATTATAAGGTGCTAATTAAAAAGTGTAAATACGTCATTGCCAATGCCAAATAATGTTATCATGATAATTTATTAAAAATTTCAAAAAATAAGTTCAAAACGGTGTGGTCTATCATCAACAATAATGTATATATATATATATATATCATCACGCCTTCTACCCATTACTGGGTGTGGCACTCTGCTAAAGCAGATCTCGGTAAGTGATATATTTTGTGCGTGAAGTGGGGTTACCAGTCGTCAAATCACGGCCCCCAAACATGTTAGTGGTGGAGGAGCCACAGGGATAGCTATTTCAAATTATGAAAATTTGTCGCCTGTGGGAATCGAACCAGGGA
Organism: Pterostichus madidus; assembly: GCA_911728475.2. Lineage (NCBI taxonomy): Eukaryota > Metazoa > Arthropoda > Insecta > Coleoptera > Carabidae > Pterostichus > Pterostichus madidus. The sequence continues at coordinate 8,315,160 of OU452319.1, read as the reverse complement.
CCTCAGGATCCACAGGCCGACTTCATACCACTGTACTAGCCATCCCATAATAATGTAAATATCCTTGATTGCGCAAGCATTCTAAACGAGTTAAAAACACGAAGCCTCTGTTGTTACTGGACCCTGTAAGATTGCCAATGCTTGTAACGAGCAGATCTATCTAACCGTAATTATGTTCCCATTAACTTAGAGGATATCAATGTCATGGTTGTTACAAAAACTATTTTTCTCGACCCGGTATCCGAATCTGAAACATTCAACATCCTCCAGGAAATATCCAGTAATAACACAGCTGGTCTCGACAATATTCCACCATTATTCCCCCTATTAGTTTCCGACGTAATTATTCATCTTCTTACTCACCTTCTCAACAAGTCTTTAAAATTGTATTGCAAATTACCGACCTATCTCCTTACTATCAGTTCGCTGATGATTACAGCTTCGAATAGCAATTTGTGTAGCTTACAGTCTACACTTCAATGAAACATCAACGCTATGGTCGACTGGGCTAAATCCAATGCTCTAACTTCAAATGCTAACGAAGCTTGCCTAATTAAATTTGCATTAAAAAAAAAACAGTAAGCCTGTCTATTAATGTCTCCTTCAGGTCTGTCCCGCAGTGCCTTCCATTAATTTGTTTGTTTTATTTATACAGCTCGATCTTTGTTGAACCATACACACTAACCAACTTGTAAAAAATTAAGTTCAATTTGTTTCGCTTTCAGAAGATTAAATTAAGTTAAAAACACTGGCGCTGTCAAAACATTCTATTACGCTCAAGTATACGCTAGGTTATCATATGAAATCCTCTGTTGGGGTAATTCACCTACCTCCACCCAACTTTTCATACTTCAAAATCAATAATTAGAAGCATAGCAGGTTTATTCTCGGGCACTTCGTGGAATATTTGAACTCTGTATTTATATTATATTTTTTGCACTATTTGTTAAACAGAATGTATCTTCGTTCCCAGAATCTAGCTCAATCAATGCTTCTTATGAAACTAGAAACTCAAAAAAAACTTTATCTACCTAGGCACAATTCACAAACTTTTCACAACAGTGTCTGTTACATGTTATTAGGAATCTATAACTATTTGCCGACTGCATTGTACCAACATCAAATCTTTTAAATCTATGTTAAAAACGTTTTTTGAATACAAATGCTTTTATTCAATGAAAGAATACTTTGTTTGTATCTTTGACTTGTTCTATGTACTTTGTATCCTGCAGAACTTAATAAAATTACCTTCTTCTTCAATGGCGCTACAGTCCAAATCGGACCAGGGCCTACCGAGCACACCGAGACGCAGTTTTTACGCTGCCGTACTGCCGGTTTCCGTAGTCGATGTTACTTTTTTTAAGGCATGTGTATAAGTGACTAGCTTATAGCGCCCGAGTATGATTAATACAAGTAACTGTATTTTAAATTTATATTTAACGACAAATCATACTTTGTCGACAGGCGGATTCGAACTGACAAACCTTGGTTCGGATGACGTCACAGTATGTTAAGAGATGTGCCTTAACACGCTCGGCCATCGCGCCTGTATTACATTACATTACATTGAAACGGTGTATTTGAGAACCCGGGTTCGTTTCTTACAGCTGAAAAATAGTTTTTGCTATATTAAAATTTTTATTGACGACTGGTAACCGCACAAATATATCACTACCCGAAATTATGGGATAATATCTTCCAATAAATTCAACAACGTATATATTCATGCGAATACTACAGAGTGATCAAAAGGAATTGTTACAGTTGGCAATACAATTTCGGAGATCTTTTTATTCCACAGTTGGCATAACGCCAGATAAAAATGTAAATGCTATTTAACATTTTTATTAAATAGAAATAGGTTATGTCAGGAGTCTGACAGCTAATAGAATTTTGACTTTTTATGTAATAGAAATAAGTGTAATAATAAATGTGACTGTCCAGAGAAAACCCGCGATGCTGTTGACCATAATACCTAAAACGCAGATCAGGGCGTAATGGAGGCATATGACCTAAGTAGTTGATCCGCCAAAGAAGCCACAAAAAAAAATATAATAAAAATGTACTCAAATTTAAATTTAAATTTTCAAATGTCACTGTCAACAACAGGAAATGAATTTATGTATCAGGCATAGCAATTTCAAGTAGTTTTTTTTTATTGCCAACTGTAACAATTCCTTTTCATCACTCTGTATTTATTATAAATGAATGGGGGGGGGGAAGGCTTCCTAGCAACCCAGTGCTAGCCACTGAAAAAAATATTAGTACCATGTCAAAAAGTAGCCTTTACTGCATTCATTTCGTTTATGGAAAATAGACACGTCTAGAAAGTACTACTTTTCTCATGTGTGCAGAAAGTGAGTTTTTTTGATCCCAGTACACGATTTATCTTTTCAAGCAAATTTCAAAAGCAAAAGGCAATAGACTACTTTCTGCTTTAGGTACTACTTAGAGAAAAAAGTAGACAGGTAATGAGCACAGGCGCGGAGCCATCTATAGTCGAACGAGCCTGCAAGTAAGTTGCGTGACGTCACAACAGTAACCAGTATTTGTAGGATAAGGATAATGCGACGGTACGAACTTTCTTTTAAAAACCGCGAGACCTGTGATAGATATGAAAAAATATGTAAATAGGTTATTAAATATACTTTTAAGCATTTATCTATGTTTAGTAGTCTACACGAAAGAAGCATACAAAAATATGTATACAACTAGTTGCTCGATTTTTCATTCTTAAACTTGCGAAAAACATTTGACTGAGTGAAATACGATCATATGTTATAAAAAAATAAGATGACTGTTGATAGGAACTGTATAAAATATGAAACATATTTAGCTGTTATCATATAAACAAACATAAACGCAAATTAATGAGAAACATATTTATTGCAGAAAATTAATACAATATTGTAGACAAAAGAAATGAGTATTCTATTTAAAATGAATAAAAACTGAAACATTATAAATATATTCAAAATAATAATTGCCGAAATATAATGTTTGTGCGTCTCATAAAATCCTGCATTGCCATATTAAATTTTCAATGAATTTAAATGACTTGATACACGTTATATATTGCTATCATGTATCTGCATCAGAAAAAGTTAAAAAAAAAAAAACTAGCCACATAATAAAATCTACTGAATATTGTTTCATTTATTCAAAATTAGGGATAACTAACCTTTAAAATTTCATAATCATCAACTAAATCTCAAACAATAGCTATAGATATTTCAATTAATGTACAAAACTTATTTTTAAGTAAATTTACTTTATCTAATTTTTCATTTAAATCAAAATTAATAGTCTTTATATAGGTAGATAAGGCATTTAATTTTGTCCATTGGAACATACAGTTAATAATTTTCTAATGGCTGAATTTTAAGTTAAAACAATTTTTTTATTAGTTACAATAATAGATAAATCTCTTTGAATTACAGTTAACGTGCTAATATACGGAATTTCACCTTCTGTATTTATTTCACAAAATAAATTTTGTCGTTTTTCACTGTTATAACAAAATATTAAATATCTATTAAAGTAAGTAGGGAAAGATGGTTTCTTCTAAACCAGCCTACCAGCCTACAAAGCGTGGCTAGCGGCGTCACAGAATGGGTAGAGCTAATGACGTCACAGCCAATTAGGAAGCGAAGCGTTATCAATAGAGTGGAGCATGTTGACGTCACAGCCAATAGAAACATGGTGTGAGAGAGAGAGAGTAATAGTTTCATTTATAAATTTGCGAATGTCTTTGTCTAATGGATGAAGGGTAGTAAAAATAGTATTTGTAGTAAAAGGTGAAATTAATTATTAGTAATAGTAGTACAGGTGAAATTAAGTTGTAGGAGAGAGAGGAAGAGCGTAATAGTTTTATACATAAATTTGCTTTTATATTTGTCTAACGTGTGTATGCCGCGTGGAAATTAATTAGTAGTTAAAGTAGTGGCGGTAAAATGGGCATTATCGTAGTAATTTTATGACAAAGGGGCATTCTCGATTTTTTCAACAAATCGGTGTATTTCTGTTTTTATATTTTGTACGCGAGGGCCGTAGAACGGGGCATTCTCGCAGCTATTATCGTAGACGTTTTTTGTATGCAACACAGTGATGTATTTCTGCATGGGCCGTAGAACGACAACGGATATTATCGGTGTATTTCTGGTTTTATATTTTAAAAGTGCATTCTCACAGATACTATCGTAGACATTTTTGTATACAACTCATTTTCAGTGGAGTATTTCTGGTTTTATATTTTAAAATGGTAAATAATCAGTTACTTATTTCGTGGATGTTACTATTAGCGAGTGCAGAGTCGCAATCAGACTGTACTGAGTGCGGTAATGCTTGTATACTTTTCGCGGATACTAAAGCATCGCTGGATGACATAAAATTTGTCATCGAAAAACAGTAAATAAAGATGCTTATTTAGTAGAGAAAGTAATATAAACAAAAGGTGCAAAAGTTTTAGTAAAATGGTTGGGTTTTGACAAGTCACATAATTCATGGATAGATAAAAAGAATTTATTGCAAATTTAAAAGCCTACATCACCAAAGCAACAAAGTGAAAACTATTTTACATAAGTGTGTAGAGAAAAAATGTAAAAAATTATTAAATCATATACGCGTACAGAGATGTACTCAGGATCATGTTTGCCGAGGATAAACTTTATGTAGAACGATGCATTCGTCGCCGCGAAACAAATCCCAGCACCGCCGCGCTAAGTACATTTAAACCTGAGTGCGGATCAGCTCGCGTGCGCGCTTGCTGATCGTAAATTCCTTTGTGCGATACGTAATCACAGTTCTTTGCGTAGGTGCATAAGAAAAAATTTAAAAATTATTAAGTCATATACGAGCACAGAGATGTACTCAGGCTCATGTTTGCCGAGAATTATCTTTATGTCGGTCAACGATGCATCCGTCGCCGCGAGTAGAATCCCAGCATCGTCGCATTAATTACATTCATGCCTGAGTGTGTATAGTTCTTTGCGTGGGTGTATAAAGAATTACCATATGTTTTTTATCTTTCTCATAATGTTGCATCAAGCAAAAAGAAATAAAATTTTGTGCCCGAATATACATGTATTTTTAAATGGGAAAATATTACAGACAGCAACTAAAAGCAAATTAACATTAATTCTTATGTAAAACCAGCACAAATTGTGAAATATTCGTAGTGAACATCTACTTAGCATCTATCTATTCCGGTCGAGTTTAAAATAAGTTTATTATCCACATTTATTTCCACCACCTACACATTGCAATGTTCTATTGGGAAAAAAATATGATATAGAAAATAACGAGCATTTTTTGCCAGTTTATTATTATCTCGCAACTTGTAAACAACAACAAAAAATGTCATTTACAAGTACAGTCAGTGCTCTAAGTGATAATGTAATTAAAAGTATTCGAGACGCTATTAAAAATATAAAAAATAAAGAAGAAATAAACAAATTTATAAAAATAATTAATTCATTCATACAATTAATTAATAAATGTATTAATAGACAAAAAGTGGTAAATCTCTTTAAACTTGAAAATAATTTATCAGTTTTAAAATTATATAGAGAAAAAATTAAAAACATAAATATTAAAACTGGTGGTGGTGAAATAAAGAAAAAAAAATAACTTGTTTTGGCACGGTATAAAATCGGTATTTAATAGTAGAACAAAAACATGAGTTATCGTTAATAATTGTGGATTCAAAGAACCAAAAACCTTTCTACAAAAAACAGTTACAATATTTACAAATAAAGTAAAAAGTGCTATAAAACTAAATTCTATGCTAAAAGTGAACGTTATTTTTTCAGCTGAATACATATTCTCAACAACTGGTAAAATTTAAATTAAAGCATTTAATACTAAAAATTATATTATTGATATCATTGAATAGGAGTGATTGGATGGATGTGATTGAGGGTTTTTTATGTAAGGAATGATTTCGAGTGTGATAAATAGATGAGTTTATATGGAGGGATCTATGAAAGTTGTTGAAGTGAGGGTGGTGGGTTTGAATGATAATGTTTGACGGAGGCTAATTATTTGATTATGTTATTAGTGAATGTTTTATGAGTGATTTTAGGGTTTGTGCTACCCCATTTGATGGGATATAGCGTGAAGATATGTATGTATGTATTAATATCAGTAAAAATATAAACACATGGTATAATGAAAATGTTATTAACCAAATTTTAACGAAATTGGATGAATTTCAAGAGCGAGATTCAGGGCCGGAGTCTTCGCGAAGTTTTACATTTAAAAGTGAATATAAATAATTACTCGCCAATAAATATTGGAAGCAACATTAATTTTCCTGAAAATATTAAAAGAAATCATGCTGTTATAAATATGAAAAATAGTGATTACTATTGTTTTCTGTGGGGCATCGTTTCAGCTTTACATCCTGCAAATAAACACCCTGATCGAATATGGTCATATCCACATTTTTTGGACCTATTAAAATATGATGGTATACATTTTCCTATAGCACTGAAAAACATTCTGAAATTTGAGGATTTAAAAAATCTAAATATAATTGTATACACATTGGAGCAAGTGGGAAAAAGAAAACATGAAGTTGTTCCTGTTAGACTTACAATGAAATCTTATAAAAAATCTATTAATTTGCTGATGATTATTTGTGAGGGTGAAGAAGAGGTAATTATATTTTATATTTATTTTTATAATTTTATAATTTTTGTATATATGCGTAGGTTGATGATAATGATGAAGATAACAACATGGATATTGAAGTAGAGGAAGAAGCTATGTAAGTTGATGAAATCAGATAACCTGAAAACTATCATTTTATGTGGATTAAGAACATATCTCGATTAATAAGTAAGCAATTATCTAATAATGGTCATAAAAACTTTATTTGCGATAGATGCCTAAACCATTTTAAAAGTGAAAAATACCCTTCAAAAACATTCAATAAATTGTCAAAGTAATAACACTCGTATTGAGCTACCTCAAGAATCAAACAAAATTCTAAAATTTAAAAATTTTAAAAATCAAGATCAGTGCCGTTGTCGTGTTCGCCGACATCGAATCAATATTACAAAATGTAGATGATACACGTGGAAAAAACACAGAATTTACACACAAACATATTCCATTCAGCATCGCTTGTTACATGAAGTGTTCATATGATGACTCTCTATCTGAATTTAAATTATATAGGGGTAATGACTGTATAGAATTATACAGCAATTAAAAAATATTTCATTTAAATTTAATAATATTATAAGTAATATACAACCAATAGAACTAACGGACTTTTAAAAAAAATATGAAAACTATGCAAATTCATAATGGTAAGAATGATATAAAAGTTTACGATCATAATCATTTTTCTGGTAAATATAGAGGGCCAGCACACAAAACGTGCAATTTAAATTATAAAAAAATATAATTTTTCACAACTTAACTGGGTACGATGCTCACTTTATAATAAATGTAATAGCACTTAAAATTGAAGGAGCAACATCATTACTACCAATAAATAAAGAACTGTACATATTATTTACAAAATTCGTAAAAAAACACTAAAATTCAACTGCGGTTTATAGGCAGTTACAGATTTATGGCGAGTAGTTTAGACAAACTTGCTTCTTATTTAAGTGATGAAGAAAAACCTATAACAAAATCACAATGCAATTCATATGAACATTTTAAATTGCTCACTAAAAAAGGCATATTTCCATATGAATATATTAATTCATGGGAAAAATTAGACGAAACTAAATTACCAGAGCAAAAATTTTTTTATAGTAGTTTAAAAAATGAACATGTAACAAATGAGGATTATTTATACGCTCAAAATATTTGGCTTGAATTTGGTATTGAAAATTTAGGGCAATACGCAGATTTATACTTAAAAACTGATGTATTACTTTTAGCAGATGTATTTGAAAATTTCAGAGATACATGTTTGCAAACATATAATTTAGATGCACTACATTATTATACAGCATCTGGATTAGCGTTCGACGCTATGCTAAAAATTACTGAAGTTGAACTAGAATTATTAACTGATGTTGACAAAATTTTATTTATTGAAAAAGGCATACGGGGTGGTGTATCTCAGTGTTCAAATAGATATGGAAAAGCAAATAACAAATATATGGGTGAAGAGTATGATGCAACAAAGCGTGATTCATATTTAATGTATTATGATATTAATAATTTGTATGATGCAGCAATGCGTATGTTTTACCACACAGTGACTTTTAGTGGATTGAAGAGAAATTTTTTTATAGTATTATTGTAGATAATTTATTTAGTGAGCCTAACACTGGTTATATTTTTGAGGTAGATTTAGCATACCCAGAAGAATTACATGATTTACATGAAGATTTACCTTGTGTCCTGAACAATTTGTTCCACGAATTTCTAAAAGTTCTAAACTAAAAACTAATTTAAACAATAAAACAAATTACGTGATCCATTACCAAAATTTACAACAATGTTTAAAATTGGAGTTAAAAATAACAAAAATTTATAGAAAGTTCCTGGCTTCAACAGTACATAGATCTAAATATTGAAATGAAAAAAAAAATCAAATAACGATTAAAAAAATAATTTTACAAACTTATGAACAATGCCGTCTTCGGAAAAACAATGGAGAATGTTCGCAAACATAAAGATGTAAAGCTTGTTATAAATTGGCATGGAAGATATAGTGGTAAATCATACATTTCACAACCAAATTTACATAATTGTACTATATTAGATGATGATATAGTACTAATTGAGATGAGCAAAAAAATTTTGGTTTTCAACAAACCAATTTATGTTGGTTTCTCTATTCTAGACCTTTTCAAAACATTTATTTATGATTTTCACTATAACTATATTAAAACCAGTGTTGGAGAGAATGCAAAATTATAATATACTGATACAGATAGTTTATTACACAACTTTTTTTATTTTGATATTTATGAAATGATGAAGCGTGATATTCACAAATTTGATACGTCGGATTATATTGAAAATAATATTTTTTATATACCTCGTGTAAATAAAAAAGTGATAGCTTTAATGAAACATGAAAACAATGGTAAAATAATTACTGAATTTATTAGATTAAGAGACAAAATATATTGCTATAAAGTATTACAAAATGAAACAGCTAACTTATCAAAAAAAAAAGCAAAAGGAGTTACTTTTGCAGCATTGAAAACAATAACATTTGAGGATTATTACAATTGCTTATTCAATAATACATCAGTTATAAAATATCAGCAAACAATTTCATCTAAAAAACATGAAATACACACGAATAAACAAAAAAAATATGTTTAAATTCCAATGATGATAAGCGAATAGTCAGCAATTTACATACAGACACTTATCCATGGTGCTATAAATTTAAGTAATTTTTAGTATACGTGCGCATGCGTATACAAATATTTTTGCGTATATAAGTAGGTATAGGGCGGGTTGAGCGTGGGAACTTTTTGGATACCGTGGGAACATTCTTATCAGTGCGGCATCCTTTGATGTTGCCGACATCCGGCCAGGTGTTAATTACAGGTGTGCAACGGGGATAATGACCTGCACCTTAAGATGTTCACCCGTAATCTTAAGAAGTTTATCTGTATTCTTAAGCTGTTTATCTGGGCTACCGATTTATTGAATTGAAACGTAAAATAAGTTTGTACTCTACTAAAAAAATTCTATTTTAATGTACACTATAATATAGTATTCTTGTAACAATGATTTTTAAAAATATATATTATAAAAATATATGTATTTTATTAATAACAAAAGATGCCGATGGTTATGCCCATCCACATGTCCAATTTTTTTTTCCGGCGCCATCTTTTTTTTTCGGAACCAGAAAAAATTCTAAAAATTTGTAATCATTGGGAAAGAAATAAATAAATTTCTCGCACTTTTCAAAATTTAAATTTACGCGCACTTTTAAAAAAATCAAATTTTTCCACTTTTTTTTACGCCATTTTGAAATTTAAAATTTCGCGCCAAAAATTTTCGTGCCCATTTGACGCCATCTTGGATTTCGTATGACGTCACATGGCCTCGACTCACTTCTCTTTTTTCGTTTCCTGTTACTGATGATAAACATATCCTGTTTCCTGTTGATATGACGTCATATTTCGTTTAGAGCATTCCCAATTCGACACTTTTTGAGTGACCTTGAAGTAGTCTAGAAAAGGCCCTGTAATGCTACTTATAATAGTGTTCATCTCGAGACTTCGTAGCATGTACTTGTAGAGTACGGTATAAATGGTAATTGGTTAAGAGCGATTCGTGAGCTTTAGGAGAGTAGCTAGGCTGCAGTGAGAGTTGATGATAGATTGAGTGACTGGTTTTATAAAGATGTAGGCATGCAACAAGGTTGGTTGTCGTCTCCGTGGTTGTTTAATTTGTATCTGGATGTATTGTTAAAAAAGTCACTGAATTGCGTGGATGGTATACGTAGCTTATGAGGATGATGTTAGTATGGTTGAATCTGAATAACAATTGAGAAGAATGATTTTAAGTATAAATAAAGTAGCAAAAAGGTTTAAATATGTTATTGAATGTTGATAAATGTAAAGTATTAGGGTTTGAGAAGTGCTATTTGGTGACTGAATGCAATGTTTCTGTGAATGATGTGAGAATAGGTCAAGTGAATGAGTTTGTAAACTTGGGTAGTATGTTATCGAGGGATGGACGTTGTAATCTAAGTAGAGTATCTGCGATTTGCAAGGTATTGGGTGTATTGGGAACCATTGCTCAAAATGTGAATATATTTAGAGATGCCCGATTGAGTGTGTATATTGATGTTTTAATGCTTACATTGATGTATGGTAGTGACTGTTGAGTATTTATGAGGCCAAATGAACGCCGTATGATAGCTGTGGTAATAAAGTATTTTCGGGGTGTGTGTGGATATAATAGAAGAGATCGTGTCCGGAATACATTGGTGTTTGATGAGTGTGAGAGTGCAAAGAATATTGTTAAAAAGGTGGGTATGAGTCAGTTAAGATGATTTGAGCATGTGGAACGTATGTCGAATAAAAGATTAGTATGTTGATAAAATTGGGTGTGAAACATTTCGTGGAAAACCTATGAATAAATAAAGAATTATGATTCAAGGATTGCTGCGTGAAAAAAAATTTCTACTCTAAGTAATAAGCGAGCTTGTATGAAAGAAATTATGAATGTGGTAGAAGCCAAAGAGATGTGTCATGATAGGAACGTTTGGCGAAATTTAATTGCGGGATGAATCCGATGATTTATGATAAGGGCAGGTGTCTTGATTTAGTTTTGTTGTTTAGTTGTGTCAAATTATTAAAAAAATATTTTGGAAAATTATAAATTTAATATTTCACTTCAAAATAAAGAGAAACTCATTCAAAATTATGATTTATTGACTAATTTAGACTAGTTGTGCAAACCGGGTAAAATTTTTAATTTTGATTAAATAAATATATAATGCTGTAAACTTTTCGTGTGTTATATATTATTTTAATTGTTAGTCATTTTTAAAAATAAATAAAAATTATTATAATATTCTGTTAATTAGAACTATATGAATAATTTTAATATGGCGAAAATTATTTAACTTACATCGTTTTAGGATGATTCCGCTAATTTCAACTTGTTATTTATAATTTTAATTGCTAATTGGAAATTTAAATGCAGTTTCATTGTTTAGCCTGATTTCAAGAAATGCATTATTAATTATATTTTTTCCTGTGAATTTATTAATACGAAACATTATATCACATAATTATATGCGACTTTTTTCTGTAAATATCTTATTAAATACAAAGCTTCTTGATCAGTTTTAGTCCAACTGCCGATGTAACAACATGACTTAGTTTAAGAAACATTTGCAGAAAAACCAGCAAATTACTGTAAGTACAAATAATTTACCATTATAAACAAGCGTTTCTGATTTTTAAGGATATTTCTATTTCCGACAGTTATTGTTAAATTGTTAGAGTTACGATTTCGGTAATATTGTACTTTTTGTGCAGATTTGGGAGGCCAGCTCAGTGGAATTTAATTTCTTGAAAGTATCTTCGTAGGTCGCGAGATATAAATATACGAGGGTAGTCCGATAAGTACTTAGCCTACAAAAGAATAACAAAATTTAAAAAAAAAGTGGCGATTTATTTTTCAACATATTCTCCTTTGAGTTCGATACACTTGATCCAGCGATGCTCAAACTTCTTTAACCTGTCTGAAAAATACGTTTTCTGTAGGTCAGCTAAGTAGGCCTCCGTGGCGGCGATAACTGCCTCATTCGACTCAAAATTCTGCCCGGCAAGAGACTTTTTCAAATTTGGAAACAAAAAATGGGGCAGCAGTTCGTAGCCTAATTCTATCAATTTGGCCGTGGCGACGGCGGAGATGTGTGCATGGGGAAAGAGCATTCTTTTCTTTGCCAAATGGGGCCGTTTTTTCTGCAATTCGGCGTCGAATTGGCCTAATAATTCCGCATAGTAGAGCCCTGTGATCGTTTTGCCCTTCTCCAGGTAATCGATGTAGATCACACCTTTTGAATCCCAGAAAACGGTGGCCATCACTTTTCCGACCGATAGGACAGTCTTCGCCTTCTTTGGAGCACGTTCGCCGGGTGAAGTCCACTGTTTCGACTGTTCCTTGGTCTCTGTGTACCAGTGTACCCATGTTTCGTCGACGGTCACGAAACGACGCAGAAACTCCTTCGGATTGCGCCTAAACATCGCTCTGAAGTAATCTCACGGATGCGCTTGTTGTCCGGAGTGAGCAAACGCGGCACCCATCGCGCCGACAGTTTTCTCATGCCCAATAATTCATGCAGAATATAACCCACGCGGTCTTTTGAGATGCCTACTGTCTCAGCTATCTCGCGCACCTTCAATCGGCGGTCTGCCAATACGAGATCGTAGATTTTTGTTACGTTATCCTCCGTGATAGCCGTTTTCGGGGCACCTGGGCGTGGCTCATAAAAAACCGACGTGCGACCACGTTGAAACTCGTTAAACCAATTTTTGACGGTCGCCATCGAAGGAGAAGAGCCCCATACACAGCATCCAAGCTTTCTTTGATTTCGCTGCGCAATTTGCCTTCCGAAAACAAGAATCGAATCACAGACCGATATTGTTCTTTTTCCATTTTTCTCAAATCTGCGGACACGCTCGCTTCCACACGCGGTCAAAACAAAACTACGCATCCGATTCGGCTGAAAATTTAACAGTAGCTGTCTACGAGAATGTTCTAATCGATACAAAATTGCTCTTGCGATAGTGGTGCTATCTGGCGGTGAGGCTAAGTACTTATCGGACCGCCCTCGTATTGTATTTGGATGCGCATTTTCGAAATATGTTTTTTTAAATAGAACCAATACTTCAAAATATTTTTATTAAAACTATTTATACATTATGTATACATGTTTCAATTTAATATATTGTTAATATTTTTACCCTAACTTATGCAAAGAGGATTAGTAAATAATTTTTAAAGATTCTTCTCAGATAGGAGAAAGACAAGTACGAGGGTATGGTTGAAATAAGAAGGCACTTACACTTGTAATAAATAGTGACGAATTTAAATGATAAAATTGTTTATTAATTTACACTCTACTGATTTAACGCTACTAATACATCTAATTATAAAAGTACTGAACCAGTAAAGTTTAATGTATAACATCAATAATAATATTATCTTATAAATAATAATAAATCTTTATAACCCAACAGAATAAACCCAATTATAGAGTAATAGATAATAAGGAACAAAAACACAAGAAAGCAAACGTACATCAAAGTAATAAATTTCGTAACTTATTTGTATATAAAGCTAAATTATCATTAAAATCTAATTCGATACACACTGAATTATAAGTACGACACATTGCATTAATTGGCGAATTATAATGATAACTTGTTCGCGAAAAATTACGTAAAAATATATTATTATTTCTAGCGTTACAAGCATTAAAAAAAAGTATAATTGTGAAAGTAGTGCACTATCATCAACATAGCAATTAATAATTTTGTATAAAAAAAGTAGTTTTTGTTTACCATGTCTAATCACCAATTGTTCTAAAGTGAAGGTATAAAGAAAAGATTTATACTCATTATTCGGCCAAAAATAAAACAATCGATAACAAACAGTCTTACAAAACTTCTTCTGAATACCTTCTATAGCATTAATTAAATATCGTTGTGTAGGAAACCATATAATAAAACCATAGTACAACTTACTGAGAACTAATGATTCAAATAAAATTTTATAGCAATGAAGACTTTTAAATTAAGATGTGGATAGTTAAATAAAACCCAACATTTTATAACAGGAGGCAATAATATTTTCAGCATAAAAATTAAATTTAGTTTAGAATCTAAACAACGACCTAAATCTTTCATTATGTCAACACGCTTAAGAATTTCAATGTTCATAATGTAGTCATAGTTGATCGTAATCTGTTTTTTACTGTAACTAATTAACTGACATTTGCTAATATTAAAATATAAATGATTAATTTTCGACCAATTGTATATTGATTGTAAATCTTTTTGTAAATGGCTGCAATCCCCAATGTCAGTAATAATGCGGAATAACTTAAAATCATCTGCATACATTAGATAGTTAGCATGCTCGATTACAGATGCTAAATCATTAATAAATACGAGAAATAGCAGGGAACCTAAGACTGAGCCTTGAGGAACTCCAGAAATTGCTATGAAATTTCTTGGCTTAAATCCATTACATTCCGCATATTGCACCCTGTTGTACAAATATGATCTAAGTAAGAGGTACAATTTATCGGAAAAGCCAATAGTTTTAAACTTTTCTAAAAGTAATACATGGGAAACAGAATCAAAAGCCTTCGAAAAATCAGTATATGTCATATTGATCTGTTTCCTGTTATTAAAGGCATCGTAAATAAATTGATCAAACTTAGTTAGACTTGTATTAGTTGATCTACGAGGTACAAAGCCGTGCTGATGGGGACTTATATAATGTCTGGTTTGAAGTTGAATATGTTTGAACAAAGTATTTTTAAAAAAATTTGCGACTGAATTTAAACAGGAAATGAGACGATAATTGCTAATTTGAGACTTGTCGCCTGATTTAAATAGTAGAAATATTTTAGAAATTTTCCATTTATCTGGGACAGTATTTGTTTTCAGGCAAAAATGAATAGTACATGTAACGGATAAGCTATGTAAAATATCAGAACATCCTTTAAAAATATACACTGGTATATTATCAGGCCCCACAGAAATAGTATTTTTATGTGCCTTAATAACATCAATAATTTCATTAAACGAGATTTCACTAACTTTAAATAAATCGCAGTTAGAATTGGGAATATTAATAGCTGAGTTGTTGCGGTTAACATTAGTAGTCTTATAAAAAAAAAAATTTAATCTACGAAAGCTTCAAATATTTTTACACCATATTCAAAAGGTTGACCATCGCAATACATAGTTGCCGGAATTTTGTTATTATCCGTCTCCTTTTTATGTCCAAAAATATTTGGGTCATTTACAATATTGTTTTCTAGTGAACTTATATAATTAGTGTAAGCTTTTTAAATTAATATTTAGCAAAAAGAGCGCAATGTTTTATAGTATCAAACCGTGTTTGCTGAATAGCTTCCTGTGATGTTCTTCTAGTTTTAACGTGTCTTTAATTCCTTTTGTGAACCAAAATGGAAATTTGTTTGTACACTTTATAATTTTTGGTATACAAATGTCAACTACATCATAAATCATATCATAAAATTTTTGCACAGCATAGTTGACATTATCACAGGATTCTAATGATTGCCAATCAATATTACTGAGTAGGAAATAAAGCAGTTCATAGTTGCCTTTTTTAAAATTATATATGACACTGGTTATTTGAATTTGGTATAGCAAATATCAACAACAGAAATAACAATATTCAGTGCATGATGATGTGCATCCTCTGACAATAAGGTTTTTAAACATTTTGTTACATTGCTATTTAAATTTATGATAAAATCAAGAATATTATAATTAATGTAGGAAACATTGTTCACTTGTTCCAAGTTTAATAAATTTACAAAGTGTAAGAAGTTATTAATTTGATTTTCAGTGAGATTTTCGGTATAATATTTATTTAAATTTGTTAAATTGAAATCTCCGCCAATCAAAATATTACAATGAAAAATAAATGGCAATGTACTAAGCATTTCGTAGAAAGCGGTATATTTCATAGAAGTAGTATCGGGTGGAATGTAATCTGCATTAATGTAGATTGAGTTTTGGGGCGCAATTTTAAACAAAGCCAATGTTAATTAATTCACAGCTGATGTCGATTCGTTGGGCACCAAAAGTGTCATTTATGGCAATAAGTACACCCTCCCGCTGCTTCTCCCAGTCACCATTAAAGATGTTTTCATTACGTAAGGTTTCAGAGAAGACGAGGATATCGTATGTTGCGGATAATACGTTTAAATAAAGTTCTGAAATTTTGTGTTGATTCCACGCACATTCTGATAATAAACTGAAATGTTTTTCTTTACTAGTTTTTTTGCCACACTTAGAAGCGGGACACCATTTAAGTATTTTATGCACAGGTCGTCTTCCCCAGATTCTTTCCTTCGATTAAGTTCAGTAATTAATTCTGTAAAATACTCCCTTTGCTTGAGAGATTTCTCAATAACAATTTTAATTGTGTTGAATTTAGTGCCTCTTATATTTTGACCGTTTTTTAAAAGAAATTTATACAGGTCTTGGTTTATTATTAGCGCTATTCAATTTACCCAAATGGTAATTTTTGAAATCTGTAGTAACTACGCGTTTAGAAGATACTGCAGTTAAAAGCTCACTAATAGTTAGGGAATAAACATCGGAACTATCGCACGAAGATGTATTATTTTCAGGTAAAAATTATTTCTATTATACTTGTCTATATATCATGGAAGATAAAATTAATTGCTGAACTATATAAGGTAGTTGAAAGCACGATAAATCATATACAACCAAAGAAATTTTGACGTTATATTGAAATTTATGCACGTCGTCAAACACAACGATTAAGTTTAAAACAGTAACTGGACGCTCAGCCGCATTCACATAAGACAAACAACAAGGTTATGTCGAAAAACTAAAACTAAGACTATGTTAAGACGGGAAACGTAAATTTACATTATATCATCAAGTACTAACCTTATTAAAAAAAATGTTGCGTATCGTAATAAACGCTTTTTCGATACACAACTGGAATTCATACTTCCTTATGATCTTACCAACGTAGAATAAATGAAAAAATATTATATTATGTAACAATAATTATTGTTGATAACAGATTTTCCATCACGAAGGAACGAATAACTGATCTATTGGGAGGTATATCCGGTAAGTTTATAAAAAAAAAAATTCCTTGGGCGTGGCATGCATTTTAAGCCTGGCTGGCCCGGTGCAGAGTTGTGTGTTGCCGCATTGGGCAATAAGTCGCCAATTATTTGAGTATTTCTACACTGATAAAAAAGTAGGGTAAGATTATAAATTTATAAAAATAATATTTGCAAGGTATAAAGACACACCAAACAACATTAGATAAAATATGGCGTGTCTGATTATATTTGCTTGTCAAAATCATTTTTTTTAGTACTGAACAAGTAAGTATAATACTTTAATCAAGTTATTATTTTACTTCATTGAAAAAATAATTGCTTGGCGCTATTCAAGTAAGTTATATATTGAATGAAGTGTTTTTTTTTTTTAAATATGTTTTTTTCTCTTAGCGTATAATTGTATTTCCGCCTCACGGAAGGCAAGCTACCTGGTCTGTGTAGCTGGGTGAGTGGGGCTCCTAGGCTGGCTGGGCCCCTAGGCCAGGACCACCACCCTACTTTTTAAACTTACATACATACATAGATATCATTACGGTATATACCATCAAATGACGTAGCACGAACCCCAAAATAATTAATAAAATATTCACTCATACAATTAATCAAATAAGCAGTTTTCGTCAAACACTCTCATCCAAACACACCAACTTCTCTTCAACCAGATTCATAGATCACTTCATATAAACTGATTTCATTATAACACTCGAAATCATTTATCACACAACAAATCTTCAATCACATCTATCCAATCATTCCTATTCACTTATCATTCATCTTCTTTCTTTGACGTACATAACATATGCGCAAAACATCTCAAATTACTCACGCTTCTCATGAATCTAATGACAAATTTAACAACGAATCTACAAAGATTAGAAAAGATAAAAGCGAAAGCCTGCACTTGTATATATATACTCGTAAAAAAAATTCACACAATGCAGTAAAAGAAAATGAAACAAAAAGATATATATATATATATATATATATATATATATATATATATATATATATATATATATATATATATATATATATACATATATATATAATTTATTATTTTACAAATATATAATGAATATTATTGCTTACTAAATATAGATTCAACTTTATATTTAAATGCAGTTGACAACATATCTAGCATTAATAATAGTTATTTATGTATCAAGGGTGAAAACAAGCATTTCTGTTCCGTGGCATGATAATTAGCACGAGCCGCAAGGCGACCGGGGCCGTGTTCGGTTTGGTAATATTTAGTATTAGGACGTTAGGATTTAGAGCTAAAGATCTGTCGTGAATTCGAATACATACTATAGACATCTATTATTTGAATTTTGAACTTGAATAAAAATTCTTTCACAAATAATAATAAATATTTATTGTATCACATACTACATATGAAGTATGTAGAAGTCATATTTAGAATAAATATTATAAAATGTTTCGTTTTTACGCAAACAAACTTTTCACGTTGACTTGACACAACGATCATATGCACAGACGCCATTTATTTAGTGAATTAGGGAACCCTGTAAAAACCTAAATACTTAAGTCCCAATATCCCATATAATGACGTCATTAGTGTTTAATTTAGTACACTATCTAGTATTAGTATTCTAAATATCGGAATCCAAACGCACCCCACGACTAATAACATGGTCAGGGTCAAAGCTAATTTCACGCGAGGTACCTACAATATTTTATGCACAACAAAATAATTTTTAATGACATGTTCAAAAGATTAAAATATGTACATAGGTTATATGTCAAAATAAAATTTTGTAAAATCAAGTATTCATAATAAATAAAAATTGTCATTTTATTTATGTATCCATAGTAATTATTTTTGTATGGCCCGCGGAACAAAAACAAGTGTTTAAGATCGCTTTATACATCTAAAACACAAGAATTTTGGCCCGGTTTTGAATAAAAGAATTAATTAGTTCAATTGCCATATTTTTATTATTTATATATGCTTTTCCACTTGTAATCCCTATTTTTATAAAGGGCACGAACAACCACTCTTTCTGCCATACTATGATGGTGATAATTCCAAATTATTACATTTTTTCAATTGTTGATACAAATGGAATTGATTTGTTATTAAATTTGAAAATAAATCTTGTTCTAATAAGATTTATGTTTTGTTTGATTTTAATTAAATTATAAGATAGATTGACTATTAAAAAACTACAAGCAGTGACGTTTATAAATAATAAATGAAAAACAATTGCTACAATTTAACAGATTTTATGAAATTTATTTTTAAAGTTGCGTAATAAAAAATTTAAAAATAGTTTTGTATGCAGCTGTTAAATTTTAAAATCTACAGTTTTCTTTCATAAAATGGATAGGAGAGCAGGAAACTGCGTAAACCTAATATCCTATGTTAAATGCCTATGTTCATCCTTACTAAGCACTCCCTGGTATAAAACTGGAGTTACTAACAGAAAAACATATCAAATACGAGTATAAAATCCAAGCACTGAAGAAAACTTAAAATATATTAAAATAGTTAATTGTTTTATGTAATTTAAATACTGGTTGCATATACTGAGGTAAAATTATTTTTACTACAACGAGAGAGATCTACACTCTTATTATTTAGGTTTTAGAGAAGACATTAAAAAAGTTTTTTAATCTGTCATCTGAAAAATGATAGTTATTTATCTAAGAAAGATTGAAACTTTCTTCACAAGATACACATATACTTTTGTACAATACCCTATCGGAAAATAAAGTGTTAAAGATGATTAGAGATTCGATTAAATAAATAAAGATAAATGACTGAACAGGGGCAGTGACAGCGAATACAGAACAACAAATATCCAAAACCTATAGCAATATTGTTTTTTTGATGTTCGAATGTTGATATAAATTAAATGAACATGCTAAATGAGAACACAATAATATTTATTATGACATGCATCAATTAACCATTAAATGGATGTCAGTCTGTTATAACAGTAAAAAAATAGTGAATATAAAAATGTTCAGTGAGCGACAATCGGACAATCAAATGCTATTTCACTCTAAACCCAGGTGTGCGTCTTGCTCTCGCCTAGATATTCACGGAAAAATAATCACCTTTTTTCTACCACTATCTCACTCCAAACTACTTACTAAATATAGTCGTCAAGCACTTGTCTTCTCTTTTAACGCACATGTTTAACTAGACTCGAAACCACTAGATACTTCTCTCCAACATATCTAGCAGCTAGTAAACCAAAAACTAGCCTTCTAGTTCCAACCATAATTAAACTAATTATTGGTCACACACACTAATTATATCCAAACTCAACAATATTAGTATTCAACTCATACTCATATACAGGATGATTCACGACTTTGTTCATTAATATAAAAGGTATGTAGTATTCAACGTCCTGATAATGTATATTGCACAGGGGGCATTCCCTTCCTTTCTTATCTTTTTGTTTCATTTTCATTTACTGCATTGTGTGAAATTTTCTTTTACGAGTATATACAAGTGTAGGCTTTCGCTTTTATTTTTTCTAATTTTTGTAGATTCGTTGTTAGATTCGTTATTAAATTCATGAGAAGCGTGTGTAATTTGAGATGTTTTGCGCAAATGTTAGGTACGTCAAAGAAAGAAGATGAATGATAAGTGAATAGGACTGATTGGATATATGTGGTTGAAGATTTGTTGTGTGATAAATGATTTCGAGTGTAATAATTAAATGAGTTTATATGAAGTGATCTATGAATCCGGTTGAAGAGAGGGTGGTGGGTTTGGATGAGACTGTTTGACGAAAACTGATTATTTGATGTATTGTATGAGTGAATATTTTATTAATTATTTTAGGGTTCATGCAGCGTCATTTGATGGTATATACCGTAATGATATGTATGTATATATGTATGTTTAAAAAGTAGGGTGGTGTAACAGTCGCGTTGTTCAATTGAGTAATATGATTAATTATCTATTATTGTTACTGTGACAGTTGCAACTGCTGACCTGTGACCTTGGCATCTACAGTTACATATTGTTAACTAGCAGAACGCAGTGGAATACTACCAACGATTTGCTGACAGGATCAATTTGTTTTGATGAACATTTTGCTGTCTTCGATATAAACGAATTCATTTTTGATTCGGTGACCTCGAAAAAAAAAATTTCTATATCAGGACATTGAATACTACATACCTTTTATATTAATGAAGAAAGTCGTGAATCATCCTGTATATGAGTATGAGTAGAATATTAATATTGTTGAGTTTGGATATAATTAGTGTGTGTGACCAATAATTAGTTTAATTATGGTTGGAACTGGAAGGCTAGTTTTTGGTTAACTAGCTGCTAGATATGTTGGAGAGAAGTATCTAGTGGTTTCGACTCTAGTTAAACATGTGCGTTAAAAGAGAAGACAAGTGATTGACGCCCAAATGTAGTAAGTAGTTTTAGTAAGTAATTTGGAGTGAGATAGTGGTAGAAAGAGGATGATTATTTTGCCGTGAATATCTAGGCGAGAGCAAGACGCACACCTGGGTTTAGAGTGAAATAGCATTTGATTGTCCGATTATCGCTCGCTGAACATTTTTATATTCACTATTTTTTTACTGGTATAACAGACTGACATCCATTTAATGGGTAATAGTTGCATGTTTTCAAAAATATTATAGTGTTCTCATTTAGCATGTTCATTTAATTTATATCAACATTCGAACATCAAAACAACAATATTGCTACAGGTTTTAGATATTTGTTGTTCTGTATTCGCTGTCACTGCCCCTGCTCAGTCATTTACCTTTATTTATTTAATCGAATCTCTAATCATCTTTAACACTTTATTTTCCGATTGGGTAGTGTACAAAAGTATATATGTATCTTGTGAAGAAAGTGTTAATCTTTCTTTGACAAATAACTATCATTTTTCAGATAACAGATTAAAAGACTTTTTTAATGTCTTCTCTAAAAGCTAAATAATAACAGTGTAGATCACTCTCGTTGTAGTAAAATTAATTTTACCTCAGTATATGCAACACCGACCAGTATGTAAATTAGATAAAACAACTAACTATTTTAATGTATTTTCAGTTTTCTTCAGTGCTTGGATTTTATACTCGTATTTGATATGGTTATGATAGAAAATACAGTTGACTAGTTATTAATTTGTCTAACAACTTTTTCTGTTAGTAACTCCAGTTTTATACCAGGTAGTGCTGTAAGGATGAACATAGGCATTTAACATAGGATATTAGGTTTACGCAGTTTCCTGCTCTCCTGTCCATTTTACGAAAGAAAACTGTAGATTTTAAAATTTAACAGCTGCATACAAAACTAGTTTTCCATTTTTTATTACGCAACTTTAAAAATAAATATTATAAATTCTGTTAAATTGTAGCAATTGCTTTTCATTTATTATTTATAAACGTCACTGCTTGAAGTTTTTTATAAGTCAATCTATCTTATAATTTAAATAAAATCAAACAAAACATAAGTATTATTAGAACAAGATTTATTTTCAAATTTAATAACAAATCAATTCCAATTGTATCAACAATTAAAAAAATTTAATAATTTGGAATTATCACCATCATAGTATGGCAGAAAGAGTGGCTGTTCGTACCCTTTATAAAAATAGGGATTAAAAGTGGAAAAGCATATATAAATAATAAAAATATGGCAATTGAACTAATTAATTCTTTTATTCAAAACCGGGCCAAAATTCTTGTGTTTTAGATGTATAAAGCGAGCTTAAACACTTGTTATTATTCCGCGGGCCATACAAAAATAATTACTATGGATACATAAATAAAATGATAATTTTTATTTATTATGAATACTTGATTTTACTAAATTACATTTTGACATATAACCTATGTACATATTTTAATTTTTTGAACATGTCATTAAAAATTATTTTGTTGTGCATAAAATATTGTATGTACCACGCGTGAAATTAGCGTTGACCCAGACCATGTTATTAGTCCTGGGCGCCTTGCGGCTCGTGCTAATAATCATGCCACTGACCAGAAATGCTTGTTTTCAGGCTTGGATACATAAATAACTATTATTTATGCTAGATATGTTGTCAACTGCATTTAAATATAAGGTTGAATCTATATTTAGTAAGCAATAATATTCATTATATATTTGTAAAATAATAAATATTTATAAATATCCTGACCATAATACGAATATCTTCAACTATGAAACATAACGCAGTATATATGTATATGTATATAATTATATATATATATATATATATATATATATATATATATATACTGCGTTATTTTTCATAGTTGAAGATACTCGTATTATGGTCAGAATATTTATAAATATTTATTATTTTACAAAAATATGTAATAAATTAAAATTCATTACCCCACCTTCTCCAAAATTTTAAGCGTCAAATAAATTTTTTAAGGACATGAAAAAATCGGCAAAAGTATCTAGTTTTCAACTATGTATGGCGAAATTGATAATCTTCATGATTTTAGAGTTTTTTGGCCCCAGATTTAAGAAACAAAATTTTTACGTTGAAAAAATTGTTTGAGTTTGGTTTAATTTACATTTTGACGGCGGCATCTCGTTTCCTATCGAAGAACTGAAATATCTTGTCTCGTGGAAATTTTTGTAAAAAGTTACGCTTCTTTAGCAAAAATGTGTCGAAAAAATAGTTATTACTTGAAATTTACCAATTTCTTACTCTAAAACAAGGCGTCTTATGAAAAAGTTTTATGTAACAAAAAATTATTAGGATTCATCAAAGAATACGTACATTTTTTTTAGAATTTTTTGACACATTTTAAATTCTTTTGCTTTTTTTGGACTTTTAGGAAAATTTGAAATGTGTCAGAAAATTCTAAAAAAAAACACACATATTGCTTGGTAAATTCCAAACAATTTCTGTTCTTTCAATTTTTTCTAGAAACTTGATCCTTTTCGAGTAAAAAATCATAACATTTTAGAATTCCAAAATTTTCTAGTCCAAATAAACAAAAACTTTAAGAATGTATCACAAATTCTGAAAAAAATCATACGTATTCTTAAATGCATTTTAATTATTTTTTGTTAGATAATTTATTTCGTAGGATGCCTTGTTTTTGAGTAAAAATTTAATAGATTTAAAATATTAATAATGTCTTCGACCCACTTTTGCTAAAGAATGGCAACATTTTAGATAAATTGATACGAGACAAAATATTTTAGTTTTTCAACAGGAAACGATATGCTGCCATTAGAATATAAACTAAACCAAACTCAAGCATTTTTTCCACTTTAACATCTTGTTTCTCAAATCTTTGGCCAAAAAAGTGGCCAAAACACTTTAAAATCATGAAAATTATCAATTTCGCCACTCATAGTTGAAAACTATATACTTTTTCCTTTTTCTTTATGCCCTTTTAAAATTTATTTGACGCTTCAAATTTTGGAGAAGCTGGGGTGTTCGTTTCCCAAAGAATGGCCCATATATATTTAATTCGTTTTTATTTCAATTGAGTGGAATTCACTTTCCAAAACAAGCGCAGAGGGCACTCTCTTCGTTTCTAATCTTTTTGTTTTATTTTAATTTACTGCATTGTGTGAACTTTTCTTTTACAAGTATATACAGATGCAGGCTTTCGCTTTTATCTTTTCTAATCTTTGTAGATTCGTTGTTAGATTCGTTATTAGATTCATGAGAAGCGTGAGTAATTTGAGATGTTTTGCGTATATATTATGTACGTTAAAGAAAGAAGATGAATGATAAGTAAATAGGAGTGATTGGATAGATGTGATTGAAGATTTGTTGTGTGATAAATGATTTCGAGTGTTATAAATAAATGAGTTTATATGAAGTGATCTACGAATCTGGTTAAAGAGAGGTTGGTGTGTTTGGATGAGAGTGTTTGACGAAAACTGATTATTTGATGAATTGTATGAGTGAATATTTTATGAATTATTTTGGGGTTCGTGCTACTCCATTTGATGGTATATACCGTAATGATATGTATGTTTAAAAAGTAGGGTGGTGTAACAGTCACGTTGTTCAATTGAGTAATATGATTAATTAGCTATTATTATTACTGTGACAGTTGCAACTACTGATATGTGACCTTGGCGTCTTCCGTTACATATTGCTATCTATCAGAATGCAGTGGAATACTACCAGCGAGTTGCTGACAGGATCAATTTTTTTGATGAACATTTTGCTGTCTTCGATGTAAAACGAATTCATTTTGTTTCGGCTACATCGAAAATCGGAATGCTGAGTTCCGTTGGCATTTTTTGACATAACTTGTAGTAAAACCTTTTGTAGATTTAACTTATATGACACCCTTTTGTAGATCCTTTTAATAATATAGAATCTTATCCGCTAACTGTGTGTGTGGGTGTAATTTTAGGCCACCCTTTCATCTTGCAGCACGTCTTTCGACGACAGACTTAGGTAAGTATAAGCTTCATTACTTAGTGAATCATTCCGTATAATACGGTACGTCGACGTGTTGCACCAATATAACCTACTATTACGCTACACACATCCAGGCTCGGATTTCCGCCTAGACCTACAAGGTCACGGCCTAGGGGCCCAGCCAGCCTAGGGGCCCCACTCACCCAGTTACCCAGACCAAATAGCTTGTCTGCCGTCAAGCGGAAATAGAATTATACACTAAGAGAAAAAACATATATTGTCAAAAAAAAAAACTTCATTCAATATACTCGTATAACTTACTTGAATAACAACAAGCAATTATTTTTTTCAATAAAGTAAAATGATAACTTGATTAAAGTATTATACTTACTTGTTTAGTACTAAAAAAAAATTATTTTGTTAATAAAATATAATCAGACACGCCATTTTTTATCTAATGTTGTTTGGAATGTCTTTATACCTTATAAATATAATTTTTATAAATTCATAATCTTACCTTACTTTTTTATAGAAAAAAATGGCTTTTTTTTTCAAATACTCGAATAATTAGCGAATTATTGTCCAATGCGGTAACACACAACTCTGCACCGGGCCAGCCAGGCTTAAAATGCATGCCACGCCAAAGGAAGTTCACCGCGTGGTTCTATAAAGTTTATAGAATTGTACGCCACGTATGACGACCGTTGACGTAACTATAGTAACATACATAGCATAGACTGCATTATTTCTGATGTTTATTTACAGTACGAGGGCAGGGTGAAAGTCCCTGAAAAATGAAATAAGAAATGATTTATTTGGTCAAAACATATTTTATTTCTCAACATAATATCCTTGTAGGTCGATACACTTCGTCCAAGGTTTTTCTAATTTTTCGATCCCTTCCAAATAATACGATTTTGGCAATCCTTTAAAATAGGCGTTTGTCTCAGAGATGACCTCATCGTTGGAGCCAAATCTCTTTCCGCCGAGCCATTTCTTGAAAATAGATAAAAATCGCAGGAGGCCAAATCTAGAGAAAAAAGTCCTTCTTATTGCGCTTGAACATCGCCAAACACTCTATTGAACTTGTCATACGGTCGCGCTTGTTGTCAACAGAGAGCAAATGCGGCACCCATCTGTCAGATAGCTTTCTAATTTCCAAAAATGTATGCAAAATGTTCCGTACCCGTTCGGTTGAGATGCTCATAGCCTCAGCAACCTCGTTTATAATGTTTATTCAAGACATGTGCTGACTTTGACTTGTTACATTCCTCCCTTTTTCAAACAATTTGCTTCCTGCAAAGGGGCACAATTTACATATTACACAAAACATAATTTAACTATTATTTCCTTGTTACATTCCCTTAATTTTTACTAATTTAAAATTAAATATACATAAACACAAACCATCCATAAAATAGTCCAAATAAACACCACCATCGTCTTATGTTTATTTTATAACGCACAACACTAGAATAAAATTGAAGTTTGTACCTCGTAGCTCGTTCTTTCTTGTGGTTATTTGTGAATGTCGAATTTGGTTTGAATTTCTTCTTGTAGTACTGCTTATGTCGTCTAAATATCGAATCTCGTTTGCTCGTACTTCTTTTCATCTTTTGGCCATCTGTTGTGGAGTTCTTCATTTGATGTGGATTCTTCCTATCGTACTGTTTTCTTTGTTCTTTATTCCTCTGAAACTGTTTGCTGTTTTCGAACTTAATGCTGATCTGTCCAACTTCGTCATTTCCTTCATTAACCGCTTGTGAAATTTCTTCAATACCCGTTCCCTCTATTAAGCCATCATTTTTAACCCCTGATGCTTCTTTTTCCTCCCTATTTACCTCGTAAATTTCCGGAGCTTCCTCGGTCACGGTGTCATTAGGTCTCTCTTCACTGCTACGGTCTTCTTCCGAACTTACTTGTTGGGTGTCATCCTCACTCTCGTCTATTTCAGCAATATTTTCTTTTTCTCTTTCTTTAATTTCTTCACAAAGGCAGTACTTTTTCTTAGGCATCTTACATCCAAAACATCTTAATACTCCATGGTCCATCGGAATTCCATCTAAATGGTTATAAATCATAAGAGCTGCCTCTTGGTCACCGGATATTTCCGCCATTCTTAACATATTAAAGAACCACGTAATTTCCTTCATCTCTTTTAATTCTTCCGCGTCTATTTCTTCTGTATTTTTCTTAGTTTGGCCTGTTGTTTCTGCTTCTCTTCTGTTATAATGTGTATCATTTTCAATATCTTCTTCTTTATGATTATCATAAAAATTTGACTGCTGATGCTGATACTTATGCTGATGCTGATGCTTATGCTGACGCTCGCGCTGACAATGCCTGGCGTAATGGTTGCCATTGCAATTATAACACTGATCTTGGTTTCTTCTATAATGAGTGTCGTCATCTTCTCTCTGGTAGTCGTAGTAATCGTCACTCTGATAATTGTAGTTTTCTTCCCTCTGGTAATTGTATTTTTTTTTCCCTCTGATAATGGTTATTTTCTTCCCTCTGATAATGGTAATTTTCTTCTCTCTGATAGTTGTAACTTTCTTCCCTCGGATAATTGTAATTTTCTTCCCTCGGATGATTGTAATTTTCTTCCCTCGGATAATGCTTATTTTCTTCCCTCGGATAATGGTAATTTTCTTCTCTCTGGTAATTGTAATTTTCTTTTCTCGGATAATTGTAATTTTCTTCCCTCTGGTAGTTGTAATTTTCTTACCTCGGATAGTAGTAATTTTCTTCCCTATGATAATGGTGATTTTCTTCCCTCAGATAGTGATTCGCTCGTTGACGCTGATGCTGTTGCTGACACTGCCTGGCATAGTGGTTGCCATTGCAAATGTAACATTGTACAGAGCGTCTTCTCTCGTTGTAATTTGATCTTCTTTGGCCGTACATCTTTCTTGAGTCACTTACTTGCTTGTTGTCATTGAATCCATGCTTCTCAATTTACCAAACATTTAGTTCGTGTAGTTTGGAAAAAAAAATTCGCAAATCGATGCCATCATTTGTATCGAAGAGAATACAATTGTTGTTATTGTTGAAATTCCCAATACTTGCTTTTCCGCGAGTGGACCAAAAACGATTGGCCCCTTTGATCTGACAAAATATCCCACCGCTGCCACCAATTTGTAAGCCTCCCTTATTTAAAGGAGAATTAACAAATAATTTATATGGGTTCTTGTCAGACCGGAGAAAGGACAAGTACTAGGGTTGATGTAAATAAGTTTGTACTTACAATTTGGTTCAACAAATAACAAAGATTTATTCACACTTACTACATGGTTGGTGTTGTCGAGTTCCTACTGAACTCTCGTATTGACTATCTGACTATGTGACTGCATCTGACTGTGTGACTGTCGCTATAACTGACCTAACGCTACCATATATTTAATTACAAAAGTACTAAGTCGGCAAATAGTTAGCTACTTACGTCAAAGAATATTATTTAGAATACTTGACCTCATTACAACATGCTCTACTTTACTTAATTGTATTCACTAAGAATGTGCTGACTTTGACTTGTTACATTTTCACCCTGCCCTCGTAATTAAAGTCGGTAAATGTTTTTTCTGTACTAGTGCATTTTGGTTGTTAAATTTCCAAAATGGTTTTGGGGTGTGGGGGGATAACTAAATGTCAAGTATCTAGAGGTCCTGGGTCTCTAAGTCCGAGCTTACACACATCATAAGCACAACACAATTGAAGTTATAAATCCACGCTTTTACAAGGATTCTTTGAATATTTTAGAATTCACAAAGGTAAATTAAAAATTAAGATAAGATTTGTCAGCCTCGTGTCACAGATTATATGGATGTCACTTAATTCAAATCATACAGTTGTTTTTCAGTTTCTGAGGGACGAAAAATTTACTCTCTGATAGAGTCGTCCAAAAAAATCGTATACCATATTTTTGTAGGTGGTTCAGTGGTATCGAGTCGGCCCTGTGGCTCCACCTCCACTAACATCTTGGGGCGGGGTTGATTTGACGACTGGTAACCGCATATCACTTACCGATATGGGTAAAATGCACGATGATATTTTAAATTTTTTTAATTTAAGATTTTGAACATTAAAAATTTTGGAGCAAATTTTTCTAGTGCATCATTTTAAAATTAATAATATACATACTTGAATTTCCATTTTATTTTCATAAACACAAAGGATGTACCTCCCAGTAAATCAGTTAGTCGTTCCTTCATGATGGAAAATCTGTAATCAGCAATAATTATTGTTATATAATATAATATTTGTTTATTTATTCTACGTTGGTAAGATCATAATGAATTATGAATTCCAGTTGTGTATCGAAAAAGCGTTTATAACGATACGCAACATTTTTTTTTATAAGATTGGTAGTACTTGAAGATATAATGTAAATTTACGTTTCCACATCTTAACATAGTCTTAGTTTTAGTTTTTCGACATAACCTTGAGGTTTGCCTTATGTGAATACGGCTGTGCGTTTCCAGCTATTGTTTTAGGCTTAATCGTTGTCTTTGTCGACGTGCATAAACACAAAGTTTGAAAACTTCATACTTTCAACATAGTCTTTCGTCGCTGTTCTGTAAGAGTTAGCTGTGGTAATTATGTCTCTTATTATGCTGCAATATGCAGTCAATTCTATGCATTATTTGTTATTTGTTATTAGATTTATTTGGGGAATACGAGAAATATATAGAACAAAATTAGTAATTATTTCAACTGTGAGAAAAATAATAATTACTGGATTGATAGCAATAACAAAACTAACAGGTCAACACGAAATTATTTACTCGCCGTTATTTTCAAATTTATTTCTTTGCTCTGATTTTAATAGGATAATTGAAATTCAATCATATTTGAACAATATAAAAATCTATTTTTAAATTTAAATTTGAGTGGTATCGAGTCGGCTAGTTGATCATAAGAACTCCGGTTCGATCCCCACAGCCGACAAACATTTTCACCTATTTAAAATTACCCCTGTGGCTCCCCCACCACTAGCATTTTTGGGGGCCGTGATTTGACGGCTGGTAAATGCACTTCATGTAGGTACATAAATATATAACTTACCAAGATCTGCTTCGGCAGAGTGCCACATCCAGTAATGGGTAATAGGCGTGATGATATATTTATTTATTTATTTTATATTTGAAATATGCCGATTTGTTCACTACAAAAATGTCTCAATCAAAAAAAATATATTTAGGAGTTGTACAAATTAATTAAACTAGTACTTAATTTTAATAGAAATTACTATTTCTCATTAATAATTTTATTTAATTTTTTAAGTATTTTAAATAATTCTATACAATTATTTTCTCATTTAAGTGACAAAACATTTTCTAGAATAATGAAGAAGGTTATGTTTATGTTAAACTGGTAATGCCAATCCTTTTACCAAAAGTTACTTATTTAATAAACTCATGTATATTGTCATCAATTAACCTTGATATGTGGAAAATAGCATACATAAAACCAATTCCTAAATGTAAAAATCCCTCTTCTCATAGTGACCTCAGACCTATTAGTATTCTTCCCACCCTCTCCAAAATCCTTGAAAAGACAGTTTGCAATCAGGTTTTAGAGTATGTCAATACTCATAAAATTCTTCCTGACATTCAATTTGGATTCAGGTCTGGTTTTAGCTCAACTACGGCTCTGTTAAAAATTACTGATGACATTTTCCGTTACATTGATAATAAAAAATGGTCGTTCTTGTTCTCTTCGATTTTAGTCGTGCATTTGACACTATTTCACATGGACTACTTTTAGCTGAATTAAAATTCCTTCGTTTTGACGAGCATAGTTTGCAATTTGTTGAAAGTTATTTTATTGATCGTTATCAAACAGTCGTGAGCAATGATAGAATCTCTGATTGTTTAAATATATTAAATGGTGTACCGCAAGGTTCTATCAGTGGCTTTTTGTTTTTCTCTCAGTACACTTTTGATCTATGCAAATGTGTTCATAAATGCAATGTGCATGTTTACGCAGATGAGACGCAAATTTATGCTCCATTTTATCCAGACGAGTATGACACTGCTATGTCTAAATCAATAAAGATTTAGCAAATTTATCGAATTACGAGGAAAACAATTGTTTATTTATCAATAAAAGCAAGTCTGCAGTGATGCTGTTTAGCATTAAAATCGTTCGTCAACATCTTCTGGACAATAATATTAAAAATATTCACATGAATAATATTAATTAAAAATTAAAGCTTCACATAAAAACTTGGGTTCTATCGAGAAAACATAAATTGATTTTAGCCGATTCTCTTGTACACTCTATATTCAATTATTGTGATACTATTTATGGACCATGTTTATCAACCTATGATATAAAGTAAATACAGAGAGTAGAAAATATGTGTGATTGATTTGCTTTAAGCCGGAGAAAATTTGAATCTGTTTCCTCGCTGATATCCGACATAGGTTGGTTAAATATGCATCAGCGTAGAATTCATCACTTTGTTCCTTTTTACTTATCCAGTAAATTGTTATATCGTACTACATTACACAAATGAGATTTAAGAAATGCAAATGACATTCACATTCCCTCTCGTAGTACTGCTCTATTTAAGCGTTGTTTCAGTTACAATTGTTCTTCCATCTACAATAAAATACCTAAACAATTAGGTCCGGTTGTACAAACACTGGTTCATATTGTGCTTTACTGAACTACGGTTGAATAGAATCAGAGTTCAAATTGGCTGTGCGTTGTACAAAACAAATTTAATGCAAGTTCAACTGAACCTCAGCTGAACTATATAACTAAAAAAAATTACTTGAGTTGGTAATGCGTAATGTCAAATGTTATTCATTTTCTTGTCATTTTCAATTTTAAAATTGGTTATTTTGTGTCAGTACGA
Source organism: Pterostichus madidus (assembly GCA_911728475.2). Classification (NCBI taxonomy): domain Eukaryota; kingdom Metazoa; phylum Arthropoda; class Insecta; order Coleoptera; family Carabidae; genus Pterostichus; species Pterostichus madidus. The sequence continues at coordinate 8,282,600 of OU452319.1, read as the reverse complement.
ATTGAATATAATAAGAGAAGACAAATTAACGTTAAATATTTCGCATCAAATATATTATATACTTCAATGATTTTATCAATTTAATTGTTCACAGTTTTGCTGCATTATTTATTTCATTATTATGATGCGATCAACAAATTTGATAAATTCAGAAGAGACAAAACTGACATTATTGTTAAAAAAATATATGTATCGGTACTCGAAATTAAGATATCCGATATAAATATGACTAAAAAGAAAACAAAATGCCGGAAAGAAATTGAAAAATAATTTAACACAAATATTGATATTTATTCTTTTGTTGCAGGCATTTATTTTAATATATGTATTATGCTATCAATTAATAGATCTTGACACTTTGTGAATGATTATACTAGTAGTAGATTTATCAAATCCATTAAAATCTCCTGCCACTTGCAAAAAATGATCAGTTGTAGAAAAGCGCAGAGTCACTAACACCTTATTTTCCGACAATACAGTGTTGTTTCTTAAATAAATTATTTATTATGTACAGAAAATTTAAATGCTAATTTTCAAGTATAGCTGTTACTTTACTTATTTCTATGTGAGAGAACAAATTTCATCTCTAATTTGTTCTATTATATATTTTACAGCAGATTTTGATAAACAGAACCTATAAACTACTAAATTCTTTATTATTCCATTTTTTTTAATGATCTTCACCTTTTCTACATTTTTTTGCAGCACTACGCCATTCTAATATATTTATTAACTCTAATATATCTTCGTCATCAGTTAAAATATCTATTAATTCATTCATAATTATAAAATAATAACTGTCACTTTATTCGGCCGCTCAACTGAACCGCACTTTTAACCAAGCTCATTATTTGTACAACGAAATATGTTATCTTATTGTAAGTTCAAGACTGAACTCACACTGAACCTATATTGTACAACCGGGCTTTAAAGTTGCTAAATAATAAATCATTTCGACCACATCTAAAAAACTATTTTATCTCAAATTATATGTTTTTGATTTAACAGATTTGCTTTGTTTTGATCATGAAATTCGTATGATTTACTGTTTTCGAAATACTATAATGTATAGTTTTCAATTTTATTTTATATGCGTGGAGTATACCTTTATATAATCTGTTTGTACCACATTTGATAAATGTAATAGTTACGTGTAAGATCTGCTTCGGCTGAACGGTCGCTAAATAAAATTTATATTATTATTATATACATATAAATAAAATAAATATACCAAAACGCCTTTTACCCATTACTGAGTATGGCACTCTGTCAAAGCAGATCTCGGTAAGTGATATATTTATACGCGTGAAGTGCGGTTACCAGCCGTATAATCACGGCCCCAAAGATGTTGTTGGTGGGAGAGCCACAGAAGTAATTTTAAATTAGAGAAAATATTTTGTCGGCTATATGTACGTACATATATTTATATTTATATATATATATATATATATATATATATATATATATATATATATATATATATATATATATATATATCTAGGCTATTCGAGATAAATTATTTAAATTTATTAATAGTTCAATATATATATATATATATATATATATATATATATATATATATATATATATTTAATATTTTGTCGGCTATATGTACGTACATATATTTATTTATATATATATATATATATATATATATATATATATATATATATATATATATATATATATATATATATATATATATATTTAATATTTTGTCGGCTATATGTACGTACATATATTTATTTATATATATATATATATATATATATATATATATATATATATATATATATATATATATATATGTATATATATATATATATATATATATATATATATATATATATATATATATGTATATATATATATATACATATATATATATATATATATATATATATATATATATATATATATATATATATATATATATATATATATATATATATATATATATATATATATATATATCTAGGCTATTCGAGATAAATTATTTAAATTTATTAATAGTTCAAAATGGTCAGTAACTATTTATTCGATAGTCAAATTCATTCGATGGTGCCCTGATTTAGATGAATGTTTGGGCTATGAATTAAATACTTCATTTAGGAGCAAGACTAGTGTCGGTGTTCACCGTGGGATCGAGACTGTTAGCGTATTTTCCAATTGTTTCACCAAATTATTTAATTTTGAGATTAATTATGTGAGGTGATTAAGTTTTGGATTATTGTGTATCATCTGTTGACAATCTTAATTTTTATTTAGAGTTTCTTTTATTAAAGAGATAATTTTATTTAATATATTTTCATTATTGTCTATTTATTCTAATTGTCTATTGAAATGGCTAGTTACATTCTTAAAATAGTAATCATCTGTTATTTCTAAAAATGCGTCTTTAATAAATTGGCCGTCCGAAAATAGTGTAAATTTTTTTGCAAAAAGGTGACACATTTTTGAAATAGTAATAATTTTTATTATTATTTTTATTTAATATTCTTTCTTTATTCTTCATTATTTCAAAAAGTTCCATATATCTTTCATTATCGTTTTTATCAATATTGCCCGATATTGCTTTTATTATGCCTCCTAAAGCGTTAACTAATCCTCGTTTATTGCATTTATTAGGGTATATCTTTGGTATTTGGTCTTTTAGATCAGGTGTGGCCAACTTAATTCTGTATGCGATCGACTTTTTTTCTTGAAAATGTGCCGCGATTTATCATTTCGTAAATTTAGTTGTGTACGGCTAAAAATGAATCAACGTATAATGAAAAATATTGTTTATTAATTTTGAAATTAAAAGTATTTTTTTACATTGATATGAAACACAAATTATATTAATGTAAAGTTTGTGCCTTCATGTCATCTACTAAGCTTCCAAAATCGGGAACATACTGTGATAAACGTACAAAATTTTCTGTATGCGGCTGATTCATACAGATATGTGGAACCGAAACAAAATTTAAAAGTTCGTTGTTTTTTTTTAATATTTGGATACTTATATCTTCAAAAGTCTTTTTCTGGAAATCTGGCTCTGGCTTTTAGAAAGATATCATTTTGCAATGTAATTATTTCATTATCAAGTAATACCTTTGCCAGGTAAAAAATTTCAGCGATTTTAGTTGTGATTTGCTTCGAATCTAAGTCGACATTAAATGGATAAGAAATTTGTTGAATAATATCTCAAGTTTTTTTTTTAAATCACTGAACATCGTCAATTTCAGGAACATATTTCGCACTATCAAAAATAAGAACAGGATATTTTTGCAAATGGTCGTGCGAATTTACAAAATGATCTAAGTTTTTCCTTCCAGATCCTCAACCATTGCCAAAAATTTATATTTTAATACGGAAATACTACTAATCATGTCACCTACATTTTTATTTTTACCAGTAAAAACTGCTAAAAACCAGATTGCACAACCATACTGGATCTTGTAACTGTTGACAATTATCTCCCTTTTCTTCAACAATTTTTTAATTTCATTGAATAAATTTCAGAATCTCTGTAGGAATTTATTTCGGTTCAGTCTCCCACATTGTATTTTGAAAAGTTTTCATTGGAGAAATTTTTCTCTGATGAAATTTACAATTTTGAAAACTATTTAATCTTTTGCTGGCTAAAACCTATTGATGAATAATACAGTGGTAACTCAAAAAATCTGAGAATTCATCATCTTTTCAACACAATGCGATAAATCCGTTAAGATGCTCCTTCATTGTTTTAGCTCCATCTGTAGTTATTGATACGAGTTTAAACAGTGGTAATTTAATTTGTATATTAAAAATTTTGAACGCGTTAAATTTATCTTCTCCTCTAGTTCTTTTTTTAACGAAATCATACCCAAAATTTCTTCTCTAGTGACAGTATCTTCGAAAATCAAATGAAGAAAAACGAGTAGTTGAGCTGTATCACTAACGTCTGTAGATTCATTCGGTTGCAAAAACAAGAAACACAATTAGCGATATGAGCTTGTAACTGTTCGCTCACACTTTTACTCATATTTTCGATAAGTCGCATCACAGTATTTCAAGATAATTGAATAGCAATTTTAATTCTATTTTTATTTTTAAAATTTTCAAAAAGCGAATCTGTTATTTCTAAAAATGCGTCTTTAATGAATTGGCCGTTCGAAAATGGTTTACAGTTTTTTGCAAAAAGGTGACACACTTCAAATGATGCTACAGTTACTGATTTTAATTGTAAATTAAGTTTCATTAATGAATCTTGTTATGCAGATAATCTAGTTTTTAGTTCTTTTAATTTATTTTTTCTTATGTCACTATTAGGTGGAAAATTTATTTGATATTAACCATGCACTTGAAATGTTTTTCTAAATTTCCTTTATTAGTTGTTGTGACACAAGCATTACAATTTAAACAGCAACATTATACAAACATTTTTAAAAAATAATCTAGTTCCCATTCAATCAGAATAAATTAAAAGTTTATCAAATAATTACACATACATTATAAGGTATTTAAAAATTCGAAAACAACTATAACCATATATTTCACTTCCTAATTTACGAAGTTTGGTCTTATAAGGATTCGCTTATAAAAAATTGTTGCAGTTTTCAACACTGTCACTTTCAAAGTTTACACTTTTCGTAACACTAACTAATTCGTTGTTCACGACTTTATGTAAACGAACTGCATCATCAATTAGAATATCTTCATCTTCCATTTTCACTTTCTACACACTGATACACTGTAAAGCCTTTATTGTAGAGAATTCGCAACTATCATTCTCTATTTGCGTTGCAATTTTTTTCCTGTAAACATTTCAACCTACGGCAAGGCATGAAACAATCTTACACTCAGCGACTAGATAACCTTAAGCGATTATTGATATTTCAATTGTTTGACTTCTTTTATAAAAATCTAACATTCAAATTGGAGAAGTTTATTAGGGAAAAATTTAATAAACAGTTGTATTACACTCGCGGTATTAAGGCGCTCGCGGCTTTGCCGCTCATGCGCTTAAATTTACCGCTCATTAAACATACATTTAAATCGCTTGTACAATAAATAACTATTATTGTTTTATTTGGTCTATTCTTACATTTTTGAAACCTTGCATATCTTGATATTTTATTTTTCCTAACAGAGGGTGATAATTTTCGACAGAAACCTTTTTAAAGAGTGGCTTCTTAAATTTACTAATTTTATGGGTCTTCTTCAATTAAAACTTCCTTTTTGATTTCTAAGGGATTTACATTTGCTTTATTTATTTTTAATTTTTCCTTTGAAATTCTATCTTTAATAATTTGTTGCAATTCATTTTGTTCTAAAATATATTTTTTAATTATTTCTTTTTTAGTCCAATGTATAATTGTAAAAGATTTTTATTGTCTTTTCCATATAATATTTCGTTTGGGGATAGTTTAGTTATATTGTGTTTCGAATTATTATGTGCTAGAACAGCTATTTTAAGTTTTTTGAATAAAGTATTTTTCTGACTGGAGCAGCGTTACTGCATCAAATTTTGTCAGAAACTGGGCAACAACCAGTTGGAAACTATTTGAAAGATTTAGACGGCTTTCGGTCACGATGCTATGAGCATTACACAGTTTAAGGGATGGTGTAACCGGTTTAAAGATGGCCGCATATCGGTGGAGATCGGGTCACGCGCCGGTCGGCCATCAACATGCCGAAATGACCAGGTCTTTGCCAAAGTGAACGCTGCGGTGATGCGGGACCGTCTTATGACTATCTGAGAAATTGCAGAAGAGGTGGGCATCAGCACTTTTTCGGCACATTCCATTATGATAAAAAAATTGGCTATGAAGAGAGTAGCGGTGAAATTCGTGCCGAATGTGCTGACAGTGGAGCAAAAGCAACTTCGTTTTGAAGTCTCACAGGACATGCTGAACTCTACTGTTATCGGCAGCTGAACATTCGACGTTGGGGCAACAATATCTTGTATGTGACTGTACTTAACGTAAGCGGCCGAAGACGAATTTTACTTTGCGAGGGTATACTTGATTTAGCTTTCTTTTTGTGACACCACCCGCGCAAGGTCGGAAGGACATCTTCGGCCAATGATTGTCAAGATCGTGTGAGAGAGACAGCATCTCTTGAGGTGACAAGTGCACCCTGAGAGAGGTTGGCGGTCTCTCACGATTCAGCGGCCTCCAAGGACACACTTCAGCAACAGTTCATCCAGCAGATTTAACATGTGGTGTAGTTTTTAGTTTATAGTTTTGATTTTATTTAGTGTCTGGTGTGCTCGGAGGAAGCTTAAAATATGTAAGTAGACTTTAGTCGTATTGTGTATAGTAGTTAGTCAAATAAATAAACGCATTGTTACGCCGTATTGATAGATTTAATTGATTCCCGGAATTTTGTTGGTCCGTTTCCGTCCCACGTGTTACACTACAAATAGTCAAGTTTTCTTTCATGACAATCTTTGTACCACTAAATTTTTTAAGATTTTGAAGTACATCTATCAATTTGCTCAGGATACACAAAAAAAATTAATTTATCACCAAGCAGGACCAGTCGATCCTGCAGAATTTTATTTTCAGTGGAGAGTTCAGCAATGATACGCTCGTAATATGTCTTTTGCTCTTCCAACCTTTGATCAAGACGTACAAAAACTTTGTCGACAAGTTTTTCAATAAAGTTGGGGTCAGAAAGGATGGACGTTTCGGCTTCTTTAGCAATTGCACTAATACGCGTAATAAGCATAATCATGAAATTATTTTACACAACACTTTTTACTATATTTTAAATTTAACGGAGCGACAACAAAACACGTCTACTCGCCCCAACTCATATATTCTATTATACTTGGCACATTTGTACTTCGGCGATTTTTATTTTAATTTAAGTGTACACTACCCAACAGGCATAGCCCAAATATACAAGATGGTACACGAAGGACTATATTCTTAGTAGGAATAAACAGGAAATAAATACATAAATATCTATAAATTTGATTACATCAAAAATAATACAAAATAGTAGTAAGAATAATAATTATTGATTGAATATTCTAAAATTACAGTTATTTAATTGAATGTGAAATTCGTTGAACGAATTAAAGAATATGTCAAATCTGTCAGAAAATTTATTACTTAGGTGATACATACGTATTATTGGAGATTGTAAAGAAATATTTGTTTTTGCAGCTGGCATATAGAAAGTATTTTGAGATCTGGTTTGAATTGCAGGGGCGAGAAAATCAAGGATACATAGGCAATACGGTACATCTATATTACTGTGAATAAGTTTAAAAAGATACATGAGTGTATTGAAATTTCTCCTATGTAAAAGAGACCTAAAATCAAATATAGTTAGCAAAATTTCGTAGGAAACGCTAAAATCAGAATAAGACCACATAATTTTAAAATAAATATATTTTAAGAATTTTTTTTTGTATAGACTCAATCAGCTATACGTAAATATCATAAATTGGACTCCAAATGATTGAGCAATACTCTAGCTTAGACCTAATAAAACAATAGTACAATGAAAATATTGCCTGTATATTGTGAAAGAAATTAGAATTCTTTTAGATTTTACCCTAACACACTCCTTCAAGATTGAATATAAATTAATGTAAAAATTATTATCGAATAAAAAAAACAAATTCTCAAAAAATTCAAATAAACTACTATAGCTGGTGGAATATAAAGCGCAAATACTTAAATAAAAGTACTATTAATAGTTAATTTACAATAAACTACATCAGTATTATGTGGCAGAAAATGTGAATAGTTTTCCAAGTTGACTATAACTGCGTTAAATTTCTTCTTAGTTAAAATAAGTACACCACCATCCCGAGATAAGCTACATTCAGTAAAGTTACGATCTGAATGAAACAGTAAAAAAGAACTATCACAGATTTCCGAATCACGCACGCTATCACTTACCCACGTTTCACTAAGGCAGATGACGTCATGGTCAATAGATGGAAGGGTTGAGTAAAGCTGGTTAATTTTAGTGTTGAGCCCTTGGACATTTTGATAAAGAATGCTAAGATAAATCGTGCTGGGTAGTGAAGAGTTCAGTTTTTTAATATTTGTGGATAGCCATTTTTATAAGAAATATAAAGGTCATTTTCACCTTGGGATTTGCATTGATCTAATTTTTTTTTAACATCCTTAAATAATTATTATTGCATTGGCGTTTTGTCGCTATTAATATAGATATTCTTTATATCTCGGTGATTCCGAGCATTTTTAGCTGAGCGTAGCAAATTTCTTGCATTTTCTGAATTTTTAAATCTAATATTAACATGACGAGGACTTGAATTAGTTGACGTTTTTCCAAATCCATGAATTTTACAGACTGAGATGTTAATATTTGGAGCAATTTTTCCAATGACTGCTGTAATATTTTCTGGAATATTTTCAGAATCAGATTCAGGTATCCCGGAATCAATTACATTATTTTGTCGAAGCTGGTGCAGATTAATTTCAACAATAAGAGTTTCCGTGAAGGTAGACTGATTAAAATTTATGTTTTGAGTGATACTAAATTTTTGTTTAAGTTGTTCAATTTCAGATTGTAGACAGAGTACAATTCTTTTAAAGTGTAAATTGTATCAACTGTTAATTGGTTAATATGGGTTTAAAATTATGTAAGAATCGGTCTAGTTGTACTGTAGCTAACGGCGATCGTTGCGAAAGTCCTGGGGAAATAATCGCACCGGTTAAACTTCGCGATCAAATTAAATTAATAAAATTTTTAGTTGTACCTTCACTTCAGCATAGCCTCATACTTGGTGCAGATTTTTGGAAAACAATGGGGGTTGTGCCTGATTTACGGAAGGGGGAATGGTCATTTTCGGCTAATCCAGTCACAAACGCGAATTGTGACGAGGTTATTTCGCGAACTTCTCTTACGTCGGAGCAGGAGCTGAAATTAAATGAGTTAATTGAGAATATGTTGGGGAAAGAATTATCGGATACTATTGGCTGTACCTCGCGTGTGGAGCACGAAATTCGATCGGTCAGTTTTCCGATTAAGCAGCGGTACTACCCGTTGTCACCGGCGATGCAACAACACGTAAATCGAGAACTGGATAGTATGTTGGAGAAGGGAATTGTGGAGAAGTCGTCGAGTCCTTGGTCATCTCCAATTCTTCTTGTGCCGAATAAGGACGGAACCTACCGTTTTTGCGTTGACTATCGCAAACTTAACCAAGTGACGGAACGAGATGCTTATCCATTGCCGTACATCTCGAACACCTTGGACAAGTTGCGTGATGCTCGCTACTTGACATCACTTGACATCAAGTCTGCGTATTGGCAGATTCCGGTTGCAGAATCATCTAGGAAGTATACAGCATTCACGGTACCAAACAGGGGACTTTTTCAGTTCAATAGGATGCCTTTTGGGCTACATAATGCTCCTGCCACTTGGCAAAAATTTATTGATAGTGTTATTGGGTTAGATTTGGAACCACATGTATTTGTTTACCTTGATGACATTGTGATTGTTACTCAGACATTTGAGAAGCACTTAGAAATACTCGCGGAAGTATTACGTCGTTTGTTGGATGCTGGATTAACACTTGGACGGGACAAATGTAAGTTTTGCAGAGACGAGTTAAAGTATTTGGGATACGTGGTAAATAAGCATGGATTGCATGTAGATCCGGACAAGGTACGGACCATCTTGGAGATACCCACTCCGAAAAATGTTTCGGATGTGCGTCGGTTGGTTGGAATGGCATCTTGGTATAGGCGGTTCGTGCCAAACTTCTCGTCAATCATCTCACCTTTGACGCAGCTGCTGCGAAAGAATGTTAAGTTTGTTTGGAGCTCTGATTGCGAAGAAGCTTGGACTGTCATCAGAAATCACTTGGTGTCCGCACCAATTTTGTCGTGTCCTGATTTTACTCGGGAATTTGTGTTGCAGACAGACGCATCAAATTTTGGGTTGGGTGCTGTCTTGACACAAGAGTCCGCTGAGGGCGACAAAGTAATTTGTTACCTGTCTCGCTCGCTTTCTCGACAGGAAAAGAATTACTCCACTACCGAAAAAGAGCTGTTGGCGATGTTGTGGTCCATGGAGAAACTCAGACCGTATTTGGAAGGCACACGTTTCAAAGTGGTCACTGATCATTACTCGCTGCTTTGGCTGCATAGTTTGCAGAATCCTTCTGGTAGATTGGCGCGATGGGCGGAACGGCTTCAACAGTATGATTTTGAAATCATACATCGTAAGGGTAAAGAGCACGTTGTACCTGATGCATTATCGCGATCGGTACCGACTCTCGATACATTAGTAGTAGGGAAATGTAAGGATTCTTGGAATAATAGGATGTTTAGGTTGGTTGAGGATAATCCTTTACGTTATCCGAATTTTAGGATCGAGGATGGGAAGTTATGGAAGTTTGTGAAACCGGAATATGTTGGATTAGCGGATGAGGGAGATGAGTGGAAGAGGATTGTGCCAAAGGATCAAAGGAAGTGTTTGATTAAGCAGTGTCACGATATTCCGACAAGTGGGCACTTGGGCGTGCATAAGACGTACCACCGTCTTCTGCAGCAGTATTTTTGGCCCAAAATGAAGGCAGATGTCGCGAACTACGTTCGACGATGCTCGGTGTGCATCCAGTCCAAGCCGGAACAGAAAGCTCCTGCAGGACAGATGGGTGGGCATTCAATAATCACGAAGCCATGGGAAGTGATCTGCACAGATCTGATCGGTCCTTTGCCAACGTCACGTCAAGGATTCTCGTATATTTTGGTTGTTGCGGATTGTTTTAGTAAGTTCTCATTGTGCTTTCCTCTTCGTAAAGCAACCGCGAAAGTTGTCGTTAAGCACTTGGAGAACGATGTATTTTTGATGTTTGGGGCTCCGCGTAGAGTCATTTCGGATAATGGCGTGCAGTATCGCTCACGAGAATATTTAAAGTTGTTGGCATCGTATGGCGTGAAACACTCATTTACTTCATTGTATCATCCGCAGGCTAATCCAACGGAACGCGTCAACCGTGTCCTGAAAACAATGCTGATCTCATTTGTGTCCGATCACCAGCGTGATTGGGATCAATACCTACCAAAAGTTGCTTGCGCTCTTCGAACAGCGAAACATGAAGTTACAGGACTGACACCATACTTCATCAACTTTGGACGCGAAGCTGTACTGTTGGGAAATTCGCACGATAGGATAGGTTCAGAGGAAAGTGGGTTCGATAAGGATAGGGTTGTAGATAGGGCCAGTAATTTCGGACAGTTATACAAGGATGTTAGGATTAGGCTACAGAACGCTTACGTAAAGTCTAAGGCGCGTTACGATCTTCGCCGTCGTCCTGTGAGCTTCCATCCGAATCAGTTGGTTTGGAGGAAGAATTTCGTTCTTTCGGATGCGACGAAATATTATTCGGCCAAACTTGCAGAAAAGTTTGTCGGACCATTCCGGGTTCATCGGAAAGTGTCTTCCGACACATATGAACTTAAAAACTTGGATGGCGACATTCTTCGTGGCACTTGGAATACGCGTCACCTGAAACCTCATCCTGAACTTGTCGACGACTCGGATTGCGAATAAAGGACAACGATTGTGATATTTAGTTTATTTTCTTTCTATTTGTTCTTCTCTTTAATTTCTTCGTGTTGGTTCTTCTTTACTCAGTTTCTTATCGGAAATTTTGGGAAAATTTCCTGAAGAGGTGAGGGGGGAGTTGTTACGGCTGCATTTTTATTTAGATTATTTATTTAATTTCGCCTTTTCTGTCCGCCACCCTCCGGGCGAATATGTACTTTTGGTCCTCAGATTGTTACAAAGTTCGGCATCATATCTCACTGGTCAAGTATTATTTAAATTCTTGCTTGCTGTAACTAGAAAATTAGAATTTTTAAAATTTGTGGAATCAGTCATTCAGTAGACTTTCAGTGATCTGGTTGTGCTACATAGTTTTGGAAAGATTATTGGTTTATTTTAGTTTTCTTGACAGATTTATATCTGGATTAGAACGGTAGCGTGACAACCTTATTTAGAATTTTGTATTCTGCGGCTTTGAGCCGGATTTGAGAGATCATTTAGTCAATTACTTCAAGCCGCCCAAAATCTCAGGTAATTAATTATTTTAAATTCTAGTTTTGCATTTTGTTATTTAGTTTTAATAGTAAATTCATTTGGCATTCTGTAGAGTAAATTTTAGTTTCAATCTTCATTAAATTAGAGTAAATTCAGTGGCGTACTTACCATGTGATATGAGACCTAACTGCGTACTTTCTTTTCAGGCTTTTTTTTTTATTCTTTGTTTTCGTTTTATTTCTTTATTCCATTTTCCATTTATCGTACGTAGTGAGCGTACACTATTTTTGGAATTCATACTATTGGTTACATTATTTGGAACATAAATGGAACAGTTGTGAACAACTGTATTGAAGTTTTTGGATATCACCATCATCATCCAGTTTGTTTATGCTGTGGACTGGCATATATTTCCGCACTTGGAAGTTTGGAAAGTTATTTGGAGGAAATATAGTAATAGCAGATTCCAAGCGGACGCCATTGCAATCGGCCACACCCGATATTCCTGTTCAATACGCATGCGCCTGCAACAAGCCGTTGCGCGGAGACGCCATTACAGCCCAGCTGTTCGCACGTGTGCTGATGCAAGGATTTGTACCCCTGCCCCCGCCTACAGCTAAGCAAATATTTTATTACTTTTATTATTTTTGGTTATTTGTTGTACAATATTTGATATTGAGTTTTATGTACACGAGGTACTTACGTATTGTCGTTTTGATTTATTTAGTTGTTATTGCACCGATTAGTAGTAGATTTATTTTGGTAACAAACATTTTGATTGTAATTATCAGTTGAGTCGAGGCTGTCTGATCACCGCCTTAGGTATTCATTTGTGTGCACGTTGGCACAACAGTTTCCGTAGCTAGTCGTACGTCGGTTCGTGATTAGGGCTACTGTGTCAGGTTTTGTTTTACGCGCGCCACGATATTCTATGGTCGACCATCGAAACCACGTGTGTTTGAGCGCTTTAGTACTTATTTGTTTTACTGAAGTCCTAGTTATTGCTACGTCGGTGTGCTACGCGAAGCACCTTTTTGGTTCAGTCATATTTTTATTCGGCACTGACCAGATTTGTTCGAATCTCGACGATAACACTTTACGCCGCTCAATTGTTGTTACCTACTACTATTACACGCTTTATCTATTACATTCAACGTATATTATTTCATTTATTATTTTTAATATATTAGTTATAATTTCTGTACTTAGTTATCTTACTCTCACAACCCTATCTATCCGTAAGTTCTTGCTAGGTGCTCTGGCAACTCTGGAGTTTGTTGGCCGACTCGAGAGTAGGTTTACGTCAGCCGTTAGGTCAGCTGGCGCCCCCGGAATTATTTTGTTGACTGTGAGTCATTGGTTTACGGAACCATTGGACATTTGGACCGCACGCCTTCTCCACTGTCAAAAGCTAGTCGCGGCGGTCAGAGCATCAAATTATTGGTAGCACAACTTCGGTTAAGCAGTTATTGCAAAATATTTTTACAGACTTTGCAGTTGATCGCGTGAAAACGTTTAGTGTCTTCTGATGTTAGATTGACACAAGTCAAGTGAACATATTTTTGACAGCCATCACAAGATATAGATTTATGCTGATCTATATTTACTTTCTTGTTGCAATTTGGACAGAGAAACATATCCAGGTGAGAGCCGATGGTACACGAAGGAGTATATTCTTGTGATCGTAAAGTTGTTAATTAACTTTATAGCCCAATCGACTTGATTAATTAAGAAATGACTGCGTGCCAGTGATAAAACTTTACTTACACGATAAATGGTGAACTAATCCATTCACAAATACAGTTACTCACAAAAATTCAATCACTTTATTGTACACCAAATTTTAATGTTAGTCTTGATAAAATTTTCAAAATTTATTTTGACTGAATAGATGCATAAAACTGTATGCGAACAGAGAGCTCCAATTCAGGAAAACTATTATTTATTATATAAAAGTAAAATAGGATTAACAAAATTACGAGTAAATGTTTGATCACAGAATGCCGAAATTGTGGTAATTTGCAGATTAAACATAAAAACCAAGGATTGTTATCAACTTATCGATCATTATCAGATAATGATCGAGTTACAGAATAGGAGAGTGTGTCTGATTGATGGCATTATAAGATAATGTCTCTATTGCTTTCATAAATTCCAAAATTTATGTAAATAAATATAATTAGCGTTTTAATATTTTAAATGTTTTTTTTTTAAATTAATTTGTAGCACAATGCACAAAATCAAACTTTACATCAGTTTCTAAGGTAACAAAAAATGCTATTTTTAATGATGCGAGTTAAAAAAATTCAATTACTGTGCATTTAAGAAATAATACCCCTCGAGCTAAAGAATTTAACCTATTAAGTTTGACACGTCTGGTTGGCTTATTTGTACAAGTTTGTTTTCAAGAAAGTGATTCTGTACATAAGAACATCAAATTATTATGTTCGCAAACACTTTTTAAGCAATTTTTTTATATAAGCCACACGTCAAATTGAATCAATTAAATTCTTAATGCTTGGGATACAAGGGTTGCTTATAAACCAGTACCAGTATAACTTCACCTATTTAAAAAAAAATATATCATGAGATGTCTTACAACAAATTTAATAATGTATAAATTTATGCGATTGCTATTTATTATAGATGGAGGGAAGGCTCTTCAGCAACCCAGTGCCTAGTTACGTCACTGAAATAAAAAATTAGATTTACTGCATTCATTTCATATATATATATATAAAATAGACCCATCTAGAAAGAACTACCTTCTGCATGTATGCAGAAAGTGAGTTCTTTTGATGCCAGTACACGATCAATCTTTAAAAATGAATTTCAAAGGAATACGGCGACAGACTATATTCTGGTACAGCATAAAATAGAAAATAGACATTTGCCACTACTCGTGTAGAAAGAACAATTTTCCGCACGTGTACAGGAAGTCAGTTTTTCTGATGAAAATTCTGAAAGAAATATAATTTAATAATATATCCGGCAGAACAGTGGTATGATTAGCTTTAGGGTATTCGAATCCGAAGATCCCGAGTTCAAATCTCTTGTAAGCTACCACACGGCGATACGGTAAATCCGTAATTTATACTGTAATTGGGATTAAGTACCTGTTGTACAGAGTAGCTTAAAAAAATAAACACGAGGGTTGCTGCTCAAATTTCGGGAAAGTATGAGAAAAAAAACACATAAAAAATTGAACAAGTGACTTTACTATTTTTCAAAATATTCTCCTTTATCATTTATATACTTTTACATACGCTCAAACCAGTTTTAAAAACATTTTTCCATTCCTCAAGTGTTAGAGCCAGAACATGTGATTTATAAGTCCCAACAACTTCTTCAGTTGCCATAAATCGTTGACCTCGCATTTTATTTTTTATTAAAGGGAAAAGAAATAAGTCATTAGGTAATAAATCAGGGATATAAAGACAATGAGACATTAATTCGATGTTTTAGTGCTTCAAATATTCGACTGTTTGAGCTGCTGTGTGCGAGCTCGTATTGTCGTGTTGCAGAATGATTCGTCGTCTCATGTTGGTTTTTCTAACGTCGCCAATTACTTGTGGCAAACAAATTGTTGTATACCACTCAGCATTAACTGTTCTACGATGTTCTAAAGCTATATTAGCAACATGTCCAGTAAAATCGAAAAATGAAGCGATAATTTTTTTCGAAACACTTCGAGCAGGAACAACTTTTGTTGGCTTTAGTTCACTTCGAAAGACCCAAACAGCAGATTGACGTTTAGTTTCAAGTTCATAAGAATAAATCCAAGTTTCGTCACTTGTGAAGACATCGTATACCAGATTTGATGATCCTGCCATGAACTTTTTGAGCATATCCTAGCAACATTTTACACAATTCTTTCTTTGAGCATTGGTCAAATTGTGGGGAATCCAAAGAGCACAGAGTTTTTTTACATTCAAATATTCATGCAATATTGTATGTATTTGTTTCATGTCGATGCCTAGGGCTGACTGAATCTCACGGCATGTAATATGCCTATCCAACTCTATTATTTCACGCACAGCATCAATGTTTTTTTGAACAACAGCAGTTCGCGGACGCCCATCACGAAGATCATCACTAAGTCCGGTACAACCAATCCTAAATTCTTGATATCAACGATAAATTGTTGTTTCTGATGGTGCTTCATCACCAAAAGCCGAAACAAGTCGTTCCATGCACTTTTGTGCTGCTAAGTTACTTTTAAAATCATAAAAAACCTTCTCTATTTAGAATCATTTTTTCACTGTCTCTTTATCTTTGACAGGACATAAAATCTGAATCAATTGACTTTTTTTTTTTAACGCTAGCTAATCTATAAAATGTCAACTATTACAAAAATAAATGTATCAGCTCACTGGTGATACTGAAAATACCAGATTCCGGAAATTTTTGCAGAAACCCTCGTAAATTCTTGTCTAAAATCGTTTCATAGTGTATTTATTTTGATTTTATTTTTAAATAACTTATAATAATTTTTTTTGCTACGAACGATATTTGTACACTCTGTATTTTTCTAACTGATAAAATAGGTCACACATGTGACCACAATTATAAAATTGCGTCACTTACTGTTGAAATTTGAATTTCTTTTAGACTAAGTCTTTGAATATGTATGACAAAAATTAAAATATTTGCTAACCTTTCAATTGTAATTCTTCTATAAAATAACTCGCGTCAGTAGTTGGATCATTTAAAAATAACTTAAAGTGAATAGTAGTGACTCACGTTAAACACGATTATTTTAAAAATGAGTAGCAACAACTTACGTTAGATAAAATTTCATTTCTAAACTCAATGTTCATTATGGGTGAAAACGTTACACACTATTTACTTCTTTGTTTACTTTCATTTATATTCCTATAAGTCGATCTTTAATTAAGAATTTTTTATCAATTTTTTAAAAATAAATGAAAATAATAAAATAAAGATTTTATTTTGATGGCTTTGGTAGACGAAACGTCAAATATTTGTTTAATTTTGTTTTAAATTCTTCGCCATCGATTGCTTTGACGCAATTTTCGTCATTTTTATTAATTTTTATTAATTTTGTTCATTGATTTGTCTACAGAACTTTATGTACTAAAAATTATCATTGAAGATTTTTTGCTTAGAATAATAAAGGAACTAAGTAAGTCTGTAGTGACGAAGAGGTGGATGGATTGTTTTGCTTTTGATCGGATGTTGCTGACAATGAACGTGCGAAGCATTATATGGACGTTCTTATTAGTGAAAGAATGAAACCATTTGTGAGGAGATATGTGTGTACTTCGTCGAGAATTCTTTGGCTGAGATTAAGATAGGCTTTCATATTTATTTCGTTGTGTCAGTGTATGGCCCAACTGAATCAAAAAATGATATTGAAAAAGATCGATTTTGGAATTTGTTAGTTATTGTTATTGATTTATGTGATTCAGGTGAGACAGTTAATCGTATCTGGTGATTTAAAAAGTTGAATGGAAATAAAGGGGAGCATGTTTGGTAATATATTGTGTGAGTTTGGTGATGTGAGAGTGAATAAAAACGGTAGGAAAAAAACTTCGTTTTGTTTGGAGAGGGATCTTTTTAGTTTCCAACTATTTTCAAAGGTAAATTAGCTTATATATGGGAGAATGTGATTAAGAATAGACGAAGTGTGATTAATTTTATTTTGTATGATGGGCGATTCAAAAGTTTAGATGTAGATACGTGTTTGAATCGTGGTGTTGAATTGGCTACGAATGACTATTATTTTGTAGTTTCGCGAATACGTCTGAATAATTGTTAGTGGATGATCCTCATTCGCTAACAGGGTGAAAGAGACTTAAAAAATATTGTGACGACTGTATTTTTATTTGCTTTATTTTAATTCGCATTTTTTCCGCCACCCTCGAGGCGAATATTTACTTCTAGTTTTTGGATTGTTACAATCTGAGGCATTATATCTCACTGGTCAAGATAATTTAGTTTTGATCGCTTAAACTAGAAAATAGATTTTTAAATTCGTTAAAGCAGTTATCAAGTACACTTTGAGTGATCTGGTTGTGCTACATAGTTTGGGAAGATTTTGGTTTAGTTAAATTTTCTTGTCAGATTTTAATCTCACTTGGGAGTGCATTTTTGAGTCATTCATTACAAGCCGCCAAAAATCTCAGGTAATTAATGAATTATCAATCTAATTTTGAAATTTCATATTTAATTTTAATAGCAGATTAATTTTGCATTCTGTAAAGTAATAATAATAATAATAATACTTATATTAGGAAAAGTTCAGCTAACAGCTGCTTTTCCACATAACCTTAATTAATACATACAAAAAAATTAAAAAAAGAATGAATAAACAATAAGTACAAAGGTATTACGAGTATAAGATTAATTAACATTACTTCTGTAACATGTTAGTTGTATGCTACTTATATAATGTGCATCAAAGTTTATTGATATTTAAATTTGATCAAATTAAGTCTCTTAATTTCATTTCAAATATCATTATAACTCAAAAAAATTCAGTATAACTAAGAAGTTCAGGCCAAGTACAAAAACATCCTCCAACATTTGCCCTTACAAGTCCTAATGTTTACCGAGTTGTAAAGTTCTGATATAACAGGTGGGCTCAAGTACATTCTTAGAAACTAAGAAACGTAAGACATATAAAGTTGGAACATTAAGGGTTTCTTTAAGAAGGAGAACCGAAAAGTCCTAATTACATCTTAGTCAAAAGTTTCTGATATAACATATGGGCTCAAGCACATTGTTATATTCAACATTAAAACATGTCTTGTCATACAAAAATCTGAATTACAGAAGTGTCTAACCTCGTAACAAAAATGTAAACGACACAAATGTTCAAAATATCAATATATAAAAAAAAAGTACTTGGCGGCGTTTTGTGAGCCTTGGAACTATGAGGAAACTGAGTGGTAGGTATAACAATTTAAGTTGTACCCCTGAAACCCTCGTGGCCACTGCTGCTATGTTCGGGTCTTGTGCATGCTGCAGTAGTGATCGGACGTTTTTACGGTGCTCTGAACTTGTTTGACGCTTTTTTTGCGATTTGGGGAGAACGCTCTCTAGGGCGAAGTCTTCGTAGGGCGAAATCTCCGGTTGTGCCTAAGTGGTTAGTGTAAAACTGATAGAGTGAGTGAAGTGTAGTTTTCGGGTTTTTTTAGTGTTTTTAGGGTGTAGCTGGCTTTTCCGGGACAGTAGCGGATGGTGTTTTCACCGACCGGGAAATTCCCAGGGTTTTGGGTTGCTCGGCGGTTTAGGGGATAAGCGGTGAGTAACGCTTGTTTATTGAGGTTGGAAAATTAGATTTAGATGGGGCAGTTTTTTACAGTTAGTTTTTCCGGGTTTAGCGTTTGATTTTGGTGGTTTTTCCAGGTGAGTCGGTCACCTGACACGGAATAGTTTAGTTTGGGGAATAGAATTTTTTTAATCGCGAATTTCCCGGGGTTCTAGAAAGAGACGCCTCGGGGTAGGGAAAACAAGTTTTGACCTCGGATTTTTCGGGTTTCTACCAGAATTTTCCGGGGTTTTTCCGGTTGGGTTAGGTTTCGGAGAAGCCAAGGAAGGGTTTCCCGTGAAGATATTTTTGGGTGCCATTTTCTCGACTCTCAGAGCTCCTACGTGAGTGGGATTTTCAAGGCGACGCCCTCCAAGGATCCCAAGAGTAGGTTGGGAAGATTTGGTGGTAGGTTAGCGGGGAAAAATTTGGAACCCATCTTCAATGGGTTCCAAAGAGGCTGTAGTGGTGTTGGAGGAACTTAGGGTCCCTCAGACCAGTGGTGAGATTCTTTCCGGCACTGAAGGAGGCGACGTGGAGTCAGCGATGGAGACGGAGTCTCGGTGGAGCGGGGTGAAGTAGATCACATGAAGGAGTATAGAAGGTTTGGGGATAAATTTCTGGAGATATTTGGGGGGAGTAAGTCCAGTAGGAAGGACTTCCAGGTTATGGTCGGTACCCTGAGGGAGATGGAGGCGGTATTTTTAAACGTACTGGTAGAATCAGAGAGAAACATGGAAAGGATTCAAGAGCAGGCTAAATTCAGGGAAATAATAGAGAGGAAAGGATCCTGTGACGGTGGCGAGACCTGTAAGGGATAGGTCGGTAAAACAACGGGAGAAAAGGGAGCCGCCGAAAAGCTTCGCGGTAGTCGTAAGGGGTCAGGGGGTAACATTGTCCGTAGATGTAAAAGAGAGGGTAATGAAGAAGTGCCGAAAAGAGGATTACTATCGTGATAACGAACGAGGGAGATATAAGAAAGATTAGAAAGTGTAGGAAGTTTGGACAGGTAGGGCTGAAGCTTGATGAGCCGTAGAAAGTTGGGCCGAAACTAATGGTGTTCGACGTGCCGGATTACCACTCAGATGCCGAGGTTAGGACTGAGTTGTTTACGAACAACCTCAGGGACACGGTTTTCGAAGGAAAATTTAATGAAAGGGTTAGGACCATAAGTAGGAACAAGGGGATTGTTATTGTAGAAGTGCCTCATAAGGCCAAAGTAGCCATAATGGAATGAGGGTATGGAAAAGTACACTCGGGTTTTGCGGCGTGCTGCGTAAAAAAGATCGACACCGTACAGCGCTGTTTTAAGTGTTACGGGTTAAGGCACATGGCGCGGGTGTGTAAGTTAAAATCTAATGCATGCAGAAAATGTGGAATAGAAAGGCATCTAATCAAGGTCTGCAAGGAGGCCGGCAAGCCATTGGAGCACTCGGTGTTTTCGAGAAGCTGCCCGGCTTACGAGGAGGCCGCTCGGAGGACTAGAAGGCGGATAACGGCTGACTAATGGCTTGCACGCGCATTATTCAGCTGAATTGTGGAAGAGGTAGAGAAGTCATGTTTGATGTCGGCCAAGGGCTAGTAAGTGATAATGTGAGTGTTGCTCTTTTACAGGAGCCGTATGTTTGGGGAGGCAGAGTCTGTAGTTTGCCGTCGGCGATGCGCGTTCACGCGGGCGCTGGCGAGGCAGGAGCCAAGGCGGCGATCGTCGTTAAAGATGGCGCTCTTGACGTCATGGAAATACCCGAGCTGATCACAGAAACTGGAGTGTGCGTATGTCTGGAGGGAACGGCGGTCAGACTACACGTTTGTTCGCTTCTTGTGGCATGGACGCTAATCCGGTATCGCCTTTATGGTTTAGTAACGGGGAGATCCGATATGGCGAGAGAGTCCAACGGGGTATCGGATCGAGGACCTTGTGGGGGTAGGGACTTAGTTGTCATGAATGGGCTAATCCGTTTCTACACTTGTTGTGGTCACGGCGGTACGAGTAACATAAATGTGACGTTGGGTAATAAGGCAGTAGATAGGTTGCATTGTGAATGGGAGGTTTTGCCCGGCTGGGGTAACTCCGACTATAACGCAATGCGGATCGTCATCAGCAGGGAATGTGCTGGTGGGGGTCAAAACGTGGCAGCAAGTATCCCTAGGTGGTCGGTGAAGGAAGTCGACTGGCAGTTTTACGGCTAGGTGCTCTGTGGGTGGACATAGGCGTGACGGAATACGAAGAGTTAACGGTAGACGAGATGACAGAATGACTGACTGGGTGGGTGACAGACGTTAACAACCGGGTACTGAAACGCGCGAGTAGAGGCAGACCAAGACAGGTTAGGTGATGGACCGACGAACTGACGAGACTGATAAGGGTATCTAGGTGGAAACGAAGGCTATTTCAGATAACACGACGTGACCAACTGGATTCCCTTCAGACGAGACACGCGGAGTACTGGGAAAGTGTCGGGACTTACAAACGGGCGATGCACGCGGAGAAGGACAAGCACTGGCAGGACTTTGTACAGGAGAGTGGGAACGCCGATCCCTGGGGTGCGGTTTACCGCATCTGCAGGGGGACCAGACGAAACGTGGACATACCTAGACTGAGGGAGGGAGACACAGTTGCGGAGACGTAGAACGACTGTGCGGACGTACTTCTGCGGGCATTCTTTTCTGGTGGAGATATAGCTGAAGTTCACGTAGAACAAAGTAGGAACCGTGACAGGGAATTTAGCTGGGATGAGATCGAGGCTGCCGTTAGAGCAATGACAGTAAGCAAAGCACCTGGCTTAGATGGGTTTGAAGTTATAATGGTTAGGCAGATTTGGGTTAGCTTAGAGGGATACGTGAAGACTATGTTCGATGTTTATCTGAGGGATGACTGTTTCCCCACTTTGTGGAAGCGGGGACGTGTGGTGGTGCTGCTGAAGTCGGACGATAAGCCGCGGGATGGACCTGGCTCGTACCGCCCGATTACACTGCTGAGCGTGCTCAGCACGGTGCTTGAGCGGATGCTTGTTGGGCGACTCTAGCCGCTGTTGGACGGCCTCAGTGGTCACCAGTATGGTTTCCGTCGAGGCAGGTCGACCGAGGATGCGTGGGCAGAGGTTTAGCGTGTAGTTAGCGAATCTGCATGCAAGTATGTGCTGGGAGTTTTTATAGATTTTAAGGGGGCGTTTGACAATTTGCTGTGGTATGGCATAATAACGAGATTGCATGATATCGGTTGTAAGGAGATTGGCCTTTGGGACAGTTTCTTTACGGGCAGAGTTGGGGTTGCATGGCGGGATGTAGAGCGTGGTTGCCCGCAGGGTTCAATCAGCGGCCCAGGTTTCGGGAACCTCTGTATAGATACTCAGTTGTGGCGTCTCGCTGGTGTAGGTGGCAAGTACGTGGCCTATGCGGATGACTTGCTCCTTTTTGTGGAGGGTGGGAGCCGGCTTGATCTAAAGCGTGATGCCTCTCGCTGTCTGGAGCTCGTTTGCGAGTGGGGCAGCAGGCGGGGGTTGCGGTTTCGGCCTCGAAGTCGGTGACCATGCTTCTGAAGGGTAGGTTGTCTGCAAACAGGCCACCAGTAGTCAGGACTGCCGGGGTTAGTTTGCGCCATGTGCCGAGGGTTCGGTACTTAGGGGTAGAAGTAGGGGTAGGTATGAACTTCAGGCTTCACCTGGAGTGCATGCACGGGAAACTCGAACCGATCGTGGGAATGATCCGCCGAGTATTGCGGAAGGATTGGTGACTGGGCCGGCGAACATGTAGAATCATCCTTAAGGGGTTGTTTCAGGCGTGCGTGCTGTATGGAGCGAGTGTGTGGTACGAAGTTCTTCAGTTCCAGAATGGACGGGATTGATGAATTGGTGAATGGGAGGCGGGGCGTGGGAAGCGGCACAAGACCGCGAATGCAGGGGCAGCGTGCCCTATCTGTGCCTAGTGCGAGCGGAGACTTGGCATTCTGTTGGGTGGTGGCGCACCCACATCCTCTGAGCTACGCAGGGGGAGGGAACTTTAAGAGGAGTCGCGCTCTTTGCGTACCCAACTCACGAAGAACTCTGGGTGTGGCATTCCCACGTCTCCAGCTGCGCAGGGAGCTTTAAGACATCTCCATCGAACGCTGTGTGCGGCCGCTGGGGCTTTAGAGCTGTTTGAGATGCGACGATCTCACGTTAACAAGCTACCGCAGGAGGAGGGTCCTTGGGAGGAGGACGCACTCTATGCGGACTCAACCTAGGGGGAACTTTGGAGCTTAGCGGCTCCAGCTACGCAGGGGAAGGGACTCTCAGGGAGGGAACGCGCTCTTTGCGGACCTTACTTGAGAAAAACTGTTGGGCTTGGCAACCCCACGTTTCTAGCTACACAGGAGGAAGGATCTTCAGGGAGGGAACGCGCTCTATGCGGAGTTGACTTGGGGGGAACTCTGGGTGTGGCAATACCACGTCTCCAGGAGCGCAGGGGAGCACTTTGGTATCGGGCTGTTTGAGCCGTGGCGGTCTCACGCTCTCTAGCCACGCAGAAGGTGATAAAGCCCCGACTGTAATCGCCTATGCGAGAGTGGAACGAGTGGATTCTTCGGGTATAGCGAACCCGCGACCTCGATGCCCGCTTGCCGGTGCTAAGGGTGCAAGAAACCTACCGGCACCTGACCAGAGGTTATCTGGTAGCACGGGGGCTGGCGTCCCATAGGAGAAACCCTGGCCAGCCGTGGGATGGAACATCGTTGGCGACAGCATCGACGGGTGAGCAGCGTTGATTTGCTCGGGTACTGGCCTGCATAGTCAGTAGGGATTTAGATAGGTCCCCTCCCACCAGAAAGGCTGAGGGGCTTGCACTCCAAAGCATTCTGGTAGGCATCGGTCGTATACCTGGTATACGCTCAGATGCCGCGCTGATTGGGCGTATCTCAATCCCGAGCCCATAGGGGCCGTGGCGGATAGAGCCGCAAGGCAGGTGCCGCCACGTTAAAATATAAGACACACTTACTCCTTGAGGGTGGGGTGCTTCTTATGCTGCTATGTTCGGAAATGTTTGTGAGCAACTCGGATATGTTCGGAAATTTTCGTGGGCACTTCGATTATGTTCGGGGAATAGGCGGTAACCGTCGTGGCCACTTTCAGTATGTTTCGGTATGTTCGGAAACCAGCATGGTCATTTCGAGTATGTTCGTGTAAGTTCGGAAACCTTCTTGTAGAGTTCGGGTTTACCTCTAGGTGTAATTTCTGTAGTTACAAAACGCCGCCAAGTACTTTTTTTTTAGTTTTTTTTTATATAGGCCACGGGCGTGTGACGTCATCAAAATGAGATGTGGTCCGTAACTGTCAAACGAGTGACTCATATATCAGCGTTAAATTTGTGATTTGCATTATATAAGTAGAATATATTTTTAACAAGTGTATGTGCATATAATTCCAAAAGTGACAAGTTTCTATTCTGTGCATCATTTTTTGCATGACAAAGTGTGTGATTTATTTTATCAAGTGAAACGTAATTTGAAGATTGTGTCGCGAGTGCATACTTTTACAATTTTATAGTGTTTACATATTTAATATATAGAAAATAAATGTTTAAAAACAATTTTATATGTTTACTTCATAGTGTAAAGCCAAGTAATTACTACAATATACAA
The DNA here is from genome assembly GCA_911728475.2 of Pterostichus madidus. Lineage (NCBI taxonomy): Eukaryota > Metazoa > Arthropoda > Insecta > Coleoptera > Carabidae > Pterostichus > Pterostichus madidus. The sequence continues at coordinate 8,257,707 of OU452319.1, read as the reverse complement.
TAGTGTTACTTTTATTGAAGTTTGAACAGTTCATTTTAGGTTACACTTTCCAAATCAACTAATTTTGTTAAAATTTTTAATATTTTACTGTAGTATTTAATATTTTTCATTTATAATTGTTATTGTGTTTTCGACAGACGTTTATACGGGATGATCGAAACGGGATGGGCCGAAATGGAATGAATTGTAGTGATGTGATGACGTCACACGCGGACGCTGAACAAAAATAAGACAACGTTTGCCCAATTTGAAATACATCACTTTTCAAACATCCATATCTTTGAACCGGATGGACCAAATTGCATGAAACTTCTTTGTTCCTACTCAGTTTTGTGCGGGCTACACGCTGGTTAACATAGTTTTGTATCCGCTTGGGCTTCATGTTTTAGTGCGAAAATGGGCATTTGTTCACGCAGGATAAGAGACTGTAGTGTCTGGCCACTGTCGTTTGTACTAGGCCATAGACACTACCGTGTCTCTTGATACAGCTTCGATGCTGAATAGAAAAATTACCTCTCCAACATAGATGAAGAATGTTTTGGTATTATAAGTTTATTAAGGCACTGCAAGGTAAATTTATGAATATTAGCAGATGATTTCAATTCATTATACAGATACGCAGGTGTTTTAGTCAACAAAATTTTATGTGTTAAGCAAGATAAGTGTAACTGCCTCCGTTTTGTCATACTTAACCCATTTAATTCAGAAACGGTGTATGAAATATGGTCCCTCTCTCTAAAGACTAAAATGAACCTTATACATAAATTTTGTAATTTTTTAATTCTTTCCTTTGTGATTTGCAAACAGCGACCATATATCACGTTCCCATGGTAAGTTTTAGTTTAAATTTTTATTTAAATTAGCAGTAGCGTACTTACCATGGGATATGAGACCTAACTGCGTACTTTCTTTTCAGGCTTTTTATCGTTTTAGCTCTTATCTTACGTTTTATTTTACGTACTATTTCATGTGGTTTTACTATTTTTTAGTAAAACATATTTTACGTATTGAGCGTACGCTATTTTTGGAATTCAATACGTTTGGTTACTTGGGTTGTAACATTTTTGGAACAGACGAGAACGTCTATATTGGATTTATTGGATACCACCACCATCATCCAGTTTATTTATGCTGTGGATCGGCATGTATTTCCGTACCTGGCACTTGGAAAAATATTCGGAGGATATTCAGCAACAGCAGATTCCAAGCGGACACCATTGAAATTGCTACGCTCGAAACTCCAATTTCATACGCCATTACAGCCCAGCTGTTCGCAAGTACGCTGATGCAAGGACCTGCGTTCCTGTCCCTGTCTACAGCTAAGCAAATAATTTATTTTTATTATTTTTATTATTATTTTGATTTATTTGTTATACTTTCGTTTTGGATATTAAATTTTGTATATATGAAATACTTACGTAATTATCATTGTAGTTGATTTAGTTGTTATTACGCTGAGTAATATTAGATGTATATTAATGACAAACGTTTTGATTGTAATCATCGGTTGGGTTCGTGACTGTCTGATCCCCGCCGTTAGATATTCATTTGTGTTCACGTCTGGCACAACAGTTTCCGTAGTTAGTGATTAGAACTACTGTGTCAAGTATTACGCGCGCCACGATATTCCATGATCGACTATCGAAATCTACGTGTGAAATTGAGCGCTGTAGCGATTGTTTGTTTTACTGAAGTCCTGGTTACTATTGCGTCGATGTGCTACGCAAAGCATCTTTTGGTTCAGTCATCTCTTAAACACTTTTTCACATGTTGCACTGAACTTATATTGTTTTATTTAGTATTTTCAATATATTAGTTATAATTTAAGTGCTTAGTCATCTTACTCTCACAACCCTATCCGTTCGTAAGTTCTTGCTAGATGCCCTGGCAACTCTGGAGTTTGTTGACCGATTCGAAAGTAGATTTACATCAGCCGTTAGATCAGCTGGCGCCCCCGGAAATATTTTTGTTGACTGTGAGTCATTGGTTCACGGAACCACTAAACATTTGAACCGCACGCCGTCTCCACTGTCAAAAGCTAGTCGCGGCAGGCTGGAGCATCATTATTTGTAGCACTGTTTCGGGTGAAATTCAGTATGCTGCAAAATGAGAATGTTACAGTTATGTTCTGTAGAGAAAATAAATGAATGTTTAGGTGTATGTGAGCTTATTATTTATTTTTTTAAATTTTGGTTATCGTATGCATTTAGTTTTCTGTGTCTTCCTATATTTAAAACAGATATAGAAGATCATGTGAGTAATATACTCGAAGAAAAATTTATTCAAGAATCATTCTCACCCTGGTCTAGTCAAATTTGGACTGTTGAAAAAAATAATAATGGATGTTTCAGGCAAACTAAACTCTCGCATGGTTATAGACTTTCGATATCTAAAATTAACAAAGAATGACAAGTTCCCAATACCAAATGTGGACACAATTTTAGACCATATAGGATAATTTAAATATTTCACCACGTTACTCAGGTTTCTATCAGATTAAAATGCACCCTGCTGACATAGAAAAAAAACTGCATTCTTCACCCTTTCAGAACATTACGAGTATATATTTACGCCATTCGGATTAAAAAACGGACCAGTCACAATCCAGCGTATGATAAATATTGCCTTATGAAAACTAATCAACAAAATATGCCTAGTTTATTTAGGTCAATGATTTTCAAACACTTCGGAGCCGTGAACCCCTTGCAGGCAAAAGTCACAAATATATTCTTTCGTAACCCCCTTACTTTTTATGTGATCAAAATTACAGTTTGTAAAATGCTGATTTAATAATATACAGTACAAACAAAGAACCACGATTTCAAAAATTAGTAAAGGAAAAATGTCTCATTAACGTGGTTCTATCAAAACAGTCTCAAAAAAGTATAGGTAACCGAAAAAGTTTGTAAAAACAAGTATTTAATTATATGTATGGTAAATAAAATAACAAATTTGCATAATAATGTAGAAACTCATGAAAAATAACATGTTTAAATTTCATTAAAATCTGGCGATAATGCTTCCATAATAGTACCAAACTAAGGATTAATTTAAAATAATATGACACTAGATATGAAACTGAAGATTTCATCATATAATTCCTTATATACTTCTACATAATTATGCATATTTTGATATTCAAAATGTGTATTTTTTAACCGCCGCAGTCGTGTTCGCAAAAATTTATATTAACGAAAATGCGAATTTTTTGGTTGAACCACGAGAAAAAGAATGCCGTTGAGCGCATCTTCATATCTTTTTTAGTATTAGAGATGCGGCGATTTTTGTCTTTCTAAAAATGTCAAATTTGAAGGCCTATATCTCGAAAACTAGAAGAGTTTGAACGAGTGTATTTTTCGTGCTCCAATTAACTTATACTAATAAAAAACTTACTATTTTTTCAAAATTTTCTTTTGCTCATACTCCAAAAACTTTAAGAGATAATGAAAATCTGTGAAAACCAGTGAATTCCTATCGTAAAAGTACATGTTTTAAAATTTATTATTTATTTATTATTTAAGCGGGGATAAAATTTTTTGATAAAAAAGACTAAAAAAGACCACAATTCGTAAAAAACTTTAAAACTAATTTTAAAACAGTGATTTTTGGTATTTTTTTGGTAATAAAAACTCTAAGTCTCCGAATTTTTGCCTGCGTACCTATGTACTTTTACGAGAGAAATTCTCTGGTTCAAGCAGATTTTCATTATCTCTTAAAGTTTTTAAAATATGGACAAAAGAAAATTTTGAAAAAAAATAGTATACTTTTCAAAATTTCCAAAATATTTGTATAAGTTAATTGGGGCACGAGAAATACACTCGTTCAAACCGGGTTTCAATATCTCTTTTAGTTTTCGAAATATAGGCCTTCAAAGTTGAAATTTTTAAAAAGACAAAAATCACCGTATTTCGTAAACTAAAAAAGGTATGAAGATGAGCTCTACGGCATTCGATTTCTCTCATAGTCTGGATTATATAGAACCATATTTTAAATGGTTTCGATTTTTAAATTGGTTCAACAAAAAAAATGGCATTTTCATTAACATAAATTTTTGCGAGCACGGCTCTAGCGATTAAACGATACATATTATGATCCTCCAAATATATATAATTGTGTACAAATATATGAGTAATAAAATGGTGAAATACCCAATGTAAAATTTAGTTTCATATTATTTAAAATTAATTATAAACAGAAACAAACGTAAAAATAAACATAAGCATCTAAATAAATAGTACCTATACATTTTTCATTTAATTAATCCTGATAGTTTAAATAAAAGTTTGCAAAGAAATGAATCTTTGCCAACATGTATTTTTAAATTTTTGAGTAGCATCTGACGACCTCCCGAGGGGTTGCGACCCACACTTTGAAAACCACTGATTTAGCTGATATTATAATTTCTGGAAAAATTTTAAAAGAGCATGAAGAAAATTTTAAACTAGTTAGAGTAAAGTATATATTTGTTTTCGATATTTCGTGTCACAGTGTCACATATTTAACGCCTTATGTACAAAACGATGCAACCCAAATGACAATGTCTGCTCTGAACGATGCGGTGTCTGAAGGATTTCGGAGCAGGTACTTTTTATGACGGTTTCACAATAAACATTGCAAAATTTTGTGCCCACAGGCACAGGCTTCTCTGTAACGATAGTGATGAACTGATGACATATCGTGCACGGAACTACTGTTCTGATATTTCGACATGAAAATGTTATAGATACTTACGAGAAATTTAATATTTAATTTAGTATTTAGTATAAGTATTTATATATAAAAAAAGTAAATTAAATATTGTTAAGTAAGTATTTGATTAAGATTTTAATGTTATTTTAAAATAATTAAAAATTGTAATTAAATAGGTAATAATAATAATATTTATTCAGGTTTTATAATACACAAACTAGTCGTCAAGACATAAAAACACATAAAATGAAAATAAATGCTCATTTATTTAAAGATCATTCAACATATATCAATATAATTAATAGTAACATAGAAAAACATAAACGTGGCATAAATCAGTAATTTATTAAAAAATTCTTCTAATAGGTAAGTCGCGACTATACCTCGAATTAATACTTTCTGGTAAAAGTGAGTTGAGATAAAAAACGTGATCTTTCTCATCATTTTCCTCTTTATTATAGTGTTTCCTAGCGCATGTAAAACAATATTTATTTTTCACTCCTATGTACAAAACTTTTTGAGTGCGAACCCCAATTATACATGCAACACCGGACAAGGCGTTATAATTTGATCTGTATGATCTTTTGCTCCACGCTCCGTCTACGATTACTGATATTTCAGGCACTCCGTCGTTATCCACATTACGTTCGGTAACTGCCAGCTGATACTTTTCCTCATCAGCTTTTTACATATCTTCAAAAGCTAGATCCTTCACAGTTGTTGATACTGCTTCATGTATGTTCTATCTGTCATAGATGGTATATCTAAAACAGCGCATATTTCTTCTAACTGGCTGTAGTGAAGAACCCCTAAAACTACTTGTATCCAAACGGGAAACGATGCAACAACTAAACTTTAGATGTTGCAGGAGTGCTTTATATTTTAAAAATTTTGAAATATTATATTAGTACCCACAAAGTTAATGATATTTATTACAAAATAGAGCTTGGCTTATGTAATTTAAGAAAATACGTTTCCTTTCTGTATTGCAATCAGAGCAGAAAATATAAATCAATGTTTAACACATTTAAACATTCAGAGCTGCCGCATTGAACCGACAACCATTAAATTATAGCATTTGAACTTTGACACAATCATAAATTTTAGTGTGCTATAAAATCCATATTTTATCACGGTAAACAACTTATAAATATAAACAAATGCTTACGGCACCTCAGCAAGATAATCGCGGGACAATAGAGTTCCGCGGTACCTCGGTTGGGAAACACTGATTTACGTGTAATTACCCAAATTTGCAGTATTTACGATTTGATCTTATTATTCCCATTACTGATAAAATATAATAAATAGGTAAGTATGTAATTAATTAAAATAATAACACTCGGTTTAGTTTCACTAGAAAAGTATATTTAACACTTGATTGTAAATGTTGAACTTAAATTTATTATTTATTGTATTTATTGTAATATTCAAAAAGTTGATAGATTTCTTTGCCTCTTTTTCAACTGTAAATTTTATGTGGATTTAAATTGTTGATTAGAGTTTAAAAAATATTTAATTGTTTATATAGATCCAAAAAATAAACTAGGAATATCGTCAACATATCTGAACCAGAATTTTAAGTTCAGCATTTACCGTAAAGAGACGTTCACTGATGTAATTATACCTGCTTATTCAAATTATCCGCTTAATATAAAACTTTCAGTTTTCCATAATTATCTTGATCGTCTTCTGAAAATCCTCATGGACCCCAATGATTTAAATAGGGAATTAAACATCATAATGAATATTGCAAGCATTTAGCAACAGATAACAGTTACTATCCTAATACTTACATTGTTGTACCTACAACAGTCATAAACAGACCGTTACTCCGTTTCAAATGAAAGGTCTTTTGAAGGGCTTTCTTCCAGAATTGGATTTTTATTGATCAGCAATTGTTTTAGTGAAAGTAATTCAAAACCAATCATATTTAGTATATATTAAAAGTTTTTTAGATGGACAGACGTGTAGAATTTCAAAGTTTTAGATTTGTAATAATCAGCTAGTATTTATTATTATTCCAATACGTGATTGTAGTAGTAAGAGCATTAATTTTCAAGAGCTTATTGATAAACAATTGGTTGTGAAAGAAAATGTAGAAGCTCAATGTTCAGAATGCTTGCATTCACATAAATTTAAAAAACCTTATCGACCAGTTTTAAAAATATCGGGTCAAATAAAAAAAATATTATTAAAAAAACCTTGGCGACCCCAGAGATTTGCTTCGCCCTAGTGCCACACCCAATAATGGGTAAAAGGTGTGATATATTTCAATTTTGTTTTTATTTTATTTTTGAAAAATTAGGTATAACTTGTTCAGATTACAATACTGAACAATTTTTATCAATATAATTTTTATTTAAAACGCATAGTGATAGAAAATATAATTGAAAATTTTAAATGGGAAATCGCTGTTTTGAACCGAAACCGGACTTACGGTATAACGACCACTTAGTACATATTATACTTCGATTAAAAATCTGAACTGTTCTTTAACAGTCGAACTTATTTTTTAGAAGACATCTCATAGTAAGACCGAGAATCTCAAACGAATAAAGATATGCTGTTTCAATAGAACTTTCATGTTTAAGCAGTCATAAAAAGATCTTTATTTGATTTATGGCTTATCCCTGTCTAAAATTATTTTCTTCTTCTGCAACCCAGTATGCTTCTATGATTTTGGGAAATGTATACAAGTAAGGAGCAAACATGAAATATTTTTTTAGTATGGAACGCCCTTAATGAATATAACTTTGAAATCAACTACCTTCGAGGAAAAATGAATATTATATCTGATAATTTATCAAGACAAAACCCAAAAATTTGAATTACATTTAAAGAGGGAGACGTAAGTGATACTAATATTTTGCACATTGTATTTCGGCAAAACAAATAAGCGAAAAATTTAATAATAAAAGTAAATTTTAAAAGATATTCATAGATGCAAACATACAACTAATAATTTATAAGTTAATAGTAAATAATTACATCTCAGAATCAATAAGTGATCATAACACAATTCACTCAGACCAACCCAGTCCCGTAAGTGGAATTCTGGAACCCTCCCTTATTTAAAGGAGAATTAACAAATAATTTGAATGTGTTCTTGTCAGACCGGAGAAAGGACAAGTACTAGGGTTTGTTGGAAATAAGTATGTACTTACAATTTTAGTATAATAAATAACAATGATTTATTCACACTTAATTTAATACAAAGTTTCTTCTGCTTTTGCGCTGAATTTTTGGAATACACACTTCACTCGCAACCGTGACTAACTTTAGTCTTCTCTTGATTCTTGTGACTCCCTTCGTGTGACTCTTGTCTTGTAACTCGCTCTACTAAATGTTTGATGTTCATGCTGAACTCTACCGTCTACTCTTCTCTGAATGAATGAATACTAACCTTATGCTACTATATATCTAATAACAAAAGTACTAAGTCAGCAAATAGTTAGCTACGTACGTAAAACAATATTATTTTGAATACCTGACCTCATTACAACATAACCTAATTTACTCAATCGTATTCACTAAGAATGTGCTGACTTTGACTTATTACATTCCTCTCTTTTTCAAACAATTTGCTGCCTATAAAGCGGCACAATTTGCATATTACACAAAAATAATTTAATCAATATTTTTCCTTGTTACATTCCTTTTCTTACCTTAACTTTTACTAATTTTAAATGAAATGTACATAAACAATAATATTAAACACTTTTATCGCTTGTAACATCAGTAAAATAATTCAAATAAACACCACCATCGTCTTGTGTTCATTTTATAATGCACAGCACTAGAATAAAATAGAGGTTTGTACCTCGTATCTCGTTCTTTCTTGCGGTTATTTGTGGAAGTCAAATTTGGTTTTAATTTCTTCTTGTAGTACTGCTTGTGTCGTTTAGATCTCGAATCTCGCTCGCACGTACTTCTTTTCTTCTTCAGGCCATTCGTTCTCGTAGAGTTCTTCTTTTGTTGTGGATTCGTCCTATCATACTGTTTTCTTTGTTCTTTATTGCTCTGAAACTGTTTGCTGTTTTCGAACTTAATACTGATCTGTCCAACTTCGTCTTTTCCTTCAGTATCCGATTGTGAAATTTCGTCAATACCCGTACCCTTTATTAAAACATCTTTTTTAACGCGTGATGCTTCTTTTTCCTCCCTATTTACCTCGTAAATTTCCGGAGTTTCTTCGATAACGGCGCTATTATGTCTCTCTTCACTGCTACAGTCTTCTTCCGGACTTACTTGTTGGGTGTCCTCATTCTTGTCTAATTCAGTAATATTTTCTCTTTCTTTAATTTCTTCACAAAGACAGTACTTTTTGTTAGGAATCTTACATCCAAAACATCTTAATATTGCATCTTCCATCGTAATGCCATTTAAGTAGTTATAAATGAAAAGAGCTGCCTCTTGGGCACCGGATATTTTCGGCATTCTTAACATATTAAAGAAACACGTAATTTCTGCCATCTCTTTTAATTGTTCCGCGTCTATTTATTCAGTATTTTTTTTATTTTAGCCTGTTGTTTCTGCTTCTCTTCTTTTATAGTGTGTATTATTTCCATCTTCTTCTTTCTGATTATCGTAAACATTCGACTGCCGACGCTGATTCTTATGCTGACGCTCATGCTGACAATGCCTGGCGTAATGATTGCCATTGCAATTGTAACATTCCACTTTATTTTATCTTTGATTTCTATTATTTCTTCTGTAACGCATTAAAATAATTATATATCTGGCCTAAGATGATTAAAGATATCACAGAATTCATAAATAAATTTAAATAGAAAACTAATTCCAGCTATCGACAATTTAATCCCCAACACCAGAAAAACCATTCCACACCATAAATTTAGATCAAAACCAATTTTTAACCATTTTTGACCAATTCTCAAAAATGTTACAAATATTCTATCTACCAGAAAAAACTGCAAAAAAACATTTGAAATTATTTAATAATCTATTTATAAACTTATCATGTACCTGATAAAATAATCACAGGCGCAAGTTGAGAATTTAAAAATAATCTTTTAAAAGAATTATTCAAAATATATAAAATACGCATAAATAACCCTAAAAGTAATAGTATAGAAAGAGTACACTCCACTATAATTGAACATCTAAGACTAATAAACCAAAATGAAATATATAAGAAAAAGAATTTATTCAAAATACTTGAAATAGCCGTTCTAGCATATAATAATTCGAAACACAGTATAACTAAACTATCCTTAAACGAAATATTATATGGAAAAAGCAATAACAAACCTTTTACAATTATACATTGGGCTAAAGAAGAAATAATTAAAATATATATTTCAGAACAAAATAAATTGCAACAAATTATTAAAGATAGAATTTCAAAGGAAAAATTAAAAAGAAATAAATTGACCTCAAACGTTGCTAAACATTGTCTTGAGAACAATCATAAATTACACAATAATAATTTGTCAGTTAAACCTATCTGCAAAAAGGGATTAAAGCTGAATTTCTTAGAATCATTGGAAATTCTGAATGCTATTAGGGACCAGAAAACTTTAATGAACGAACAAATTGATCTGTACCGTTGACCGTTAATACGTCCGCTTTAAACCCTTTACAACCATTGACAAAGATGTATTTTCCCATTCTCATTTTACTTGTTATAAGTGTTGTCATTATATGTACTTTCCCTTTCCTGTTTATAATTTCATTGTTTCTACTATTTATAAGACTCACACAAATGTACAAACTTATTATTCTTCTGTAATCATTACCTGATGATGGTCTAGTCGACCGAAATACGTATAGTGTATAAACTTATTTACTTTTTTGAAACCTACCTAGTGTTGATTTTTTAATTTTATTAGAAATAAAGAAAATGTAAATCCCTTAGAAATTAAAAATTAACTTTAATTGAAGAAGACACCCATAAAATTAGTAAATTTAAGAAGCAACTCTTTAAAAAGGATACTATCGAAAATTGTAACCCTCTGTTTGGAAAAATAAAATATCAAGATATGCAAGGTTTCAAAAATGTAAGAATAGATCAAATAAAACAATAATAGTTATTTACTGTACAAGCGGTTTAAATGTTTGTTTAACGAGCGGTAAGTTTAAGCGCATGAGCGGCGAAGCCGCGAGCGCCTTAATACCGCGAGAAAACATACATTTAAACAGTGTAATACAACTGTTTATTCAATTTTGCCCTAATAAACTTCTCCAATTTGAGTGTAAGATTTTGATAAATGAAGTCAGAAGATTGAAATGTCAATAATCGCTTACTGTTATCTAGTTGCTGAATGTAAGATTGTTTCATGCGTTGCCGTAGTTTACAGCATAAAAAATGGAACGCAAATAGAGAATGACAGTGGTGAATTCTCTACAATAAATCTCTACAGTGTATCACTGTGTAGAAAGTGAAAATGGAAGATGAAGATATTCTAATTGATTATGCAATCCGTTTACATAAAGTCTAAACAACTAATTAGTTAGTGTGAACTTTGAAAGTGACATTGCAATGCAACGTTTTTTTATAAGCGAATCCTTGTAAGACCTAATTTCGTAAATGAGATAGTGAAATATGTAGTTAAAGTTGTTCTCGAATTTTTAAATACCTTATAATGTATGTATAATTATTTGATAAACTTTTAATTTATACTGATTAACATACATTTGACATTTTTAAACTACTAATGAAATAATTTTTTTATGTCATTAGTAAAATAAATTTTTTAGGCGATTTTTCATAAAACAACAACTTTAATGGCCTGCATCCAAGCAAATAAACTTGAGTTTACGAGGCAAAATTTAATAAAATAAATTATTGATCCATGTCCGTTCATGGATAACTGCAGAATATTGCTGAGAATAATAGGATATACATAGTAGAACTAGAAAAAAGTAAAATTAAGATAAACAAAAAATTAATATATTTTAATTATAATGTCACGAACTTTTTATCTGAATTTAATAAATTAGAAATCGCAAAAAAAACAATTATAGAAAACGCAATACAATATAAAGAATTATTTAAAACTCAAATAAATATCTTAAAATTTAACATTGATAATCTAGAACAGGGCTGGCCAACAGTCGATGGCGACGATTTTTAAAAATAAAAATAAATGAGTCAAAGTATGTATTTTTTTTTTTTTATTACTATAAAAACTTATTATTATTCCTTGAAGTTACTGTTGCATAATATTGTAGCTCAATGCCTCATTCGCATAGTGTTACAGTACACGTATACAGTTAGGTTGTAGTTGTGGAAGAGTACGGTCTTTTTGACGAATTTTTATCTTTAATATTTTGACAGTGGTTTGATATAAAATGAATACAACAAAAAAAGTGAAACTTGTCATTTTCATGAAGAATGGGAACTAGATTATTTTTTATAATGTTTGTATAATGTTGCTGTTTAATTTGTAATGCTTCTGTCACAACATCTAATAAAGGAAATTTAATAAAGCATTTCCAGTGCATGGTGAATATCAAATAAATTTTCCACCTAATAGTAACATAGGAAAAAATAAATTAAAGAACTAAAAACCAGATTATCTTCATAACAAGATTCATTAATGAAACTTCATTTACAATTAAAATCAGTAACTGTAGCATCATTTGAAGTGTGTCACCTTTTTGCAAAAAACTGTAAACCATTTTCGAACGGCCAATTCATTAAAGACGCATTTTTAGAAATAACAGATTCGCTTTTTGAAAATTTTAAAAATAAAAATAGAACTAAAATTGCTATTCAATTATCTTGAAATACTGTGATGCGACTTATCGAAAATATGAGTAAAAGTGTGAGCGAACAGTTACAAGCTCATATCGCTAATTGTGTTTCTTGTTTTTGCAACCGAATGAATCTACAGACGTTAGTGATACAGCTCAACTGCTCGCTTTTATTCATATGATTTTCGAAGATACTGTCACTACAGAAGAAATTTTGGGTATGATCTCGCTAAAAAAAAGAACTAGAGGTCAAGATAAATTTAACGCGTTCAAAATTTTTAATATAAAAATTAAATTATCACTGTTTAAACTCGTATCAATAACTACATATGGAGCTAAATCAATGAAGGAGCATCTTAACGGATTTATTGCATTGTGTCGAAAAGATGATGAATGCACAGATTTTTTGAGTTATCACTGTATTATTCATCAACAGGTTTTAAGCAGCAAAATGTTACATAGCTTTCAAAATTGTAAATTCCATCAGAGAAAAATTGCTCCAAAGAAAACTTTTCAAAATACAATGTGGGAGACTGAACCGCAGTAAATTCCTACAGAGATTCTGAAATTTATTCAATGAAATTAAAAAATTGTTGAAGAAAAGGGAGATAATTGTCAACATTTACAAGATCCAGTGTGGTTGTGTATATATAGTTGTTAAATGAAATAACATTAAAAAAAATACCTTCTAAAATTTGAAACCCAGTTTTTTCATTTCTATTCTTGTTGTCGAGACATGTGGTTGTTTAATTATCATTTCCCGCAACAAAGTTGCAATATCTCGAGCATTTGCTCGACGATTTACTTTTAAAATTCTTCTTAAACCTCGTAGATCAGCACGGTAAATTGTTGAAGAACGGCCATTTTTCAATCTATCAGATATTCTACCAATTTTTTTTTTATATAAGTTTATAATATATTGTATCATAGATCTCGCACTAGAATGAGAAATAGATATTTTTCTTATAAAAATACCATTTTTATGAGCATTTATTATAGACTACCTTAAATCTCTGCTCAAAGCTTTACCATGAGCCATTTTATTTGAAAAAAATATACCGGCAAACGACAATGATAGTTTTGTATTGTTTTTTTCCATTTATGTTTTATTTTCTATTTGTGTTTTGTTTTAATAACTACATAATTTAAAACACGCAAATAAATGCCTTCTAAGACATATATTTTTGTTGGCCGAACTTTTATGAATCAGTTGCCGTAATAGTTATTTGATAATAGTTTTGTAAACGTTTGTATTATTTAAAATATTTTTTCAGTAATAGACAACTAAAGACTGATATAGTAACATAGATATAGTTTTGTTGTAAGAATAAAACATTTTTTACTATATTTTTACATTTTTGTAAAGCATAAAGTTTGAAATTTTTACCGGCCGAACTATTATAAAGTTGGGCTCGTTTATACACAAGCTGGAAAGTTTTACGGTACCTATCTATTCGTGCGTCTCGTTCGTTCCGTCAGTCGTCAGTGAATATATTTAAAAATAAACTAAGAAATCGAATGAAATTGTCTGTAATAAATGAAATTTTAACAAACGTGCTTGCATGAAAGAAATTCGGAATGTGGTGATGCTAAAGTGGTGTGTCAGGATAATAACGTTTGGCGAAGATTAATTGTGGAATGAATCTGATGATTTAAGAAAAGTGCAGGATTTTTGATTTTAGTTTTATTGTTTAGTAATTTCATTAGAGTGTTTATCTACAATTGAAATGCACTTTCAAAAACAAGTGCAGGGACGACACACCCTTCGTTTCTTATCTTTTTTATTCGTTTTGTGATCCTACATTGAGGGTTTAACTGCAATTGTGTGGAATTCACTTTCAAACAAAAGCGCAGGCTACACTCCCTTCCTTTCTTATCTTTTTGTTTCATTTTTCTGGATAACAGTCTTTAAGACTGGTTACAGAATCTTAAAATATATTGAAATAAATAAATAAATAAATAATTTTCAGTTACTGCATTTTGTGTACTTTCCTTTCATTTACAAGTGCAGGCTATCGCTTTAATCTTTTCTAATCTTTGTAGATTCGTTTTTAGTTTCGTTATTAGATTCGTTATTAGTAGTAAGCGTGAGTTATTTGAGATGTTTTATGCATATGTTATGTACATCGAAGAAAGTAGCTGAATGTTAAGTGAATAGAACTGATTGGATAGGTGTGTTTGAAGGTTGGTTGTATGATAAATGATTTCGAATTTAATAAATAAATGAGTTTATATGAAGTGATCTGTGAATGTGGTTAAAGTGAGGGTGGATGATAATGTTCGACGAGGGCTGATTATTTGATGAATGTAATGAGTTAATATTTTATGAGTGATTTTAGGGTTCGTGCTGCTTCATTTGATGGGATATGGTGGTTTCAATTATATGATCTAGTGGATGGCGGTTTGATACTGTTGGCAACACTGACTAACTGACAGCTCTAATTTAATTTTAGGTTAGGGTTCATTTCAATATAATTATTAAGATTATCGGTCATGTTAAAAATGTAGCATGGTTCATATGTAAAAAAACGGTTGACAGCTTCTAATTTTTGAGCCATAAAAAACTTTCCTCTTTTTCTAAAACTTATTGGTATAAATTTAACGAGTTATTTTGATATTCGGTATTACTGAAGGTTTTTTATTTTCAGGATTTTATAACCTGGACCGAATGAAGCAAGTTTTCACTGATAAAGATGTAGTCTACTAGAAAGTAACAGAAAATAGTTGTATTTAGTAACAACCAGAAAAACTGAATTCAAGCAAAATGGTTGACGTTTTCTCCGTTAAATAAATATTTTATTTAAAAATTTTGTAAAATCATTATCATTAAGAAATTACCAAATATGTAGAAGACAAAATATTTATTATTTTATTCAAATGTCAATTATGATCACCTTAACATCTAACAGAAACGGCACATCAACCTATATGTTTGTACCTTCACTGGAATATCTAATTTCTAGTTACTCAAACAATAATTGTTGCTACACAAATTATATGCGATATAATTTTTTTCTAGAAAACTTTCAGAATATTTTAATGCAAACATGCAAACATTTAAAAATTTTCTGATTGTCATATATCACTGTGTGCTTCAATTGTAGCTTTATTTTATTTCTTTAATTTCAAATTTGGAGAAAGGTATTAAATTAAAACTATTAGATGTATATATATTTTTATTTATAAAATATAAATAATATTTTGCTTAATTTATATGATCAATTAGTTAGAATTATCAAATAAATCATAATTTATTGTGTTTATACTTGCCTAGCAAACCGCAACGGTTTCTATTATACTTAAAATCGCTGAAATATAACAATATCTTTAATGTAATATAATTGTAAAACCAACAAAGAATACTTTTTCATTAGATTTGTTTATACCTTAATTATATTTCCTTTTTACGTTGCTAGGACAATTTAAAGGATATATGAGGATTTTTTATATATTATAATAAAATCTTATATCTTGTTGTCGATTCGTTTGGTTGATAGTAGCAATCAGCGCCATCCATTATATTTTTTCTGTTCTAATTGACACTGTGAACGGTAACGCAAAAGAAAC
The DNA here is from genome assembly GCA_911728475.2 of Pterostichus madidus. Taxonomy (NCBI): domain Eukaryota; kingdom Metazoa; phylum Arthropoda; class Insecta; order Coleoptera; family Carabidae; genus Pterostichus; species Pterostichus madidus. Next base: position 8,241,729 of record OU452319.1, on the reverse strand, counting down.
TTATGTGGGACCCGATTTATACGCTATGAATTTTGTGGTGAAAGGTGTTGTCAACATTATGGCTTTTAGACCGTACGATTTGTCGACGTTGTGGCATTTAGACTCGAACATACAGGGGAGCATGCGCCAACTCGGATCACTACATGGTCATGGCGACAACAAAACAGAAAATCAAAAGGAAGAAAATGCGAGAAAAAAAAGCAGGAGAAGTGGAACATAAAAAAAATAGACACAGAACAAGATAGAGACGAATATATTGAAGAGATAGAAATAAACTTGAGAGAACAGTAATTCAAACAGTCAAAATATAAACGAGACGTGGAACACACTAAAAAAGAACATAATAATGGCAGCGGATAATAAACTAGGAAAGCAAAAAGTTGAAAAGAAGAAAGAATGGTATAATGAGGAATGTAAAAAGTTATCAGAAAGAAAAACTAAGGCACGAATAAAATGGATACAAACGGAACTAAAAGTGGACAAAGAGGAATATCAAAAAATTAGAAAAGAAAGCAATAAAGTAATAAGAAAATACAATAGGGAACGGGTAAAGGAAATGATCAATGACATAGAAAAAGACAGCACTAATAAAAACACGAAGAGATTTATCAAAAAATCCAAATCATAGGAAAACTAAGAAAATAAATATAAACAAAAGCCTGAAAGACAAAAATGGAAGACTAACAGAATCCGAAGAACAATGCAAGAAGATATGTGAAGAATATTTCAGAGAGCTTTTAAATGATACAGGAGAAAACACGGGACAGGAAAACCAAGAAGACAATAACAACAGCGAAGAAGAAGATGAAGATATAGTAGGTGAGCCAATAGTACAAGAAGTAAAAGGTGCGATGAATGCTTGTAAAATTTATGCAAAATGTTCAGTACCCGTTCGGTTGAGATTCTCATAGCCTCAGCAACCTCGTGCACTCGCCGATCGTCCAATATTATACCATGGATTTTAACGAAGATTTCTGTCGTTGTAACCTCAATTGGACGACCAGAACGTTCGGCGTCCTTTGTGGTCATACTACCATAACGAAAATCAGTAAACCACTTGTGAATCGGTGTTTGCGTAATGTTTTTTCCAAGAAATATTTATTCAAGACGCGAAATTCACTTTTTTCCATGTTTTCAAAAATCTTCAAGGTTGCTTGATTTCGATGGGTGTCAAAACAGAACTGAATGACATATCAGTCTGAAAATTTTAATGCGTTCTAGTTAAAGATGGTACATCACAAATGTCACTTGAGATTTGCGATTGTGGCGCCTACTGTTTTATTTTTCAGGGACTTTTTACCCTGCCCTAGTAAGACCCATACCACTATACGATGCTGAGACACAAACAATAACACAAAGAGAGCCGAAAGGAAAATTATAAGATCAATCATAGGAGGAATTAACATAGGAGATAATGAGTACAGAACAAGAATGAATACAGAAATACTTCAAGAAATAGAAGGTGAAGATATCACTAGGAAAATAAAGCGACATAGAGCAAAATGGCTAGGGCATACAATGAGAGCTGATAAAGAAACAACAATCTCTACAATATGAAAATGGCACCCAGGATACTGAAGAAGAGGGAGGCTACAGTCAACCTGGAAAAATGCAGTGACATTTGCAAGATAATATAAAAGTTAAAGGAAAAGGGTTGATCTCCCTACAAATTGAATCTAGAGAGCTTCCAAGTTGCGGCGCAACCTCTACTGGAGGTGTTAAGCTACCGTATATATATATATATATATATATATATATATATATATATATATATATATATATATATATATATATATATATATATAAATATTATTGTATTAACAAAAATTAATTTATTATATAATATGTTTCTAATTGCCAAAGAATTTGTGGTTATTATGTTTAATATTATATTATTATTTTATTTTGTTTTCTATACTAACATTGTTTAAAATTTAATTTGTTGTTTTGTACTTAAGTATTTATGAGCATTTAAATTTTATTCTTCACTCTTCTTTTATCCATTACTTTGAGTTTTGATCTAACTTCTGACTTATGCCGTTCAGTAGTCAGTATTCTTTTTTGTTGAGTTCTGAATCGAAATCTATCTAAGAAAATCGATGTCTCTAGATTCGTTATTTTTCAACTGTTTTCACGATTATTTCTAATTCGAAATATAGAAATTTCATAATCGAATTGTACAGATTATTTCAGTGATCGGATAACATGTTATTTTCATTTCAGTTATACCATCACTAATGTATACTTCAATATATACATCATGTAAACATAAACATCATGTGCTACATCACACAAGTGACACTATCATCAACAATTAATATATACATGTTTCCAAGCTTTCAATACAAATATTACATGCAGTTTGTCTAAATAATAGCATATTACATACTGAGAATCCGGCGAGGAGTGAATACTATTTTATTCAAAATCAGTTAGTAATCTGTACGTCTTAAATATTGAATTGTTTCATACTTTTCTCTGACAGATCTATAATTATTTGTTTGATGTGCTTTAACATAGATATTTATGATAATTTTACTAGGTAACTTCACAAAATATTTATTGAATATGTCAGTTGAGTTATTTCAAATATTTTGAAGATTTGGCCAAAATTCTCTGCCTAATAAGTATAATTTCCATAATCATATCTGATAGTGAAATAGAGTTTACTCCACTAGAACTGCGAAAAGCTGCGAGGAAAGTTTCCAGTTAGAAACTGACATTAGCTAGCCGGAATAGTTATTTATGTACCTAGAGCAGAAAGTAGTAGAGTGTTAACCGAGGCAGAGATTCTGCTCAAGGTGCACCTGATATTTTTTCTCGATCATTTAGAAACTCCTGAAAAATAACTGGAAATAATTTTTTACAGTTTTCTGTTTGGAAATTCGGGTGGAGGTTTTTACGTATCCAGAGATATGATGATACATACTTTTCCGCTCGGCAAACGGTAATTGTCAACTTTTTTCTTTTAACTAACAGTTGGAAAAGTCAATATGCTGCTGGTCGTAGAAAAAGAAATAAAATTCCAGCTAACTGGAAAAATAAAGTAAACAATGACTCACTTTCCAGCTCTTTGTTGGAAATGTATAGATTAATATTTGATTGTGAATAAACCAATTGTACTCACCAAGCGTAGGATTTTCAAAAACACTTGTTACATACATCACAAGCACAACACAATTAAAATAACATCTTAGGGGCGAAGGTAACCCGGTAATCGCATATTACTTACCGACATCGGCTATGACAGATTGTCACACCTAGTAATGGGTAAAAGGCGTGTTTATATATATATTTTTTTTAATTTAATATTTTAAATATTCAGAATATTGGTACCAGTTTTTTTTTTCTAGTTGCGTCAATGTTCTAGTCTATCATATTTTGAAATTAACAATATACATTATTTGAATTTTAGTTTTTACGGGATTTTGAATAAATTTACCTGATGTTCTTATCCATTAGATCAGTTAATAATTGCACCATGATGGAAAATCTGTAATTAACAATTGCTATGTATATATTAGTTTTCGAAACATCAAAAATATCGCCCGAAATTAGTTTACTGAACAGTTATACAATATAATTTTTTACTTTCAAAAGGAAGTCATTATGAAACCCAGTTGCATATCGAAAAAGTGTTTTCCTACAACTGTGTGGTTTCTTTGTTATTACGTAACTAATATTGCCTTGGTTACGGGTGGAAAAGAGATAATTGCAGACCAAGTGCGTATCTGTAACCGAAAAGCACAAATGCGTTTCGTTTACGCAACTGTCAAAATAAACATTTAATTGACAGCAAATTAAATTTCGCGTCGAGCGTGGAAATTTATATTTTAGCTACAGATCATACAATAGTTGTGTTTTTTGCTCGCTGCTGGAAGAAGGTACGCGAACAAACGAACGGTAAATATTCAGTGATATATTTTGACGTTTAAAAATATAATCTTGAACTGCAGTATAGCTAATATGTATACGTCACATTGAGCAAACAAGAACTCAAGTATATTATTATTAAATATGATAATTAATAAAAAGAACAGAACAAAATAAAATATATCGATAAATGGTTTTATTTAAAAAGTAAGTGGAATACATAATATTTATTGTTTGTGTATATTAATAACACAGGTTGATTCACATTGCTAAGAATAGATACAACATAGCTTGATCTGGAGCTGCAATTATCTTTGGAGGGGTATATGATAAAGAATAATCACTCAGTGTAGTTTTCCAATCTAAACGAGTTTTAAGAAATTATCTTGATATTAGTGAAATATTTTTAAATAACGTAGAACAATGTGCAAGCAATCAACAAACAAACCATAGAAACGCCCTAAAATATCGTTTTCGTGTAATATCATTAAAACTTTATGAATTTTGATATTTTAGTTATTTTCTAAATTGCACAGTTGTAGGAAAAATGTTGTTTATAATACGTGTCGAAAAAGACTACGTGCATGTGCAGATCTCTGCACCGGCACGTAACAAACCTTTTTCGACTCTTGTTATAAAAATAACTATTATTACAATACGCAGCACTTTATTTTAGATGGTTGGTAGTATTTGGTAATAACCGTCAAGCTAAACCTTAAACCTTCTTTGGAAGTAGATGATATATCGTGCTTTGAACAACTTAAGTTAGCTCAGGCGGTGTGCAATTGATTTCATCTTCTATGATATATTTTCATACATAAATATCCCTAGATTAACTCGTTTTAAAATGTTGCAGATTTTCTTAAAATTTTGATTTATGAAAGATGCAAAATAGAAAAAAAATTATATAAAAAAATATTTTATATAACATTTAGAAAACATTTATATAACCATTAGAAAACTTGCCTGCGGCTCGTTGTCTCAATTTGCACGCGGGCGAAAAATTAATGCCTTATATAGCTCATTTTTTAATGCACTATTTTAATATTAAAATTGTAATCACATTGTAACAATTCAAAATCAGCATAATTCATGGCGAAAACAATTAAGTAAATTAGGATATGTTGAAATGAGATCAGTTATTCATAAGGTAACAATATTGTTTATGTTATTCGTTAATCTTTGTTGACTCAGTACTTTGATGATTAGATATACCGGGCGATGCTTTGCAAGGGTGAACATAAGGATTTTACACGTAAAATTATAATATTGTAATTTTCTGCTTCCCTAATTAATTACACAGCATAATAAATTACTCTTGTTTATCTACTTACCAGAAATTTATGTCCTAAAATATTTATTTGACACATCTTTGCTTAGAATAATTAGGAAAGCTGGATATTTCCACATTAAGATTTAACATGTTAATTATGTTAAGTGAATGTAATTTATTTCTATTTTCCTTTATAGTTAAGAACAAGCTTAGGGAGCAACCTTAACATCTACTCTTTTATCGATAGAACTCTACTTTGATTTGTATAAATGTAAGTTTGGTACATGGAATGTTAGGAATATACTGGTAAAGAAAATAAATGGATGAATGTAATGCGTACATATAATGTAGATGTTTTTTTGTGTGAGCGAGAATAAGAGGAAAGGCAGTAGTGAGGAAGAGATGGATGAAATATTTTGCTTATGGTCGGGTGTTGCTGAGAATGAATGTGCGAGGAATGGTGTGGATGTGCTTGTTAGTGAAAGAATGAAATTGTTTGTTGTACTTCATCGAGAATTCTTGGGCTGAGATTAAAAGTAGGCTTTCATAGAATCTTCGTTGTATCAGTTTATGGCCGAACTGAATCCAAAAATTATTTTGTAAAAGATCGATTTTGTTAGTGTTATTGATTCTTGTGAGAAAGTTATCGTATATGCTGATTTAAATGGCTGAATGGGAATAAAGAGACGCATGGCGGGAATGTGTTGTTTAAGTTTGGTGATTTGAGAGTAAATGAAAACGATAGGAAGATGATAGTATCGTCTGTCTTCAAATATAAATTAGCTTATTTGTGTACATGGGAGAATGTGAGTGAGAATAGAGGAGTGTGATTGATTTAATCTTGTTTGATGAGCAACTGAGAAGTTGGGTACGAATGATCATTATTTTGTTGTGTCGCGAATACGTCTGGATAAATGTTGACGAATGAGGGTGAAAGGTACCAAAAAAATATTTGGTGTGAAATCTAGTGTAATGCATAATGAGGATGTTACAGATATGTTTGTAAAGAAAATAAATTAACCTTTGTCTGTATATGAGCTTCATTTTGAATGCTTTATTAATAATATTTGGTTCCAATTTAAGAACACAATTCTTAACTGTGCAAAAAATGTTTGAGGTGAATAAAGATTAGGCTCTAGTCCAAGGAATACCTAGTAGAATGATGAAGTAAAAGAAGCAACTGAGGATAAAAAAAGAGTATATTTGCAATTTCTAAATGTGTCAGGTGTGCCTGAAAGTTTGCGTGATGAATGCCAGCTGGAATACAAGAGGTTAAATAAATGTGTTAAAGTAAGAGAAAGTACCGCGTTTTGATGATTTGGTATGTGAAAGATTGGCAAGTGATTTTAATATAAATAAAAAAATATTCTGGTTGAGTGTGAAGAGGTTGAAAGGTGGTAATGTAAGGGCAGTGAAAGTGATTAAGAGTGCGGATGGTGTGACATTGTAGCATGAATCAGATAAAAGTGATTTTAGTTTTGCATTGATGCGTCTGAAGAATGGTAAGTCTCCCAGTTTGGAAGTTATATCGAATGAGATGTTGAAGTATGGAGGCGAGATGTTATTTAACTGATTACTTTATTTGTTTAGATTTTAATTAAAACTGTTTGTGGCTCCTGATGATTGGAAACGTACTATCATTTGTCCTTTATTTAAAGGCATAGGTAGTTCGAGTGAATGTACTAATTTCCGTGCGATAAGTTAGTTGAATGTGGTGAGGAAGTTGTACGGGAAGATTCTTATTCATAACGTACGAATCTTAACAATGTCTAATTTAAGTGAAATGCAAGGTGACTTTTTGCCTGAGAGAGGGCGTGTAGATCACTTGTTTTCTCTTCGTATAATTGTGAGAAGTTATTTGCTAATAACAAAAAGGTATTCTGTGGCTTTCTCGATTTAAAAAAGTAAATAGTATTGTTCATCGAGAGACTTTGTAAGATGTACTTCTAGAGTATGGTATAATCGATCGCGATCGACATTTAAATATAAAAACAAATTAGTTAAAATAATTGTTTTATAAAAATTAAATTACCACTGTTTAAAATCATATCAATAACAGATGAAGCTAAATCAATGACGGGGCATCTTAACAGATTTATTACATTTTGCCGAAAAGATGATGAATTCCCAGATTTTTTGAGTTACCACTGTATTATGTATCAACGAGAGTTAGTCAGCAAAAGACTAGATACTAATAGCTAAATTCCATCATAGGAAAATTTCTCCAAATAAGACATTTCAAGATTGAAATTTATTGAATTAATTTTTTTTAAAAATCTTGAACAAAAGGGTGATGATTCTCAACAGCTACAAGATCCGAAGTGGTTGTGTGATCGTGCTTCTTTAGAAATTTTTACCGGTAAATGAAGTAATATGAATTTGGATTACAAAGAAAAAATAAAAATGTGGGTCACATGATTAGTATTATTTTCGCATAAAAATATCAATGGCTGAGGATCTGAAAGAAAAAAATTGTAAATTTGTAAGACTATTTGCAAAAATATCGTGGTTTTGTATCTGATAGCGCGAAACATGTTTCTGAAATAGAGAATGTTGTGCATGGTTTTGAAAGTAGATTAAATGATTTAAAAGAAAATTGTAGATGTTGTTCAATATATTTCTTATTCATTTAATGTTGATTTAGATACGAAGCAAATCGCAAGTTATATCGCTGAAATTTTTCACAAAATTATATTACTTGTAAATTAAATAATTACATTTCAGAAATGATATCTTTCTGAAAGTCTGATCACCGGGAAAAGATTTTTGAAAATATGTTTGCCCAGAAAGGTATCCAAATGAAAAGAAAAAGCAACGACCTTTTAAATTCTTGTTTCGGTTCCATATATCCATATGAATCGGCCTTTTCGTATATAATACAAGCAAAAACAAAACATCATTCTACTCTTACTGACTTGCATACAGCCTTTGGCTATATTTCACTTGGTTCCCACTTTTAAAAGTTTGATAGATGACATGAAGGCAGAAACATCACATTGATTTGTATGTAAAAAATCTTTTTCATTGTATTTAATTTCGAAATTAATAAAAAATATTTATTATAAGTTGCTTCACTTTTTTAACCATATGCAATAAATTAAAAAATCGTAGAAGGCATACGAAATTAAGTTGGCCACCCCTGATATAAATGGTATTTTATTGGGGTCGATTCGTACGCTGTATGAACATAACTTGGCTGGGATGAGAGTAGATAGTAGATTGAGTGACTGGTTTTGTATGGATCTTGACGTGAAATAAGGTTGTGGGATATCTCCATGGTAGTTTAATTTTTATATGTGAATGTGTTATTACGAAAGGTGCTGAATGGGGTGACTCATATACATATTGATAGTAGTGTAGTGCCTGCGTTAGCATTTGCCGATAATGTTGTTTTTATGGGTGAAACCAAAGAGTAATTGAGTAGAATGTTTCCAAGTATAAATGAAGTAGGATATAATTTATATCTGTTATTTAATGTATATAAATGTAAAGTGCTAGGGTCCGAGAAATGCGATTTGGTGACTTATTGCAATGTTTCAGTGAATGGTGGGAGACTGGGTCAAGTGAATGAGTTTCTATACTTGAGTAGTATGTTGCGAGGAATGAACTTAGTAATCAAAGTAGAATATCTGCGGGATGCAAGATATTAGATGTTCTGGGGACCATTGCTCAGAATATGAATATATTCAGAGATGGTCGATTATGTATTTATATTGGTGTTGTAGTGCCTGCATTGATGTACGGTAGGGAATGTTTAATGTGGATGAGGACAAATGAATGGCGTATAACTGCTATAAAAATGAGATATTTGCGGTGTGTTTGTGGAAATACTAGAAGAAATCGTATACGGATTATATAAGTTTATGATGAGTGTGAGATTGAAAAGAATGCAGCTTGAATTTAGAGGCTGTTTCAATACTTTAGGGAAAAATGAAATACTACATCATAATATTAACCTCGGATGAAACAGAAGTTTACATTACTAGGACGGTAGAACAGTTTTTATTGCTTAATGGAGAAAATGACTGGCGAGCCTATCATCTCCTTGAGGCAGTAAAAACAGTTACTTTGCGTGTGTTGTACAATATTTTATTTGTTACTCAGTTGTAAAGAAAATTATAAATTATTATTATATCCTGTCAGTTGGAACTGTTGTGTTAATAATTTTAATATGGTGAAACTTATTTAACATATCGTTTTAGGATGTATCCGCTAATTTTGACCTGTTATTTCTAATTTCAATTGCTATTTGGATATTTAAATGCAGTTTAATTATTTAGTCTCATTTCAGAAAATGCATAATTAATTATAATTTTTTATATAAATTTATGAATACTATACATTACATCAAAGAATGATAAGCAATTATTTTTGTGAATATCTTATTAAAGACTAAATTTCTCGACCAGTTTTAGTCCAACTGCCGATGCAACCGCATGAATTAATTTAAGAAATATTGCAAAAAAAACAGAAAAGTACTGTAAGTACAAATAATTTATTATATACAAACGTTTTTGAATTTTAAGGAAGTTTCAATTTTCGAAAGGTATTGTTAACTTGCCCTCTCACTAGAGCTTTTTTGCAATTTTCTTTATATATCGCGAGATAATCGCAAAAAACTTATTTTGGTGATATATTCATTTTCGGTTATCTCGTATATCATTGTTTATCCAATAAAAAAGGTTTCAAACTAGAAATATAGATACTATTGATGTCTAACTACTGGCATAGAAAAATAAGTTTTCTACAAGCACATTTTAGAGTTGTGATTTTTTAAATGAAACCAATACTTTTAAATATTTTTCTTAAAATCATATGCACATTATATGTACATTTTTAGTATAACTGGTTTGAATTTAACATATTGTCAATATTGTACCCCTTCCTTATTCAAGGAGGATTAGGAAATAATTTTAATAGGTTCTTGTCAAACCGGGAAAAGATAAGTACTTGTGCATGGTTGAAATAAGTAGGTACTTACACTTTCGGTAATAAATAGTGGTGTATTTGAATGGTAAAGTTAATTGATAAAATGAAACGTATTATTCATCTCTTTCCCAAACTACTGTACTTCATATTTACACTCTAATAATAATTGATTCCTTTAAACTGATTAACCCTAGCATATAACATAAACAATACTATTACCTTATGAATAATTGTTCTCAAATATCCTATTTTACTTTATTATGCTAGTATATCATTTAACTAAGATAAGTGTTATCTTTTCTTTTTATAATAGTTTAGATTTTTTGTAGTATATTTTCTTTTCATTTCGTTATTTGTTTATATTAGTTACATACTTAGAAACGCTAAGTTATGTTTTGTTCTTGTATGATTGACGGTTGACAGGTATCAATGTAATTTATTTATTTCTTTTTATTTCTATTTTCCTTTATTGTTAAGGATAAGTTTGGTAAACCACCTTAACTTCTACTCTATTATCGAGAGAACCCTTCTTTTGTTTAAATGAGGAATAAATGGGAAAAATTTGATGAATGTAAGTTTGGTACGTGGGATGTTCGTGGTATAACTGGTAAAGAAAATGAATTAATGAATGTAATGAGTGTGTATAATGTAGATGTTTTGTGTGTAAGTGAGACTAAGAGGAAAGACTGTACTGAGGAAGAGGTGGATGGAATGTTTTGCTTGTGTTCGGATGTAGCTGAGAATGAACGTGCAAAGCATGGAGTAGGTGTGCTTGTTAGTGAAAGAATGAAACCGTTTGTAAGGGATTATGATTGTATTTCATCTAGAATTCTTTGGCTGAGATTAAAAGTAGGCTTTCATAGAATTTCCCTTGTATCAGTTTATGGCCCAACTGAATCTGAAATTGATCTCGAAAAAGATCGGTTTTGGAATTTGTTAGAAAGTGTGATTGATTTACGTGATCCAGGTGAGAAAGTTATCGTATGTGGTGATTTAAATGGTTGGGTGGGAATAAAGAGAAGCATGTCTGGGAATGTTTTGGGTAAGTTTTGTGATGTAAAAGAGAATGAAAACGGTTGGAAAATAGTATCTTTCTGTTTGGAGCGTAATCTCTTTGTTTCCAATTCTGTTTTTAAACATAAATTAGCTCATTTGTATACATGGGAGAATATACGTGAGAATAAACGAAGTGTAATTGATTTTATTTTGTACGATGAACGATTGAGAAGTTTAGTTATTGATACGCGTGTGAAGCGTGGTGCTGAATTGGGTACGAATGACCATTATTTGGTGGTATCGCGTATACGTCTGGATAAATGTTGGCGGATGAGGGTGAAAAGTACCGAAAAAATGTTTCGTGTGAAATCCAGTGTACTGCAGAATGAGGATATTAGAGATAGGTTTGTTGAGAAAATTGAAGAATCTTTGCCTGTATGTGAGCTTCATTTTGAATGCAGCATTAATGATGTTTGGTTGAAATTTAAGGATATAGTTCTTAATTGTGCAAAAGAAGTTTGTGGTGAATGTAGATTAGGCTCTTGTCCAAAGAATGCATGGTGGAATGATGAAGTAAAAGAAGCGATTGAGGAGAAAAAGAGAGCATATTTGCGTTTTCTAAATGTGAAAGATGTAGCTGGAAGTTTACTAGATAAATGCTTACTAGAATACAAGAGGTTAAATAAATGTGTTAAGAGAATTGTGAGAAAAAGTAAGGCACGTTTTGATGACTTGATGAGTGAAATATTGACAAATGATTTTAGTATGAATAAAATAATGTTTTGGTTGAGTGTGAAGAGATTGAGAGGTGGTAATTTAAGGGCAGTGAAAGCGATTAAAAGTGCTGATGGTGAGTTATTGTGGAATGAGTCAGATGTTAGGAATAGATGGTGTGAGTATTTTAGGGCTTTATATGGTAGCATAAATGGAGGGAATGGTAGTAGTGAAAATGTTAGTGGTGATGATTGGGATATAGATGAGAGTGATGTTAGTTTTGCATTGATGCGTTTGAAGAATGTTAAGGCTCCTGGTTTGGATGGTATATCGAATGAGATGTTGAAATATGGAGGTGAGAGGTTATTTGACTGGTTAGTTTATTTGTTTAGATATTGTTTAAAACGGTGTGTGGCTCCTGATGATTGGAAACGTGCTGTCATTTGTCCTTTATTTAAAGGCAAATGTAGTTCGAGTGAATGAACTAATTTCCGTGCGATAAGTTTGCTGAGTATGGTAGGGAAGTTGTACGGTAAGAACCTTAACCATTTCCAAGATAAGCGATATGCAACGTAGTTTTTTGCCTGAGAGAGGATGTGTGGATCAATTATTTTCTCTTCGTATGATTGTTGAGAAGTCACTTGCTAAGAACAAAAAGGTGTTCTGTGGCTTTCTCGATCTTAAAAAAGCATATGATAGTGTTCATCGAGAGACTTTGTGGGATGTACACGTTGTATGAAGGTAGCGAGGCTGCGGTGAGAGTTGATGGTAGATTGAGTGATTGGTTTTGTATAGATGTTGGTGTGAAACAAGGTTGTGGGATGTTTCCGTGGCTGTTGTATATGGATGTGTTGTTACGAACGGCGCTGAATGGGGTGGGTGGTGTACATATTCGTGATAGTGTAGTGCCTGCGTTAGCGTATGCGGATTATGTTGTTGTTATGGGTGAATCTGAAGAGCAATTGAGAAGAATGATTCTAAGTATAAATGAAGTAGCAAAAGGTTTAAATCTGTTATTAAATGTTGATAAATGTAAAGTATTAGTGTTTGAGAAGAGTGATTTGGTGACCGACTGCAATGTTTCGGTGAATGGTGTGAAATTGCGTCAAGTGAATGAGTTTTTATATTTGGGTAGTATGTTTTTGAGGGATGGACGTATTGATTGTGAGATTGAAAGAAGAGTATCTGCGGGTTGTAAGGTATTGGGTGCTCTGGGAACCTTTGCTCGAAATGTGAATGTATCCAGAGATGCTCGATTGAGTGTATATAATGGTGTTTTAGTGCCTTCATTGATGTATGGTAGTGAATGTTGAGTGTGGATGAAGAAACATGAACGTCGTATAACTGCTGTGGAAATGAGGTATTTCCGGGGTGTGTGTGGTTATACTAGAAGAGATCGTGTCCGGAATACATTGGTGTATGATGAGTGTGAAATTGAGAACAATGTAGTTAAAAAAGTAGGTATAAGTCAGTTGAGATGGTTTGAGCATTTAGAACGTATGTCAAATGAGAGATTGGTGAAACAGGTATATGTTGGTGAAATTGAGGGTGAACGATTGCGTGGGCGACCTATGAACAAATGGATGAATATGATTGAAGGATTGTTGCGTGAACGAAATTTTTCGAGTACGAGAAACAAACGTGCTTGTATGAAAGGAATTATGAATGTGGATGAAGCTAAAGTGGTGTGTCAAGATAGGAACGTTTGGTGAAGATTAATTGCGGAATGAATCTGATGATTTAAGAAGTGCAGGAATTTTGATTTTAGTGTTGTTATTTAGTAATTTTATTAGAGTGTTTATCTGCAATTGTGTGAAATACACTTTCAAAAACAAGAGCAGGGACGACACTCCCTTCATGTCTGATCTTTTTTATTCGTTTTCGAATCTTACATTGAGTGTTTAACTGCAATTGTGTGGAATTCACTTTCAAAAACAAGCGTAGAGCGACACTCCCTTCCTTTGTTATCTTTTAATTTGTTTTCAATTCTTACGTAGAGTGTTTAACTGCAATTGTGTAGAATTCGCTTCCAAAAACAAGCGCAGAGCGACACTCCCTTCCTTTCTTCTCTTTTTGTTTCATTTTCAGTTACTGCATTGTGTTGATTTTTCTTTCATATACAATTGCAAGCTATCACTTTCATCTTTTCTAATATTTGTAGATTCGTTGTTAGATTCGTTATTAGATTCGTTGTTAGGAGTAAGCGTGTATAATTTGAGACGTTTTATGCATGTGTTATGTATGTAGAAGAAAGAAGATAAATGATAAGTGAATAGGAGTGATTGAATGGTTGTGATTGATTTTTTTTAATGTAAGGAATGATTTCGAGTGTGGTAAATAAATGAGTTATGTTATGAGTGAATGTTTTATGAGTGATTTTAGGGTTCGTGCTACCCCATTTGATGGGATATAGCGTGAAGATATGTATGTATGTATGTATGTATGTATGTATGTATGTAATTTATTATATTCACTAGGAATATACTGACTTTGAATTGTTACAATATAATTACGATTACGAGTATATTAAAGTATGAGTTTTATAATATATGTATTTTTCACACGCGTCTAAGTTTACACAACGAGCTGCAAGTTTTCTTAACGACAAGTGCGATAAAAAGTCTTATAAAATAAGTTATTTATATTATTTTTTTCTATTTTGCGTCTTCTATAAATTGAAAAAATACCTGCAATATTTATTTAGGGAGATTTATATATGAAATGTTATGGTTGACAACTGTTATCTATTGACATTTATGTGAGTATTCAAAAGTTAGAATTTTTAATTTATTTTTATTATTGTTGTTAGATTTTGTGTATATATCTTCGAAGATGAAATTAATTGCACTCCGCCTGATAAATCATCTACTTTCAAGGAAATTTTAAAGTTGTATTGAAATTTTGATGTTCTCAGCTTGACAGTTACAGTATGTTATCAGGTACTACTAACTGTTCGTAAAATGATTCACTATGATATGCCTGTACTTCTAGGAATCCGATAATGTTAAATAAAACAAGTTACGTCAGAGCAAAACTTTTATTCCTTCACAAAACTACACACAAGTCTGTTCACAGCAATGTACTCCACTACACTACATATCGCGAGTCATGCTCGCTCGCTCCCTCCCTCTAGTACACTCTGACCAAAAAGTCTATACAACTAAACAATATTTCTAACATTTTCCCACCTGAGACACTGCCATTTATTTTATCAATGAAGTGTTTCACTGAAAACATATAAATAAACTTAACTAGTATTTACATTCTGTTCATTCTCTTACATCTACCACAAGAAATGTCTCATTCAAGTATAACGCTTTGGTTTATGAAACCTTCGTCCCTGTTTTGTTACATAATGCACTGCACTTACATCTTGCACTTTACACTTATCACCCACAACACTGTCGACGTCTTGTGTTGTCTGTGGCCATTCCTATTTCCTTTCGTACAGGCACTGAGGTCTCTCCCACCGTTTTGATGATGCCAGAGCTTTAGGAGAACATCCTCTTGACAACAAGTCTGCGGGATTCTTCTCTCCTGATACGTGGTTCCAATATTCCGCATTTATCAGCTGTCTAATTTCTTGCACACGGTTCCAGACAAACACTGACCATTCTTCTTTTCGTCTGATCCATGACAACACTGTCTTTGAATCTGACCAAAAATAGGTTGTTATTTCTGTTTTCAATGCTGTGTAAACTTGTGACCACAACCTTGCTCCAATAGTAGCTGCCAATAACTCAAGTCGTGGTATGGACAACTTTTTTATCGGTTTCACTCTAGTTTTTGTAGAAACTAAATGTATACTCACACCTTCTGGTGTTTCTTTTCTAATGACAATTCTTCTGCCCATTCTTGAAATGCGATCTGAATTTCTTGACTAACCTCCTCGTCCCAATAAACCTTTTGTTCCCATAAATTTTGTAATAGCAATTTAGGGCGTAAAATTACAGGAGAGGTAAATCCAATCGGGTCAAAAATACGTTGTGCTGTAGAGAGTATCTCTCTCTTCATTATTTTCTTACCTACCAAAGGAACTTCTTTTAACCAAATAGAGAGAGTATCATCTCTCTTGTTCCAGGTTAATCCCAGGACACATGTACTTTCTTCGTTGGAGTCGTTGGTGTACTCCCACCCTCTTAATTCAAACTTTCCTTTGGCCATTATATTGGTTGCTTCTTTCATGAATTGTTGCAGTTCTTCTTTGCTACCGACGCTAGTTACACAGTTATCGACGTAGAAAGAATTTTTCAATTTCACCACAGATTTTTCTGAGTAGCTATGTGAAATTTCTCCTTTGTTTAAATAATTATCAGGATGATAATCTATTGTAACTGCTAGTATAAAGGAACTAGAGATTACTCCGAACACAACTCTCTTGTGCCTGAGTATTATTTTCTCACCCTCTTTGTTTTCCCAAAAAAATCGAAAAAAATCTCTATCGCTGTGGTTTATACTGATTTGTAGAAATGCTTTTTTTAATGTCAGCTATAACTCCTATTGGTTCTCTACGATATCTAACCAAGATTTCTGGTGTGAATTCAATTAGGTTCTCGCCCTTCTCTAAACAGTCATTGAGCGCTGGATGATTGACTTAGCGAGCAGACGCGTTAAACACAGGTCGTATTTTAGTAGAAGTACTGCTTTCCTGGCCTGTGCGGAATGTAATGTCTTCCTTCTCTTTCTTTTCTTCTTGGTACCTTTTCAATGATTGCTTCTTCACACCATTCTTCAAAAACCTCTTGGTATTTTTCATAATAACCAATCTGTCGTATTTTCTGCACTGTTCGTTCCAATCACTGCTTGGCTAAACATTAATTTGACGGTAAAAGGGGGCGATCTTCTATCCACGGTAGTCGCACCTCATATCTTCCTTCTTCATCCCTTGTTATAGTTTTGTTGAATGTTTCTTTTGCTAACTGATATGCTTTTGCTTTATTGATCTTTTCTTTTGGTACGGTTATCCCCAGAACATCCAAATCCCACCATTCTTTGATGGTCCTCGTGCAGTTAACTAATGATGTGACAACCATACTTGTGTCACATTTCGTTAACGTGTTTGGCGTCTTTCCCATCTACACCCAACCCAGTAGAGTAAACTCGGCTACCAATACACATTTTAGCATCTGTCTCTTTCCGGTCAGTAATTTTCCGATCACATTCGCTCCAATTAGTAGCTTAATTGGTTCACTTCCTTGATTATCACTCAATTCTATCCCATGTTCTTCAAGTTCACGTGTCCAAACACCTTCATAAATGTCTCAGATATTGTTACAAATGATAGCTTGGTCCATCACTTCGAACTTACAAGCATAGTCACTAGTCAGACTCGCAACACGAACTTCATAACAATTGTGTCTTTGTTCACCCGTCTGAGTTCCACCAAATAATGAATGTACCATATTTTTAAACGTTTCACCGGATAGTTCAATTCACGCACGGTAGAGTTCAAAGCATAGGATCTATGTGATCCGCTATCAAACAGAGCCCGTACGATACGCGATTTGCGGTCACTATACATCCGAACCCGAATTGTTTGTAGAAACACATTAGTAACTGTTTGATTAGCTAAGTTAGTCAACGAAGCCTCGGCACTGTCGCTCTGTCATACATTGTTTGACTTTTTTGTACTATTATACTTTTCTTCGCTATCTGCCTCTCGATTCGCGTTTAACTCGGGGCACAAAAATACCACATGTTGTTTACCACAAACTTAACATTTTACGCGCTCACGACAATTCTTCCGTTGATGCCCAGTTTTTGCACAACGGTAGCATGCCTTTTTCCGCGCAAGAGCTTGCATTTTCTCGTCAAACGACATTTTTTGCATTTTAAAACAATTCTCCGAATTGTGATTCCCATCACAAAACATGCATTTTCCTGTATTGCAATTAATTAATATAGCAGCTGTAGGAACATTATAGTCCGCTGATTTCCTTCCTTTTTTATTCTTATCACTAGATATGTTAAATCCTGCTGTAGCTAACGTGATCCTTTGTTCGACCTCAACTTCGTTTTTTGGCATTGTTTGTTAATATTAGTTCTCATTCTTTGGAAAATGGCTTCGTATTTGTCTACCACTTCTATTTATTGAATTAAATCCGACCCATTTGTATCGCTGTTCACTAAAATTTCATAAATACTTTTGTTCAATTCATTTAAGTTATCGTGTTTCTCTTGTAGAATAGTCCGCTTAACTTCTATTTCATCACTTGGTACTTCTGTCTTCAACCCTAACTCTTGAATTGTGTTTGCAGTCTTCTTAAAGATAGCGCGAACCGCTTTCCTAGATTCTTTTATTTGTTCCATTTCAAACAAATTATACTTCCTTGTACACGCACACCTTGTGTAACTGAACGGTTAAATATCGTTTCTCTCACAAGATTATTAATTTTTTCGAAAAGTTATCAAAACTTGCTTCCGATCCCTTACGTTATCGAAACTAATTTCCGCGCCCGGGCTTACCGTCACGGTTATTATAGAAACTGCTTTCCACTCGCGGCCGACGTAACAACTCTCGTACCGGTGGTTGTTAATAGCACAGTTTTACATTAAACTCATGTAACTGTCCTGTCACGGTCGCCAAATGTTCCTAAAATAATTCACTATGATACGCCTGTACTTCTAGGAATCCGATAATGTTAAATAAAACAAGTTACGTTAGAGCAAAACCTTTATTCCTTCACAAAACTACACACACGTCTGTTCACAGCAACGTACTCCACTATACTACTTATCGCGAGTCATGCTCGCTCGCTCTCTCACTCTCTAGTACACTCTGACCAAAAAGTCTGTACCACCAAACAATATTTCTAACACTAACTGTCTAAAACAAAATGTTTCGTTTCGTATGTAAACTGATTTTGGGCGATTTTTTCGTTGTTTAAAAAACTAATAAATACATAAAATTTATTGATTACAGATTTTCCATCATGATGGAATGAGTAAATGCTCTAATGGAAAATATATCAGGTAAAATTCTTTAATATCCTGTTAAAACTGAAATCCATATTTGTATATTGTTAATTTTGTTCTGGAGAAGCCGAAATGATAATTTTGGAAGCTTGAGTGAATGAAAGGCTTTATTGAAAAATAATTTCTAATTAATTTATTATTAAATTAAATACGACGTATCGGCCCTAGATTGGGCCACCTTCAGGTTTTCTTTTATGAACGTTCACTTCCAATTATGTTTCTACGTATTAAAGGCAATGTCAAAATTTCAAGTTATACAAAGGTGATTATCGTAAAACATATTGTTCTACACATGTAAACTATGACTACGTTAATTTTATGTAATAAAGACTTGAAGATGGCCAAATCTAGGCCGAAACGTTGTCTTTCGAATAAGTTTATTAATAAATTTATTAGAAATAATTAAAGACTTTCATCCATTTAAACTTCCATAAATATAACATTGCTGTCATATAAATTCGCAATGTTCAAAATCTTAAATTTAAATAATAAATATATCATCACACATTTTACTCAATACTTGATGTGAGAGTCGATTATATCAGCTCTCGGTAAGTGATTTACCAGTAGTCAAATCAACTCCTCCTTGACTATACGAATTGAACCCGGGTTTCCAAATTCAAAAGCCGACTCCATATAATTGAACCACCTACAAGAACATGATATACGATTTTTTTAACGATTCTTCAGGAAGTACATTTTTTGTCTCTCTGGAACTGGAAAACATCGGTATGATTTAACTTTAGTGATATCCATTTAACCTCTGACATGAGGCTAACAAATTTTATCTGTATTTCTAATTTACTTTTGTAAAAGTTAGAATTTCTAAAATATTCAAAATTGACCAGCATTCATGAATTTTTGGTACAGTTAAACCATTTGTAAGAGCGTGGGATTTTTACTTTAATTGTGTTGTGCTTGTGATTTATGTAGCAAGTGTTTTTGAAAATCTTATGCTTGGTTTCTCTAAGAATTTTGTTTTCTGTGTGTTAAAAATCTTTCTGCTTTATTTACTCTTTCTCTTATCTCTTGCTGTATTCCTTCCTTTTTTTTATTTTAACTACTAGGGAGAGGGAAGATTGACGGATGCAACAAGATATACCTAATTTAGCGTACAGCCTCTTAAAGTAAAGACAAGCAAGTTTTTTTCTGAAGAAATTGTCCAATTTTGTCGAAAAGTCGCTGAGTTATGAGCTAAAGCCCCCAAATGTACAGTAAACTTCAAACACGCATAACTCTAAGACAAATCATGGTAGGAACATTGTTCTCTGCTTTATTCGCAGGAAATTGACTAAGCTTTATTACCCTGGATGGTGAATCGAGTCCAAAAAAAATTACTTAGTTCCGTACATATCTTCAAAAATATACGTTTTTACCACTAAAAGCATTCTTTCTTCTAGGGGGTTGCGGGGTCGCGGAAGGTGATAATCTTAATTTCGCGTTCTGCTCCTCAAAGAAGAGGCAAAACAGTTCATTCATGGCTAGCACAGTGGTATGAAGTCGGCCTGTGGATCCTGAGGTTCCTGGTTCGATTCCCACAGGCGACAAATTTTCATAATTTGAAAAAGCTATCCTTGTGGCTCCTCCACCACTAACATGTTTGGGGGCCGTGATTTGACGACTGGTAACCGCACTTCACGCGCAAAATATATCACTTACCGAGATCTGCTTTAGCAGAGTGCCACACCCAGTAATGGATAGAAGGCGTGATGATATATTTATTTATTTTATTTATTTATTTGTATATTTATTTCACAATTTTCAGTAACATAAATTCCTTTAAGTTTCTGAACGTCAAAATTATTATTACAAGTTAATTTAATTTGTTGTTCGTTAGGTAAATACATATATTTAACTTTAGAATTTTTTATATTTATTATAGAATTTATTGGTGATAATTTTGAATATTCGCAATGTTCGAACTCTTTGTAACATATAATATTGTCTAAACATTTATTGTGCTCATTATTTTGAGATGCACAATAATATTCCTTATCATCTAATTTTATACATTTATTTATTAGTTTTGTTTTACAATTGTTTTTGGAAAACAATCCATTTACAATGTTTATAGTTTCGTAATTATTGTGTAAGTTTGTCGGGATAGGTGTGACTTGGATTAGCTCCTCTACTCGGGTATTCGCCGGTATTTCGATGAGAATTGTTAAGTTTTGATTTTCATAAGTACAGTATGTTTTTGAAATATCATTATTCTGAATGTTATTTATTATGAGTGAACGTAATTGTTTATTATCAATTTTGTTTATTTCCATCAAAAATTGATCATGATTTATTGCGCCACTCTATAAAACATTTAACTTACAAAATGTGAACGTTCCTTCAATTTGAACTAGTGAAAAATAAATGTCTTGTGCGATTTGTATGAATTCGTTAATGACATTTTGAAATTTTTTTGTTGCCAATCATCTAAGATTCTTACAACATAACCATCTATAACTTGGACTTTTTCATTCAGTACGTTATTATTTTCGTTTATTAATTTTATTTTATCATTAAATTGAGCGGTAATGTTATTATTAATTTTGATAAGTGTATTCATGTTATTGGACATAACTTTTTGATTATTTCCAATATTGTCTAATATTTGATCATATCGTTCTTTATCTGTGCTATCGAGATTTCCGGTTATACTTTTAATTATTGTACCAAGACCGTCTATCAGACCTCGGTTTTCCTATGTAAATTTAGTAATTGTGTTTTCTCCTTCATATGGTTAATCAGTGAATTTAGTATGTTACGACTGTTAACAATACTACTTTCAAATTGATGAGAGTCTAATATTAAAGATAGGGCTTTCATGTTTCGTTCGAGTATTTCAGATTGTTCAAATAATTTGTTAAGCGAAATTTTGAAGATTATAATTTGGGTGTTTACCTGTATATATGCGATACCGAGTCCGGGAATATTGATGCCGGGGTTTTGGTAATCTTTTATGATTACTGTGATTCCATAGGGAATCAATCTGGAACACTAACACGAGGTTTTTTCAGTTGACTTAATTTGTGTTTTTTATTTTTGTCGCCGATTATTTGTCCGCGTTCATTTTCTATGGTTCTTACGCTAATAATCTTAAATTTAGGTTTTTCGATTTTACCCGCGTTTCGTTTATGGATTTTTAAATGGACTTGTTCAGGGATACTGAATTGTTTATCTTGGGGTTTACCGTATTTTGCTTTACTTTTTTCGATACTTTGTTTTACTTGCTGATTAATGTCTTTCAATATTTCTGCATGTTTTTGTACGTAATCTTCTACAATAATATCTTCGGGTTTAATGTTTGAATTTATGTCCATACCATATACAATTTCGACTGGCGTTCTTTTTGTGGTAGAATGAATGCTGTTTATACGTTCTTTCATTTTAAAAGACTTTATTAAGGGATGTTGATTTAAAATGCGCATGTGTTCGACAAGCGACAAGTGCAATCGCTCGATGATGCCATTGCTTTTTGCATTGTCGACTGAAATGTAGTGTTTTTTTATATTTCGTAATTCTAAATAGTTTTGAATAATTTTATTATTCAACTCTAAGCCGTTATCGGATACAAGTTCCAGGGGAATAGTGAAATGTGTAAAATATTTTATTAATTTACCTAATATCGTAATGGCGTTCTTATCTTTTATAACGTAGACCATGGCGAATTTAGAAACTGAATCGACAATTGTAAGAAGTTTGGTTTGTTCTAGGGATAACAAATCTATATGTAATTTATCGAAAGGTTTTTCGGCTGTTGGTGTTAAAATGTTGGGGATTTGAATGGGGTTTCGTTCATATTTATTCAAAAGGCATGTATTGCATTTATTTATGTAATTTTGTATATCTTTTGACATGTTAGGCCAGTAATATTGTTGCTTCAATTTGTTATATGTTTCGGTAATTCCACAGTGGTTGGTTTTACCCTCGTGATAGTTTTGTATAGTTAGTTGTTGATCTTCTATATTTTCTGTCTTTAACCATAGTTTTACAACATACTAATTTATAGCTTCCCCGTGTGAAATATGTTTTTAATATAGAGTTAAAATTTAGTTTAAATTTTTCGGGTATCAAACAATAATATGTTATGCCTGGTTGAAGATAGTTTTTAATAAATTGTGTAATACTTTGGTTTGAATTTTGTTTATTTAAATGAAAGTAGATACGTAGATACGAATTTTATTTCCGAAAAGTTTTTCTATTTTAATATTATTTTTTGAATTAATTTCTTTGATGACAATTTGGTTACGACAAGTGTTAATGTTTGAGCCTAAGTAAGTTAGTCCATTGACTGGATTTTCTTCGTCTGAATGTATTGTTTCAATCTCATCTTCTGATCCTGTTTCGACTATAATGGATTCATTGTCGGTATTCAAATTTATTTCTAAATTTTCGGGTTTGTTAAATATGTTAAAAATAATTGAGGTATTCTCTCACGGCCGCTACAAATTCTTGGTAAGTCGAGTTGGTTAACGTCATTTTGAATACAATATTCTAATAGTTTATTTAAACATTTCTTGACATCTCAAAGAGTTGGTTTCTTATTATAAAATTGTTTCGTTATTAAATGTAACATTATTCGAGGTGATTTTTGAATATAAATTTTGTTATCTAAATTAAATAATTTCGTAGACGGAAGTTTTTCTTTTATATACTTGTGTAGCGAATCCTCGTGACATTTGTATGTCTTTAGAAACGCAGTGTACTAGTGGGTTTTCTGATTCGAATATATTAGAGTTTTTGAATTGAATTTCAAACTTAGGTTTAATTCATGAGAGGGCGTCGGCAACAAAATTTTGACAACCTTTCTTATATTCAATTACATAATTAAATTCTTCTAGTTTAAGACGCCATCTAATAAGTTTTTGATTTGGCTCCTTTAAAGAATTTAGCCAAACAAGGGGACGGTGATCGGAAATAATTTTGAATTTTCAAGCTAAGAGGTATGGGCGAAAGTGTTTAGTTGCCCAGACGATTGCAAGTAATTCTTTCTCAATAACAGAATAATTTATCTCATGAGAGTTTAAAGTTCTTGAGATATAGGCGATGGGGAGGTCTTTGTTGTTACCGTCGCGTTGTGAAAGCACGGCTCCAATGGCGTAATTGCTAGCGTCGGTCGTTAGTATAAAGTCTCTAGAAAAGTCGGGATATTGGAGTATAGGATTGTTGGATAGGAGAGTTTTACATTTCTCGAAACACTGTACGTAATCTCTATTTGTGATATCAATTTTGTTTCCTTTTTTCAGACAATTTGTCAGTGGTTTTGTTATTTTGGAAAAGTTATCTATGAATCGCCTGTAATATCCAAGCAAGCCAAGAAAAGATTTGATTTCTTTAGTTGTTTTTGGTATGTTATAATTTTTAATAGCTTGTATTTTGTCCGGATTTGGTTTAATTCCTTTTGTTGTAATAATGTGTCCTAAATATGCGACTTCTTTGCCGAGAAATTCGCATTTGTCCAATTGAATTTTGAGATTTGCTTCACGTAATTTTTGGAAAATTTTATCTATATTTATCAAATGTTCTTCAAGAGATGTTCCGAGAATGATAATATCGTCGAGATATACAAAACAAATTTTGTTTAAAACATCTTTTAGGACGAAATTCATTAGACGCTGAAAGGTTGCGGGTGCGTTCTTTAGCCCAAAGGGCATACGTTTGAATTCGTAGTGTCCGGTCTTGGTCGAGAATGCGGTTTTCGGGATATCATTAGACTTGACTTCTATTTAATGGAAGCCAGAGGTCAAGTCAATGGTTGTAAAATAATTAGATTTTCCCAATTTATCAAGGATGTCAGTTATGTCTGGGATGGGAAATTTATCGTCAACAGTCTTGTCGTTCAACTTTCGGTAGTCAATTACAACGCGGAATTTATTTTTTCCAGATGCGTTCATTTTCTTTGGGACTACCCAAATGGGGGATGACCAGGGCGAGTACGAATGTTGGATAATATCGTCCTTTAGCATTTTTTCTATTTGTGTCTGTACCTCTTGCTTGTAAATCTCAGGGTATTTGTATTGTTTTGCATGTATAGGGATATCGTCGTCTGTTTTAATTTCGTGTTTGATTTTATTTGTGAATGAAAGTTTTTGATTATTGCACAAAATTATATCTTTATATTTATCTAATAATTTATATAAATCGTTTTGTTCTGTATCGTTTAAATGGTCATCTCTGATAGTTTGTTTAATAATTTCTATGTTAAAATTATTATTATTTTTCTGATTTATGTATTGGAATACATATTTATGTTTATTTAAAAATATTGCTTCGACTTTTTCAAAATTGAATTTAGTTTTAAGTAATTCAATACCTGGTATGCCTAGTAAAATGTCGAAGTCTTTGTGGAAGTTAAAAATATAATTTCTTTCCAGATGATTTGCCGTTACACGTGTGGATGGTAAAGAATTCGTTAAATTTAGTCGCATCAGGTTTAATTAGTTTGGGGTGTATATAGTTTTGGGTAGAGCCGGTGTCCAATAAAATTTGAAAGTTGCCAATTTTAATGAAGGGAAGTTTACTAAAATTGTTTGTTAGGGATTCGATTCGGGTGAATCGAGCTAGATAACATTTTGAGTCTCAATTTCTTCAATTTCTTCAATACTTTACTTTCATTTATTTGTTCGGTTTCGGAATACTTTTAAATTTCAGGATTTTCATATGCGTCAGGTTCAAAATTTTGGTTGTATAGCTCCTCGGCTATGATATTTTGTTATGGTCGAGTTTGTTGAAAGAAGTTTTGTGGACGAGTAAATTTGGTCTGCGTACTCATAGGAATATGGTTTTGAAATTGTGCGTTGCGAACGTTTTTGGGTGGGGCAAATGGTTTAGGTTGCTGTACTTGTTGTGTTCTTTGAGGAACGTTAAATTTATGCATTGGCGATCGATATTTATTTTGCATGAAATAGTTTTATGGAACAAAGCTACTGGGATTATTTGACATTGGTTTATATAATACTTTGGGTTTGACGAAATTTTGATTTGGGTGTTATTTTTCATCTAGATATTGAAAATCGTTTGTAAGAAGGCTTTCTATTTCTTCCAAGGTGGAAGGATTGCGAGTAGCAAGGTTATTTCTGTAGAGGTCTTTACAATTAGAAATAAAAGAGTGTACCGCCATGGATTGAATGAATATAATTATGCCTTCTTTAGCGAGGGCTTCGAGTTTACACAGATTTGTTTTCGCAACTGCACGGTTATAATGATTTTGAATTTTTTTTAAATATTCAAATATTGTAAGTTTCTCTTGTTGAAGTTTAACCATATTACACACAAAACCTGGTGGTTGTTGTTTATCATCATATTTTATGATGAGAAAATCGCGGAGGTCTTTCCATGATTTAAATGTGTTATCACTTATCAATTCTTCTGCGCGATCAGTTAATTTTGTTTTAATTTGGAATAAAACAAATTTTCTCTGAATTTCAGTTGGGTGATAATTGATTTATTAGTTCAATAATTTCGTCAGTTTGATTTATGAACTGAGTAAGAGATTTTGGATTGCCATTATACTTTGGTATGGTATTACCTAGATCATTAATCAATTGTTGATGTTTTGATGCCTCTGAACCTAAGGGTTGTGTTTCTGGCATTGTGTTATTAATATCTAAGTTATTTAATATATCGAGTAGAGAATCCAGTTTTTGATTAGAATTGTGTGCATTGTGTCAGTGAATTTGTTTTACAGTGATTATGACAATTATAATGTAATATTAACTTACAGTACTAATAGCACTTCAATGATCATTAAGGTGGGTCTTCTCCTTTCCGATGTTCGTTCGGCAGGTGGATAAACAGGGACGAGTCGACTCTCCGTCGTATCGGTGTTGACGGGTATCTGGTTGAAGTGATGAGACCACACAGATGAAAGAGAAGAGTGATGCTCTGGCTATGGCGACGGCTTCAATCTTCTCCGGGTAGTTGTGCGATGAGATTTGAATAGTGTCGATTGTATGAACTTCTTGTACTGGCTTGGCTAGTACTTATAAACTTGACTTCTACGGGACACTTTGAATGTTTGTTCGAATCGCGAATTAACAATAAAAACTGGCTATCTGTGTTTTTTAACGAATTTAATTTTTTGTATTTTCGAAACACTGATATTTCACAATCCTACCGACTGCGCCAAATATATTTTCGATTTACTCGAAATAAATAAAAAAATATTTATTTCTTTCATATTGTCTTTATTTCTCAAAACACTACAAGCTAACAGCAGAACTATTGTCACTTCAAACTACAGTGTGAATCTGAATCTAAACTACACATATTCTATAATTTAAGTTCTATTTTACTTTCACAAGGAAGTCATCAAAGAGCATTTATTACGATATGTAATATTTTGTTTTATACGTTTAGTAGTACCTGATGACATATTGTAACTATCAAGCTGAGAATATCAAAATTACAATGCAACTTCAAAATTTCTTTGTAAGTAGATGATTTATCAGGCGGAGTGCAATTAATTTAATCTTCGATAATAATATACATCAAATCTAACAAAAGTACGAATATTAAAAATAAATAAAAAATTCGAACTTTGTAACATTCACATAAATGACAATAGATAACTGTTGCCAATCATAACATTATATATATATATAAATTATAACATCGGAAAAAAATTAAACGAATATATCTCCAAGCAAACAAAACTGTCGATACCGATATAGAATATCAAACTAGTAACGTCTTGCTGTAGTTAGACGTAGCCATGACTTCCGACATTTTGTCGGTACCGAATTACAGAATTCCACTGCTGGTCAAGAAGATTAGTCCTTAATAAGATATATACAAAAAAGAGTCGCATATAATTCTGTGATGTAGTCAAAAATTTACATAAAAATTTATAATTAATAATGCATTTTCTGAAATCAGACTAAATAATGAAACTTCATTTAAATATTCAAATAGCAATTGACATTAGAAATAACGAGTTAAAATTAATGGATACATCCTAAAACGATATGTTAAATAATTTTCACCATATAAAAATTATTGACACAACAGTTCCAACTGACAGGATATAATAATAATTTATAATTTTGTTTACAAATGAGTAACAAATAAAATATTATACAACACACGCAAAGTAACTGTTTTTACTGCCTCAAGGAGATGATAGGCTCACCAGTCAATTCCTCCATTTAGCAATAAAAATTGTTTTACCATTTTAGTAAACATCTGTTCCATCTGAGATCAATATTATGATGTAGAATTGAATTTTTCCCTATAGCATTGACTATAAATTCAAGCTATATTCTTTCGAATCTTAAAGTCATCATAAACTTATATATTTCGGACAAGATTGCTTCTAGTATCTCCACACACACACCGCAAATACCTCATTTCTATAACAGTTATACACCATTCATTTGTCCTCATCCATATACAATACTCACTATCATACATCAATGCAGGCACTAAAATAATAATATCAATACTTAATCGAGTATCTCCGAATATATTCACATTTTGAACAAATGGTTCCCAGAACTTCCAATACATTGCATTCCTCAAATACACTACGTTCATCCCTCGCAACATACTACCGAAGTATACAAACTCATTTACTTAACCCATTCTCACACTATTCACTGAAACATTGCAATCAGTCACTAAATCGCAATTCCCAAACCCTAACACTTTACATTTATCTACATTCAATAACAGATATAAACTATTTCCTACTTCATTTATATTTGGAATCATTCTTCTCAATAGCTCTTCGGCTCCACCAATAACAACATCATCCGCATACGCTAACGCAGGCATAACACTACTATCAACATGTACATCATTCATCCCATTCTGCGCCTTTTGTAGCATCCACATATAAATATTAAACAACCATGGACACATCCCACAACCTTGTTTCACGTCAAGATCTATACAAAACCAGTCACTCAATCTACAATCAACTCTGATTGCAGCCTAGCTACCTTCACATAGCGCACGAATCGCCCCCAATAAAAAACTATTTATACTATACTCTAGAAGTATATATCACAAAGTCTCTGGATGAACAATATCATATGCTTTTTTAAAATTGAGAGAGCTACAGAATACCTTCTTGTTCTTAACATGACTTCTCACAATCATACGAAGAGAAAACAATTGTACTACACACCATATCTCAGGTAAAAGACCACCTTGCATATCGCTTAACTTAGACATTATTAAAGTTCGTACTTTATGAAAAATAATCTTCCCGTACAACCTCCTCACCAAATTAAACTTACTTGTCACACCGAAGTTAGCATATTCACTCGAACTACCTTTGCCCTTAAATAAAGGACAAATGATAGCACGTTTCCAATCATCTGGAGCCACACACCGTTTTAAATAAAATCTAAACAAATAAAATAACCAGTAAAATAACCTCTCGCCACCATACTGCAACATCCAAACCGGGAGCCTTTTCATTCTTCAGACGCATCAATTCAAATCTAACATCACTTTTAAATATATCCCGTTCATCACCATTCAAATTTTCTCTTGCATTTTCATTACGACCATTCGGTTTATTTACTCTAATTTATAAAGCCCTAAAGTACTCACACCAACTACTTTTAACATCTGATTTATTCCACAATGTCTAACTATCCGCACTCTTAATCGCTTTCACTGCCCTTATATTACCACCTCTCAATCTCTTCACACTCAACCAAAACATTTTTTTATTGAATTAAAATCATTTTTCAATCTTTCACTCATCAAATCATCAAAATGCGGCACATCTTTCATATTTAGAAATTGCTAATTATGCTCTTTTTTCTTCTCAATTGCTTCTTTTGCTTCATTATTCCACCATGTATTTCTTGGACTAGAGCCTAATCTTCATTCAAAGATTTGTTTATTTTCTCTACAAACATATCTCTAACATCCACATTAAGCAGTACACTGGAAACAATTTTTCGCTACCTTTCAACCTCATTCGCCAACATTTATCTAGACGTATTCGCGACACCACAAAATAATAAGTATTCATACCCAACTTCTCAATCGCTCATCAACAAAGTTAAATCAATCTCACTTCCTCTAATTTCACTCAAATTCTCTCATGTATACAAACTAGCTAATTTATGTTTAAAGACAGGGTTAGAAACAAAAAGATCACGCTGCAAACAAAGCGATGCTATCTTCCTACCATTTTCGTTCACACTCACATCACCAAAGTTGTCCAATTCATTCCCAGCCTTTCTTCCCTTTATTCACGTCCAGCCGTTTAAATCAGTACATACGATAACTTTCTCATCTGGATCATACGTATCAATAACAATATCTAACAAAACCGATCTTTTTCAAAATCATTTTTGGATTCGGCTAAAAACTGACACAACGACGATTCTATAAAAGCCTACTTTTAATCTCAGCTCAACAATTCTCGATCAAGTACAACTATAATCTCTCACAAACGGTTTCATTCTTTTAGTAACAAGCACACCCACACTAAATTTTGCAAGTTCGTTCTCAGCAACACCCAACCAAAAGCAAAACATTCCATCCACCTCTTTCTCACTAGAGCCTTTCCCCTTAGTCTCGCTCATACATAAAACATCTATATTATACACACGCATTACATTCATCAATTAATTTTCTTTATCAGTTATATTCCTAACATTCCATGTACCAAACTTGCATATATTCAATTTCGCCCAATTATTCTTCAAACAAGAGGAATAAACATATAACACGTAAAATAATACTGTTGTAATTTCCTGCTTCCTTAATTATTCTAAGTAAAAAACTTCAATTAAATGTTTCAGGATATAGAATTCTGCAGCTAAATCAGTGTACAAACTTATAATGTGTAACAACATCAACAACTTAGATCTGAAAACCTCGAAAATTGCTTTAAAACTATCGATAATTAAGAAATTAAAACGAAATTAAACAAATTTTTAAAGTTTTTTCTGTGAAAAATGTGAAATTAGGTTCTTTATATTTATCCAAACTTATTTGTTTGTTTTTGACAGATAAAATATATCAAGCATTTGTTTAATTTTCTCTTAATTTCGTGACAATCGATAGTTTTGTGGCAATTTTCATCATTTTTAGATTTAAAAATATAAATATATCATCACGCCTTTTACCCATTACTGGGTGCGCCACTCTGCCGAAGTGATGTATATATATATATATATATATATATATATATATATATATATATATATATATATATATATATATATATATATATATCTCATCACGCCTTCTACTCATTACTGGGTATGGCACTCTGCCGAGGCAGATCTGGTTATGTGTTATGCGGTTACCAGTCATCAAATCAATATATATATATATATATATATATATATATATATATATATATATATATATATATATATATATATATATATATATATATATTTTATGTCGCAGTGATATGATGAAAATGGGGAAATTCCTAAGAGAGTTGATGATATCACGGGAGTTGTTAAAATGACAACTCTACAGGGTCATTTCCCTAGAAATATTAAGTGATGTGGTCAAATCCCTGAGTTGTTTTAGTGAAATGACGAAAATTAAATGTCATGTAAACGTAAATTAAATTATTTATTTCAAACAAATCAAACAAAGTAGTAAGTACCTATATGAAAAGCTACCAAAAACTATATTTTTAATGGAATATAATATTAAATGTAATTATTTATTTTTCTTGAAACACGTTGTACATATATGGCATCTTGAGTTACAAAGGAGGTCACTTTTTAAACAGGCACATCTTTTTGTTTTGCATTGTACTTTGGATTTTTCACAAGAACATTTCTTGAACCTTTGACCTCCGAATAAAGATAATTTTTCTGCGATATCACGCAAACTAAGCTCAATCGTTGGGACTGTGCCGGTAAACGTGGTTGTATATATTTGAAGAACATTTCTAGGAAACCAATCTTTTATAATGCCAGCTGAAGTTCCAATTTGGTATAAATTATTTTTTATATTTAATACGACTTCCGTAATGTTATTTCCATCCAGTGGCCCTCTATATACCTTAGGTACATCAACCAATACGGTGGAATCCACTAAAACGTCTTTAAATTTCTTCAAAGAAGTATCTTTAATTTTTTCAGCCGATATTTTTAAGAATTTTGCAGCGTCTTCCCTTTGATCTTTAATGTTCCCTTCTATTTGGCATAAGTAGCATAGAATTTTCGATCTATATCCTTCTTCTCCTATCGTATTTCCACATATTGAGTGCACTGGATTTTTACAAATATAGCAAGAATGGGCTCCTGTAAATTCCATTCTACACACAACACAATATGCTTTTTCTTTGCTTTCATCTGCAAGTAATTTAGAATTTGAAGCGTTCTTGTTAACAAATTCACCTGTTGGTAGGCTATCTAAAGTTAAAGTATTATTGTTAATTAATTCAGCGGCTGGTAGGTCATGTGAGATTGAAGCATTATTGTTAGTTGATTTAGCTGTTCTTAGATCATTTGAAATTGATGCATTGTAGGTAATTAATTCAACTGCTGGTTGATCATCTAAAGTTAAAACGTCGTTCATTAATTGACTTATTGGTAAGTCCTCTGATGTTAAAGTATTGTCGTATAGCTTTTTAAGGAGCTGATCCAAGTCCTCTTCTGTAACAAGTTTTCTAAGCAACTCTTTTGAAATATGAGAATATTCGAGTCCTGTTTTTGGTTGTTGTTCAGTGGTGCTGGATACTCGTCGAGAAATAAATG
This sequence comes from Pterostichus madidus, assembly GCA_911728475.2. Lineage (NCBI taxonomy): Eukaryota > Metazoa > Arthropoda > Insecta > Coleoptera > Carabidae > Pterostichus > Pterostichus madidus. The sequence continues at coordinate 8,209,281 of OU452319.1, read as the reverse complement.
AATGCCAATCTCAAACGAAATATTTATTTCTTTAAATGTTTGGGTACAAAAGGAGGCGCCTAAAAAATACAATATAAAATAAGTTTGCGCACTCCTGATTTAAGTATTGAGTATCTCATTTTGTATGAAGATACTCGAATGACATTTTAATTATATTTGTCGCTTACCTCCTAATCCCAATGAATATGCGGCCTGATAACCGCTCTTGTCTGGCAGCTGACGATGTCGCGTATTACAATTTTATAACACGACCGAAAACAAGATTTTATTTTTATGTCACAATTTTTCTGGCATTCAATAACATAATAAAAACAAAACATGACTGAAATCATTGCACGGTGATTGAACCGGCTTGCTTCTATTTCTCTAAATGTATTGCTTACTTCTCAACACTCCTCCTAAGTAATACATTTCTAAATTTTTCGAAAACTTTACGATTTAACGATTTCGTAAGTATGTCAGCGACCTGATCTGAGCTAGGTATATGCCTAAGAGTTACAGTTTTGCCTACGTGCTCCTGGATGAACTTCCGAGGTATCTCGATGTGCTTCTTTCCCTTGGTTGTTTTTCCTTCGTAAGCATTGTAGAGCATATGAATTGCTGACTGGTTATCTACGAAGAGGATGGTTGGCTCGTCCGTCTCGATGATCTCCAATTCATGTGCGATTCTTCTGATCCAGCTAATGTCGTCGATTGATGCCACAGCAGCGCGATACTCGGCCTCGGCAGTCGAAGTGGCGACGAGACGCTGCTTCTGTGAGTACCACACCAGTGGTCCTCCCCGCATCAGTAAAACTCCACTCGTTGATCGTCCGGTCTCCAGATCTCCTCCGTAGTCTGAATCTGTGTAGGCCAATAAAGTTGTGTCTCCGTTAAACTGGATACCAAGATCCTTCGTGCCCTTCAGATACTGGAAAACTCGAGTAACCATCTTCCAGTGACTTAACTTTGGCTTACTACATTGACGACTGAGATAATTGACTGCAAAACTTATATCTGGGCGTGAAATAGTAGCCAGATAAAGCAGGCTACCTATAGCCTCACGATAAGGAATGGTGGCTGGCACTGGCTTGTCATTCACCTTACTTTCTTCTCCTGTAACCATTCCCTTCTCGATGGGAGTCCAGACTGGATTGCACATGTTGAACTTGAAGCGATCCAGGATTTTCTGTATGTAATCGGTTTGTCGTACTGAAATAACTTCTGACTCAGTCTTTATCTCCATTCCGAGATAAGTAAATTCATCTGGCGGCTGTCGTTTGTAAGTGATTTCGAATTGGCGGCTTATCTTACTCAGAATATGGTAGATTTCTCGTTCATCTCGTCCAGCTATGAGTCCATCATCCACGAAGAGGGTCAATATTACAGTCTTCCTCTCATTGTAGAAGACACAGGGATCGTCGGCCGTGCTTGTCAGCCCGATGGTTTCAAAAAAGCCCGAAATCTTCTCATTCCACTTTTTAGGAGCCTGCTTCAGACCGTATAAACTCCTTCTCAGTCTACAGACCCTGTCAGTTCCATCATGAAATTCTTCCGGTTGACGCATATATAGCTCTTCTTCCAGATCTCCATATAAAAATGCTGTGGTGACGTCAAACGGCACGAGTTTCATTTTCTGCGAAGCGGCGTGACTGAGGATGAGACGAATGGAGGCATGTCTAACTACAGGACTGAAAATTTCAGCATAATCTCTTCCCTCCTCCTGCTCAAATCCTCGTGCAACCAGTCTGGCCTTGAACCTGCCGTCCGACTTCTTGCGTAGCACCCACTTGCATGTCAAAGGCTTGACACCTGGTGGACATTTTGTCAAATCCCAGGTTCCCATCTTCGTCAGGGAATTAAACTCTTCTGACATGGCTCTGATCCAGTTTTCATCCTTCGAGGCGGCTGACATGGAAACATCTTCAACTTCGCTTATCATGGCAGCATTGGAGTTTCCTCCTCTCAGATTACCCATCACGTAGTCGGAGAATCTTGAAGGTTGCTGAATGTTACGACGATTGCGTAGACCCTGTCTTCTCGGCTGTTGATCTTCCGCTCGGTCAACCTGGTCATCCGGCTCCTCCTGTCGATGCTCCTGGTCATCTGACTCTTCCTGTCCAAAATCGGTGTTAGACTCGTCAGATGTGTTCAACAATCTTGCTGACATGTTTGCCTGGACTGGTGATTTGAAACTGACGTACTGTTCAGCTTCTTCTGATTCGTCGAATACAACATTGACTGAGCTGGTCACGTTCCTTTCATCTGACAAGTAAATTCTAAAACACGGTGAATCCAACTCGTATCCGACGAGAATTCCTTGCTTTGATTTGCCATCCAGTTTATCACGCTTGTGATCTGGAGTCAATACATAGCACCTGCATCCAAATGGTCTCAGCTTCTTGATATCAATGTGGCGCCCAAACCACAGATCTGCAGGACTCTTATCTTTTACAGTGCTTGTACCGGTCTGGTTAATGGTAAAAACTGCATAGTTTATGGCCTCGGCCCATAAATTCCTGTCCAGACCTCGAGCATGAATAATCGAGCGAGCTGCCTCGACGATCGTCCGCATCTCGCGTTCGATCCGCCCATTTTGTTGCGGTGTATACGCGTTCGTGAAAGTGTGTAGGATGCCTAGTTCCTCAAGTGTCTGCCTGGTGCTCGCGTTTTTGATTTCTGTTCCGTTGTCTGACCGCAAGTTTTTTATCTTCCGTCCGAACTGGTTCTCCGCCATCTTGATATAGTTATCCAGCTTCGCAACTGCTTCATCCTTTCTCTTGAGAAAATATGCTGTCCTAAAGTGGGAGAAGTCATCTTTGAACAGCAAGAAGTACTTCGCTCCACCCAAGGAAGTCTCGCCCATTTCGCAGAGATCGACGTGAATGAGATCCAGCGGCTGTTCAGCAGTTTTCTCGTTCCGAGGATGTGAGACGCGGTGCTGCTTCCCCAGCACACATCCCTTGCAGACATAGTCGTTCCAGTCATCTCGGTATTTGATTTGATTCCTGTCCAGAATGTCTCTCACGTACTTTACATTTTGGTGTGCTAATCTCTCGTGCCAGGTTCTAATAGATATAGAGAGTAGACACCTTCCCGGCTCGTCCTTGCGCAGAAGCATTTTGAACAAGCTTCCGTCTCGTTCCGCAACAGCAACAGTCTGACAATAATCTGACGTTTTGAAAACAGATTTGTCCTTGTCTGCCATCTGAATGTAATCCTTGTCTAGTGCCTGACTGACTGAAAACAGATTGAAGTCAAGTCTAGGTACGTGCAAAACTTGTTTCAGGACGACTTTTTCCCAATTCTTGCCGTTGTATGCCTCTAGCTCAACGTCTCCGACGCCTATTCCATACAGCGTTGTTGAATCACCGATGATAATTTCGTAGGGACTGACTAGTTTGGTGTAATCGCAGAACCATTCCCGGTGTGACGTCATATGCTGCGATGCTGCGCAGTCCTGGTACCAGACGTACTTTGCATCCTGTCTTGACTTGATATGATTTAGGTTGACAGTCGATAGTCCCACTGTCATGAGTGCTCTGCGATTTTTGTTTCTCGAGTCGGCAGTATCTCTTCCTGGTCTGTCATCACTTCGTTTGGGACAGTCCTTGATAAAGTGACCCTTTCTGCCACACCCATTACAGGTGTAATTTTCCTTACAGTATGCCAGATATTTTTGACATGGCTTGTTACGGCAGTGCTTCTTTACATGGCCTTTTTGACCACACTTGAAACAGCTAACAGCAGTGGACTCTGACTTGTACGCGTTCTGCTGCTCCGACTTTCTTCCTGTCTTGGTAAAGAGGGCATTGTTTGACTGAGATTCACCCGATACACATCCGTCGTTGAGTCGATCCTCCTCCAGACGAAGTCGTTCAATGAGGGTGTCGATCGTCTTATCCATTGTCCCCAAATTGTCCCACGCAGTACGCAGGTGGTGCAGCTTCGGAGGTAGCATGGCGAGAATCCTTGTCATGATCCACGTGTCTTTCAGCCTTTCCCCCCCTTCAGCTAGATCATCGGCAATCTGTATTATGTCCATGCTATTTTGTACGGCTGACTTTCTCAGGTCATATGTATGAGAAAAGAATCTACGTTGCAAACCATCTATGGTCAAGTCCGACTTCTTACCGTACAAATTTTTGAGTTTGTCTAGCATTTGTTTAGCCGTTGCACAATTTGCGATCTTACTTGCTATACCCTTACTAACGCTCAATCCTATGACTGCCTGTGCCTCAAGATCTTTCTTGATCCAGGTCTGAACTTGATCATCAGTTTGGGCCCCGGCTGGTCTGACTTTATTTCCTGACGCAATATCAAAGATATCTTTCATTTTCAGAATTAAATTAATCTTAAATCTCCACGCGGTATAATCAACGTTTCCCTGCAAATCTTCAGCTAATAATTCAATTTGTGGTCTGATTGAATCCATGTTCTTGACTTCGGCTGACACAGCTAATAACGGTTGACTCGACGTGCTGGCGGCTGACTGCGGCACGCTGACGACTGACTACGACGCGCTTACGACTGACTGCAATGCACTTGCCGTTGACTGCAAATGACTTGACTGACTGACGGCTGACTGAATAAGTTCGGCGAGTCCGACTGGCTTTCTCAATGAGATTTTCCAGGTTTTCAGTATGAGTCTGGGCCCATAACCTGTTGTTCAGTGGTGCTGGATACTCGTCGAGAAATAAATGAATGCCAATCTCAAACGAAATATTTATTTCTTTAAATGTTTGGGTACAAAAGGAGGCGCCTAAAAAATACAATATAAAATAAGTTTGCGCACTCCTGATTTAAGTATTGAGTATCTCATTTTGTATGAAGATACTCGAATGACATTTTAATTATATTTGTCGCTTACCTCCTAATCCCAATGAATATGCGGCCTGATAACCGCTCTTGTCTGGCAGCTGACGATGTCGCGTATTACAATTTTATAACACGACCGAAAACAAGATTTTATTTTTATGTCACAATTTTTCTGGCATTCAATAACATAATAAAAACAAAACATGACTGAAATCATTGCACGGTGATTGAACCGGCTTGCTTCTATTTCTCTAAATGTATTGCTTACTTCTCAACATTGGTTCTGTTCCAAATAAGGCTTTATAGGGTGATCGTTTAATGGTACGATGAAAAGAGGAGTTCTTCTGAAACTGAATAAAGTAACAACCTATAGCCCAATTTTTTGTGCCATTGTAAATTAGCCAAGTACGTAACATAGCTTCGATATCTTGATTTGACGCTCAACAGATCCTTGACTAGCAGGATGTCTAGGCCTACCATTTACAATTTTACAGCCGAAAATTCACGGCCGTTGTCACTTTGCGGAATATGGGGACAACCCACTTCCAAAAAGATTTTTTAGAGCTTTATTTCTACTTCAGCTGCGCTTTTGGAAGTCAACAGGCGCAGAATTTCGTCGCGTGATCCTGGTAATGTAATAGCCGTTTGTAATTTCTATCTGGTGTCGACTATAAGTCAATTAAATCGACTTGGTCACGGTGGTTAATGTCTCTGGATACAATAGGGCAAACGACGAATCCTTTTCTTGGAATTTTTTTTTAGATTGGAATACCGTGCATAATTTTAAAAACTCCAGTATAACCGAAGTAGGTATTAAGTACTTGTATTTAAAATTATACAGCATTTTATCTCTGCCTCCGTGGCCAGTTGACAGATGGGTTTCTTGAAGTATGTGATAAAATTCTTCCCTAGGCACTATTTTTACAACTGGATTGGAGTCAGATTTTCTCTTCGAAATCAAAGATTTTTTAGCACCTACTTCTATCACGTCGTACTTTTTTCCGTAATAGTACTGTATATTTGTCCGTTGGAGTTAAAGTAGTGGTGCTAATTTAAATTGTTCAATAGCTGTGATAGCTTCTTCAATCCTTTTGCGAGTTCACAACGGTTTTTATTTATCTTGACGTTCATTCAAAAACGGCCTGATAGTTTCATTGAACTATTCTTCACACACAAATTCGGTTTGAGTCTGATTTTGTCCTGTATCTGAAGTCGTTTTATAACGGGCGTACAATTAATGAACGTAGAAATTGAAAAAATAATTAAAATGTGCGCGACCTTCACCATGTAATAATTGGGCGCTACTGTCTGCGTCACCGGCGCGGACGGAGGTATTTTTACATACGTAATATAGTTCTTGGCAAGTTCTGCTTCGTTTATTTCGTCATTTCACTAAAACAGCCCAGGGATTTGATCAAATCACTTAGTCTTTTTAGGGAAATGATCCTATCGTGTTGTCATTTTAACCACTTCCATGATATGATCAATTCTCTTAAGTATTTGTCCAAATCCCCGTTTATATCCCTGCGACATGTATATATATATATATTTGCACAGAGGTAATTTTAAATTGATGTGGGGATCAAACCAGGATTCTTTGGATCCATAGGGCGACTTGAGTCATTATGCCATTTTCAGATCTAATTTTGTGTATTGTTTTAGCTGCAGAATTGAGTGTTCTAAAACTTGTATTTCAAGATTTTTGGCTAAAAGTAAACAGGGAAGCAGGAACTTGCAACAATATGATTTTACATCTAAATGCCAAGGTTCATCCTTACCAAGCACCATTCGATATATATTGTAGTTCATATTTATTAATATAAAATTATGTTTATCCATTCTCGTATAATGCGTTCCATTATTGCAAAAAAAGATGAAAAATACGTGCAAGTAGGTCATTTTATCGTGTTCTTATTATTTTCTACCTTTTCTGTATACAAATGTCATTGTCATTAATTTCATTAAATTCTAAACAGCAAGCATTGAGTGAAAATGATGAAAAAAAATGAATTCTTAATTGAAGACGACTTACAGGATGCAAATGAAGGGGGTACACCACCTTGACAGTTTCAAAAAATCGATTTTTATTATTTTTTGCTTAAAATGTTCCTTGGGATGTGTACTTTAATGTAGTAGGCATCCCAAGTCCGCCAGAAACATTTAAACCAGTTAACGAGACGATTTTCGGAAAAATGTCCCCGCGCGCTAAGCGAGCGTCAGAGCGCGCGGTGGAAATCTGGGGCACTCTGTACCACAAAGTGTCCACTGACGACAAGCCGCAGCACGGGAAATGTCCGGTAGGCGAGGATTCATGGTGCTCCTGGCAGCAGGCGAACGCAACGGGTCAACTTCCGGAATACCGACACAAGCCAGCGATGAAGCAAGAGATTTTCGTCGCTCTTCGTCCCGTCTACGAAGAGCTGAGCCGGGACGAGTTGCTAGGACGGTGCCTAGGCGAGTTCACGGAAAATTCAAACGAAAGCTTCAACGCGACGCTCTGGCAGCTGGCTCCCAAAATTTTCCATTCTGGGAAATCCGTGGTGGACATCGCGAGCAGTATTGCTGCCTGCAATTACAATGACGGACTCCACAGCATTATGCAAATAATGCAGGTTATGCAGCTCGCAATCGGTCCGGAGTGCTACAATTTCTGCGTCAAGGCCGACGCCCAGCGAGTGCAGCGCGCAGAGGGACGTCTCACCGATGCCGCCAGAGAGGCACGCAGAAACAGCGTTGCGGCGAGAAAACAGCTCGACTACCTGGATGCCAATGCTGAAGGGCAATTGTATGGCGCCGGTATTGCTGACTAAAGGTATTTTCTACCTGCATATATTTACAGTGAAAGTTTTTTTCGAAGGGTGATTTCATGGTATTTTACCCTTATGTTGTTCAAAATTACCCTTATGTTGATCAAAATTGGTACTTATAAATTTGTTTGGTCCGAAATCGCTGAGTACATTTTTTTCAAGTCCGCCATATTGGATCCGCCATCTTTTTTTTTTTTTATTTGACATCATATTCGTGTTCAGAACACCCCAAAGCCTATAATGACCAATTTTTCCCGTTCAAACTGAACACATAAAAAAGTTATCGGCAGTGAAACTTTTCCAATACTTCAAACGCGTTTATCTCGAAACGACATTTTTAAAACTGGTGGAACATCTCACGCTCACAGTTTTTAACCGATTTCGATGAAACTTTGCGAAATATATATAAAATTAAATTATGCATCGAAATACTAGAGCCGATTTTCGATTTTTTCAAATTTGGATTTTTAAACCACGATTTTGTGGCAAATATTTATAGGTCAAAAATGACCAAATTTTTACAAATGGCCGCCATCTTCGTAAAAATCACTTTTTCAAAAATTTGCTCCAGTATTTCAATGCCAAATCATGTGTTCCATAACGGGATTATCTTGTTTTTGTTCCAGGTTCACTTGACGAGGGGCCAGATGTCCCACCGATGGGGAAAACCTGGCTGGAGGAGGGCTACGTGACCTGGCGCAGCGGCTCCTGGCAGCCGGCGATCCGCGCCAATAAATTTGTATTTCATCCCCACATGATGACGAATAAAACCATGTAAAACTTTGTACGATCGCGAGTTGCTTTTTTTCCAAAAAAAATTCCAAAAATACCCTATTTTTCGAACGCTCAAGGTGGTGTTCCCCATAAGCAAAGATGTAAATAGTGAGTAACGTTTTCATCCACAATAAACATTGCGTTTAGAAATACCATTTTAACTAACCCAAAAATATATCGTTTTCGCTATTCGTTTTTACATAATCGTGTTTGTTATGTGTCACCTCTATTCACTCTTAGTCATTTTTACATGATCCCACTACAGACACGATATATTTCGTACAAAAATTGCAATTATTAGCTTAGTAAATATTTAAATTTTTGTCATACATTTTTAAAGATTTATTCTCAAAGTAATTTGGATTTCAAACAATTAGTGATGCAATTCAATAATTGTAGTCACATGTGTGATCTATATTATCATTTAGAAAAATACAGAGTGTATGAAAATCTATTGTGGCAAAAAATATACATATCAGTTATTTAAAAAGAAAAATAACTTACGATCTGAAATTATTTTTGTTAAAGATTTATTTATTTTTGTTTGTTACTCTCTACAGAAGGAACTTAATCCCAATTATAGTACAGAGTCTGGATTTACCGTGCCGCTTCGTGGCAGCTTCTGTGATATTCTGTCTTTTTGTCATGATCGTATAATTTTTTTTTTTCAGTGGCGTAGCTAGGCACTGTTTTGCTAAGGAGCCCTCCTCTCCATCTATAATGAATACCATTCGCATGAATTTATACATGATTAAATTTGTTGTAAGACATTATCATATACTTTTTTTTATAGCGGAAGTGATACTGATACTGGTAATTTATAAATAAACATTATATTCCGAGTATTAAGAATTTAATCGATTCAATTTGATGTCTGGCGTATTCAGAAAATTTAGCCTAGAAAGTTTTTGAGAACATAATAATTCGATGTTATTATGTACGGAAACAATTTCTTAACAGCAAAATTTTACAAATAAGCCATCCAGACATGTCAAATTAAATAGGTTAATTTTTTTAGCACGAGTGGTACTATTTCTTAAATGCACAGTATTTTTTTTAAAACTCGCATAATTCAAAATAGCGTTTTCATAACCTTGAAAACCAATGTAAAGTTTGATTTTATGTACTAGAACCTCATAGTAACTGACAAAAAAAATCCATTTTAATGGTTCAAAATTTGAAATATTAAATCGCTAATTGTATTTATCAACACAAATTTTAAGGATTTTATAAAAGACATACCCCGGTATTCCGTAACTCGGTCATTATCTGTTAATGATTGATAAGTTAATGACAACTCTTATTTTTAAGTTTAATCTGCAAATTAACACCATTTTAGCATTCTATGATTAAAATTATTTGTTCTCTTACTTCTATTTATAAATAAATAAAAATAAATATATCATCACGCCATCTACCCATTACTGGGTGTGGCACTCTGCTAAAGCAGATCTCGGTAAGTGATATATTTTGCGCGTGAAATGCGGTTACCAGTCGTCAAATCACGGCCCCCAAGCATGTTAGTGGTGGAGGAGCCACAGGGATAGCTTTTTCAAATTATGAAAATTTGTCGCCTGTGGGAATCGAACCAGGGACCTCAGGATCCACAGGCCGACTTCATACCACTGTGCTAGGCCATCCCATAAACTTACTTCTATTTAAGTTTATATAATTTGCCAAAGTACAAATGTGCCAAGTATAAAGAAATATTATTTGTACCATACTTTTAACGGATGAGATAAGTAAAGGTCACAAATGTCACAAGTGTCACAATTGTTATTGTCTGAATTCTTTGATAAAATCGAAAACAAGTTAATATTTTCACATGGAAATTAATCCAGTTCGAAGCAGGAGTGATAAAGAGGTGATACAATTGATGTTAAGCCCAGGGAGAAAAGTAGTAGAGGAAAGTTTTGCTAAACGGGGAATGCACGCTGATTAACCTAAAAGTATAAACAGTACGCACTAAAAATAAAAGCGTTGTCTATAGGTCACAGACAACAACTACAGAGCTGACTGTCAGCCATTGCAAAAGTATCCTTTTTATGAGATAAATTAGATTAAGAACAAATTGCCAAAATCTTAACTCAGAATAAATCGCAAAACGTCACTTTTCAAAGTTAACGAAGAAGCAACCCGTAGTACACGGCCGCTCACTGGGTCAACCAACCAAAAGGATAACAAACAGCAGAAATCAAGGTGCGGAGCTAAAGAAGAATAGAATGTCAGATAAAGGAGAAGGAACTGGGGAAAAAGAAAAACAAAGAAGCAACAGTATTGACGAGACAAAGGTATTTGTAAAAAGCAGAAGAACCGAAAGATCCCCAATACGAAAAAGGAAGGAGATGGAAAACTCAGACGAGCAAATAATGGTATTCTTAAGAGAAATGAATAAGAATATAGAAACAGCGAGGCAAGAAACAAAAAATGAAATACTACAATTAAACAGCAAATTAGAAGGAATTATCAAGCTACAAAAGGAAGAAATAAATGAGCTGTAACAAAATGAATTGAAGATGGAAAAAAAGGTACAGAACTTAGTGAATAGAATCGAAGAACTAGAAAAAGCAGAAGAAAAAAGAGAAAAACTCAAGAAAAAAAATAACATTATTATCAAAGGAGCAAAATTGGAAAATAATAATAAAGAGATAGAAAAGTTCCTATTGAGCAAGTTGGGAGTGGAAATTAAAGTCACAAATACAAATAAGATAGGGAAAAATGAAGACTGGCAACATACTGTAGCAACAATAGATACGTGGGAAAATAAAAGGAACATCATGATGAAAAAAAATAAGCTGATAGGTACAAAAATATCTATAGATAATGATTTAACAAAGGAGGATATGAGAATTCAAAAAGAAATACTTAAAAGGGCAAAAGAAGAAAAAGAGAATAATAGCATTACAAAAATGGGATACAGAACACTCAAAATAGACAATGAATGGTACGAGTGGTGCACAGGCACAAATAATCTAAAAAAAGGTAATGCATCAAAAAACTATTAGAAGAAAACGAGAACACAAAACAGAAAACAAAGGAAAAAACGAAACGGAAACACAAAAGCAATAAACATATTAGAATTAGTACGGGGAATATAAGAACTTTACTAACAGCAGGTAAAATGATAGAAGTTAATTTAGAACTAGAAAAGTATAGAATACAAATAGCGGCATTGCAAGAAACTAGATGGAAAGGAGATGGACATATAAACAATAAAAACTTTACATTGCAATTTTCAGGCGATAAAAAACAAGGGCAATACGGGGTAGCTTTCATGGTAATGCGAGAAATGAAGGAAAATATAATTCAGTTTAAACCAATAAATGAAAGGTTAGCAACTCTACGAATAGCTTCAAAACCATTTAACATATCTCTGATAAATGCCTACGCCCGAACAGAAAACTCAAATAGCGAAGAAAAAGAAAAATTCTATGACACAATGGAAATGGAAATAGAAGATATAGCTAAGGAGGATATAATAATGATACTAGGAGACATGAATGCTCAAGTTGGAAAAGAAAACTACATCAGCGAAGTAGCAGGCAAGCACACAATACACAATAAAACAAATAATAACGGTCAAAGATTATGCAATTTCGCAGTAAAAACCAATATAAGTAGCACGAGACATGAACACCAATGGCAACACAAGGTAACATGGGTGTCAGCAGATCTTAAAAACTAGACACAAATAGATCATATATTAATAAACAAAAGAAAGCAGACATCAATAGAAGACGTACGAACGTACAGAGGTGCCTGTGCCGATACTGGTAACTGCCACGGTAAAGCAGAAAATAAGAAGGGCGGCAAAGACTACAAGCAAAATAACAACATGGAACAAAAGAAAATTGAACAACGAAGAAAAAATAAATGAATACGTAATAACGGTAGATCGCACAAAGAGAAGAACGAAGAAAATATAGAAAATTAATGGAATAAAATAAGGTCAAGCATAATAGAAGCAGCAAAAGAAGAGTTAGGAAGTCAAGAAAAAGAACACACTAAAGAATGGTTCAATGAAATATCTGCGGAAAAAACTAAAGCAAGAAATAAATGGATACAAATAAAGAACGAAAAATATAAAGAAGAATATGAGAAATTAAGAAAAGAGTGTAAAAGAAAAATAAGACAAAATAAAAGAGAATGGATTGAGGAAAGCGTAATACGAATAGAAGATGAAAGAAAAAATAGAAATACGAAACGTTTCTATAAAAGAATCAAGAAGCAACAACATAAACATAAAGTGGAAACAAACAATATGAGAGATAAAAACGGAAAAATAACCGAAAATGAACAAGAATTGAAACTAGTTTGGGAAAAATACTTCAAGGAACTACTAACAGAGGAAAAGACTGATGAGAGTGAAAATGAGAAGGAAGAAAGAAATAAAGACGACAAAAACGATAATCGAAATGTAAGAGAACCAACACTAGAAGAAATAAAAAATGTAATAAAAAATAGCAAAAACGGAAAGGCACCAAGAGCGGATGGGATAGACATGGAACTTATAAAATATGGCGGTGAGATATTATACGAACAATTACACGCACTAATAATTAAAATATGAAAGGAAGAACGGATGCCAAAGGATTGGAAGGTAGGACGGATGATCATAATACACAAAAAAGGAGACCCTATGGAATGCAAAAACTACAGAGGTATAACATTATTAAATAACGCATATAAGATACTAGCGACAATTATACAAAAAAGACTGGCTACATCAACAAGGCATAAAATCGGACAGTACCAATGTGGTTTCCTACAAGGGAAATCAACAATAGACGCTATCCACACGTTAAAGCAAATTCTAGAAAAAGTACACAAAGCCAAAATAAATATAGATATACTATTTATTGACTTTCAGCAAGCTTTCGACTCGGTGAAAAGAGGGAAACTAAATGAAATACTAAGAAATTTAGAAGTGGAGCCAAAATTAAGAAGATTAATAAAAATGACCATGGAGAACTCAAAAATATGCGTAAAAACAAGAAAAGGAGACAGTAACGAATTCTTAGTAAACAAAGGCGTAAGACAAGGTGATTCACTCTCAGCAACATTGTTCAATTTAACTCTGGAATATGTAACCAGGAAAATAAACAAAAAGTCAATAAGAATAAACGGTGGACAAATAATAGCGTATGCTGACGATGTAGTATTAATTACAAAAAGAAGAGAAATAATGGAAGAAATGGTACAGGAAATAGTTATTGAAGGAGAGAAAGTGGGACTAAAACTAAACGCAAATAAAACAAAAATAATGAGATATGGAAAACAAACACAACAAGAAATGATAAAAATAGGAGGAATAGAATTTGAAGAAGTAGACAAATATAAATATTTAGGTGTCATGATTACGAACAAGGGAGACCTAGAAACAGAAATAAAAGAAAAAATATTTACAACAAATAAAGCATATCACATGCACAAAAAGCTATTAAAAAGTAAATTGCTAACAAGAACGACAAAAATGAAAATTTACAAAACAATAATAAAGCCAGTATTGATGTATGATGCAGAAACATTAACAATAACAAAAAAAGAAGAAGAACAACTAAGAATAATAGAGAGAAAAATATTAAGGGATATACTAGGCCCAATTAAAGTGGACACAAATGAGTACCGGGCACTAATGAACTATGAATTATTACAAGAAATAGATGGCGAATACATAGTAAAAACAATTAAACAGCAAAGAGTAAAATGGTTAGGCCACATATGGAGAGCTGGAACAGAAGAAATGATACACTCCATACTGCAATGGGACCCTGGATCAAAGAGAAGAGAAAGACCAATGTCAACATGGCTCAAGGAAGTGAAGGAGGACCTTCAAAACGCTGGAATTACAAATTGGAATACGAAAACAAGTGATAGGAAACTATGGAGAAGCATAAGTAAGATGATATGAAAAGGAAATTAAGGGCTTGATCCTCCCTAAAACGTAAAGGATCTAGAGAGCTCTATGAGCGGCGCAACCCCACTTGGGGTATTAAGCCACCATATATATATATATATATATATATATATATATATATATATATATAATGTGTATATTTGAAATAGTGCAATAGGATTTATAAAGAACAGACAAGAATTGTTTCTCTGAAATAAACAAAGTTTCTATTATTTATTAATTTGATCACAATTATTTACAATTATTTACACACCTGAAATAAACAAAGAAACTACATTCAATGTTTATTCTTTACCATATATTCCTCCAATTTTACAATAATTTATAATAAATAATTCTAATAATTCTGCTTCTAATTTGACGGTGACTTTCAATTATCCAGTCTCCTCTTTCTATCTGTCTCTCCTACTCTTTCGTACAATTAGTTTTTCGACCTTGGCGACCGCGTGTGAGCGCGGGATTATTTAACTTAATTTTAAGGAAGTAAACTTCCTTACATCCCCCCTCCTCGGAGGAAAATATTCTCCCGGATCCATTGAATATGTGTCATAAAGTCGGAATCAATTTTGTGACATGAAATAAGCTAGATTCCTTTTTCTTATGTCCCGTGTTGATTTTATAGATTGTGTTTGACACCTTTTCTTCAATCTTGTATGGACCAATCCTTATTTCATCTAATTTTTTTCTATTTAGACGATTCCCATTTTCGATGTACACTAAGTCACCTGGTTGAAAATTATAATCTTTTCTGTGTTCATCAAATAACTTTTTATTGTAATTATGATATTTTATACTATTCTCTAGTGCTGTTTTCCTATCTTTCTCTATATTATTATGTGTTTTTTTTTCTTTTAATTCTTCAGGTATTATTGAATTGTCTACTCCTTTCATTAGATACTCTGGGCTGAATGTAGTTACTGTATGTACTGTTTTATTATATTCATTTATACATTTACGTGCAATTGTTGCCCATGAAATCTTCTTTTCGTTTTCGTTCAGTTTACATCTTATTTTGTTAACTATCGTTTGATTTAATCTTTCGTTTACTCCGTTTGAAAAAGGTGCATTCACTGTAGTGAATACTAGCGGTATCTCTTTCTCTTTCAAAAAAGTTTTGTACTCTGTAGAATTTATTCCTGGGTATTGGTCTGTTAAGATTTTCTCTATGTTCCCTTGGTTTAGTACTTTGTTCGTTAGTTTGATGAAGTCTGTACCCATCTGTGTTTTTGAAGTTGATATAAAAGCATACCTTGAGAAATGGTCCACTAGTAGGTGCAGGTATCTTTTTGTCGACCTTGTTCCGCCCAGCCCCCCTATTGTATCTATTGATACTATTTGAAATGGCTTGTTTGCTGGACCTAGTTGCGAAAGTAGACCGTAGTTACTATTTATTCTTGTTTTATTTTTTATGCATATCTCGCAGGTTTTACATAAGTTTTTTATGTTGATTGAGAGATTCTTAGATGTGTAATATGGTGATAGCATGGACATCATTTGATTTATACCAATGTGACCCATGTTGACGTGCATTTCTTTCATCAATTTTTTACTGAACTCTTCTGTCAGAATTATTTTTTCTTTTTGTTTTATCTTTTTAAAGAATACACCCTTTTTCTGTATTAGATTTTTGTCTGTGTTACTGATATTATCATTGTCGTTTTGATCCCTTATAATTTTTTGGAGACTTATAAAGTTCACTGTTCTCAGCATTTCTTCTTGATTATTTTCCGGTTCTAATACTACGTTTCTGCTAAGACAGTCTGCTTCTAAGTTAAACTTTCCAGGATTATATTTTATTTCCATATCAAATTGTGATAAGTAAAGAGTTAGATCACCTAACTCTTCATCTGGCCTCGCTTTAATGTTGAGATTCTCTAGTGGCTTATGATCTGTGAATATCGTAAATGATTTTCCTATTAACCAGTGTTGCCAGTAGAGCACTGCTTCTTTGACTGCCAGTGTTTCTATGTATATAGCTTTCTTTTTCTATTGAGCTTCATTTAACTTTCTTGAGAAGTAAGCGATTGATTTTTCTTTGCCATTTTCGTTGTGGTTGTTTCATTACTGCTCCTAGTTCTAGCAAACTCTCATCCGTATAGATATGTATTGGTAATTTTGGATCATATATCGATAATACCGGTTCTGAGCACAATAAATTTTTGAGATAATCAAATGCTTTTTGGCATTTTTCTGTCCACTAAAATTTTTTATTTTTTCTTAGCAGATTGTGTAATGGTTCTAAAATAATGGCTCTTTTTGGTATATATTCGTTATAAAAATTTATTTTACCTAAAAATTGTCGAATATTTTTTTGGTTTTTTGGTGTTGGAAACTTTTTTATTGCTATTAAGTTATCTTTTATCGGAGTGACTGAGTTATATTTAATCACATGGCCTAAGTATGTAACTGAATCTATAGCAAATTGGCATTTTATTAGTTTTAGCCTGAAGCCTTCTTTTTTTATTGCTTTCAGTAAATTTTCAAGGTGTTGCATGTGTTCTTCAAACGTTCTGGAGAATATCAAAATGTCATCGATGTAATTTTTCGTGAACTCCGATAATCCATGTTTCCTAATAATATTGCTTAATATTCTCTGGAATATCACTGGAGATGTTTTTAGCCCAAAGGGCAGGCAGGTCCATTGGAGATGCCCCTCTTGTGTGACAAAACCTGTTTTTCCCCTATCTTCAATCCGCAAGGGTATTGACCAAAATGCTGAGTTAATATCTAATTTTGTAAAGATTTTACAGTTTCTTGTTTTGACCAAAAGGTCTTCTATCCGTGGGAAAGGCTGTGGCTCAGGCACTACGATTTTATTAAGATCTCTAAAATCTATACATAGTCGGCTTTTTTTTCCTCATCTTTTTTGAATGCCAATGTGACCGGAGCCGCAAACGGACTATATGACTCTTCAATTAGTTTTTTCTCCAGAAGTTTCGCAATTTGCTGTTCAATATACTCTTATCTTCTATAGTACACCTGTAAGGTCTTTTGCTGCAGTATTTATCTATGCGCAAGTCGATCCTTGCCTCATAGTCTTTCACTTTTCCAACATCAACTTTATCTCTAGCAAATATCGTTGAATATTTGTTTATCAGGTTTTCTATTTCTATTTTCATTTCTTCATTTAAATCATTTGCTGTGGCTTCAAAATTATTTATTTCAATATCTTCATTGAAATTTATTTTCAATTCCAACTCTTGATTTTCTTTCGCCTGTGCAATATTCCTTCTCTCTATCTCACCCATAGTATTGGGAATTATCGAACATTCTTTTTAATAATTATTGTCTGAATTATTTTGCTCAATTCCAAGCTTATCATTTTGAATTAATTTAAATTTCTTTATACAATCAAGACCAATAAGGAAGTCATAATTGAAATTAACATCATCTATAATACATACATTAATTTCTTTTTCAATATTCATAATCTTGATTTTCAACTTTATAATTCCATTCGTTTTATTTACACCATTAATCGATTTCAAGTTTATTCTCTTTTCATCACCAAGCTTATTTATTTTTAGATTTACTAATCTTAAGTTTATCAAAGATATAGTTGATCCTGAATCGTAAATTGCTTCAACGTTTAATAAATTATTCAGAGTTACATTGATTAAGATCAATGGCGTGCTTTCTAGTTTTTTGGATCTTCGAAATTTTCAATATGTAACAACGAGGTATTTTCTAGCCTTTTTTTCCTTCATTGAACCAGCATTTGTCTTCGGTGTGAAATCTATTTCCTTTTCTTTTGTCTTTGCATATTTTGCATGGCGTTTTCTTTTGAGTTTCATCTTCGGTATTTTTTGTATTTGTAATCTTTTTGTGCACAAGATATTCAAGTTTGCCGATTTCGTTGTATAAATCTACTGTTGTTTGCAGAGTCTCTCTGTCTATTTTATCAGCGATGAAGTTTGGTAATCCAGCAGCTATTAAATCAATTAGCGTGCCGATATCTATTGTTTTTCTAACTTCTAATAGTAACTTTTCTTTTTTTATTGCATAATCTACTAAATTACCTGTTTGGTATCTAAATGTTAAGGCGTACCTTATTAGAGACCAGCCTCTGTTAGCAAAAGTATCGCAAAATATTTCCTTCCATTGGTTCCATTCTGAATTTATAGATAACTTCAATAACATGCAACTATATTAGTCCAAAAATTGTTTGTCAAGGAGAAGTTGTAATGCCTCAATTTTTTTTTGTCCTCTTTAATTTCGAATCTCTCACACTCTTTTTCAAAATCATTCATCCACTGTTTGTTATCTTTCTGTTAAATTTTTCAAACATGATTTCCTTGGTTATCTTTGTTATATTTTTTTCTTCAGACTTTTGTGTATTTTCTATCAGTTTTTCCAAAAGTTTCATCATTGGTTCATCTTTGCCTACCTCTACTTCATTTATTTTATTTATTTCTTCTAAATATAAATCATTGAATTGCAGATTATTATCCTCATCAAAGTAAATTTCTTTCATTTCCTTAGTTAGAGTAATCCATACTTTCCTTGATTGATGTCTTTTTTTTAAGCTATTTTTTAATTTTGTAAAGGTTGATGTTTCTGTAACCAATGTATGTTTTTTTGCGACTTGGTCTTCAACTACTAATCTGAATTTTCTATCATCTGGTGTGCTGATAGAGGTTATAATTATCATACTAGATTTTTCATCTGCAGCTGCCACATTTTTAAATTCAAATTGTAATTTATCCATTTTCTCATAAACGAGAATATAGTTTTATAATGTGTATATTTGAAATAGTGCAATAGGATTTATAAAGAACAGACAAGAATTGTTTCTCTGAAATAAACAAAGTTTCTATTATTTATTAATTTGATCACAATTATTTACAATTATTTACACACCTGAAATAAACAAAGAAACTACATTCAATGTTTATTCTTTACCATATATTCCTCCAATTTTACAACAATTTATAATAGATAATTCTAATAATTCTGCTTCTAATTTGACGGTGACTTTCAATTATCCAGTCTCCTCTTTCTAACTCTCTCTCCTACTCTTTCGTACAATTAGATTTTCGACCTTGATGACCGCGTGTGAGCGCGGGATTATTTAACTTAATTTTAAGGAAGTAAACTTCCTTACATATATATATATATATATATATATATATATATATATATATATATATATATATATATATATATATATATATATATATATATATATATATATATATATCTATATATATATATATATATATATATATATATATATATATATATATATATATATATATATATATATATATATATATATATATATATATATATATACTTTTAACGAAACTGTCAGTAAGTAGTTATTATATTATTTTTTATAATAGGATTAACAGCTACTTATATTAGTTAACAAAATGCATGAGTCTAACATGAAAATACTAGGGTAAACTATTCTGACCTCGAAGTACCGAAATTGTGATCATCTCTAAAATAACGATGGAAAATAAAAATTATCATTAATTTATCAATAATTAACAAACAATGACGCAGTTACAAAATATGTAAAATATTTTCACATGCTTTACGAGAAAATAAACAATAATAGAATTCATGGCATACTAAATTGATATTAATATAAATTCACGCTCGTGTTTTAAAACTGTTCTCATGGGAGAAATATGTCTTCGTGCACTTATTATGTAAATAGTTATTGTTGTTACGTAACCATTGTAACCATAGCAAATAGTTTGCAATGTTTTATTTCCATTAAATAAACGTCAAAAATTCTAAAATATATTTGCAAAATATTACTAATTTGGCGTGTTTAATGAAATACAATATTGAAAAACTTAAAAAAAAAATATAAGTATTTTGTTTCTGCGACTACACTTCCAGCATATATGCCTTCAAGAAACTCGAAATTTTCCAAACAAAAAGCTAGCTGCAATTTAATTACGATTAAAGAGCTAGGTGCATTTAATGCTCGTTAGCACTAACGAAACATACATTTTATGTCTGACTTAAATAAATAAAAGCAAATCGAAGTAAAATATAGCAATTTCCATTAATATCAAATATATGACTTGATATTAACAGTCTATATTAAATTTAAAATTTAATTAGAGCAAACGGGTATTAATTACTTGTTTAAAATGCACAATAATAAAAAATGAGGCTATATGATTGGTTTAATTTTTAAAAAATTTATAATCAATGTTAAAAATTTTATAAAAATTATTTTTTGACGCTGGTGAGCCCTGTATAAAATTTGGGTTGATACAATGTGGTAATCGTCGACCCGTACTCTGGTAGCACCATATTCCATCGGATAGTTGCCTGTCTTCATCATCAATTCGACGGCATTTTTTTGAATGGTCTCGTTGACGAAAGGCCACTGAATATGTTACTGGATACGGGTGCGCCGAAAACCATAATATGATCTGACTTAACAAAGAAGATTGCACCAACATGATTACATCGAAGTGGCGATTTCATACAGCAAATGGAGAACTAGCTATATGATTAGAAGACTTAAACCTGAACATCAACAACAGGAATATCTTCCTCAAACATTGTGTGCTGGTAGCTAAAATATAAGATGACTTCATTCTTAGAATGGATATTATAATTTGGTTTAAAACTATATATCAAATACGGCATAATAATGGTGAATGAAAATGATCTAGTACTACATCCACGAGAGGACATGCATTGATAACCGATGTTGTAATTCTCTTGGAGCGAAGTGAGACTATTGTGAAAGCAGAATCATCTGAAGGCATATTCTGTGAAGAAAATATTACCATGTTGGAAGCCTGAAATGATTATGAAGTAACTGGCCTTGGAGTGATTGTTGGAAAAATAGTGGTTGAGGTCAAACAAGGTAATATCAATTCGACTAATGAATGTAATTATTTATCCGGTTACAATTAAACAAGACACTATAGTAGGGGAATGTTTTTCCATATCATCGATAATTAAAACAAAGGTAGCTAAGAAAACCACATCTTACAAAATTCCGTATACTTTACCCAGTCAAATAGCAACTTATTTACAAGGATTGACTTTCGATGAGAAAACTAAAACGAAGAATTTAATTAACAAGTACCAAGATATCTTTGAATGTGGCAAAACATTCAAGGGAAGAACGAAAATTATCCAACTTAAAATCTATACTGAAGATGCAAGACCCATCCATTAAGGAGCAAGAAGTTTACCACTGGCAAAGCGTGAAGAAGCTGAAAGTATAATTCAAGAAATGAAATCAGAAGGCTTGATTAAGTAGTCCATGGGCTTCTGCAGTGGCATTAGTGAAGAAAAAGGATGGCTTCTAACGCTAACTTAAAAACGTGAGGAAAAAGTATAGTTATCCATTTCCCCGAATAGATGATACATTGGACATGTTAGTTGGATTAAAAATATTCTCTACGTTATACCTAAAAAGCAGATACCGGCAAGTTGATCTGGAACCGGAAAACCGTGAGAAGACAGATTTCATCATCGGAACGGGACTTCGGCAATCCACTATTATGACATTTGGATTCTGCAAGCTCCTGCAATATTTGAATGACTTATTACAACCGTGTTAGATTAACTCTCATGGAAAACTTATTTGGTGCACCTCGATGATATTATTGTTTGGAAAAACGTTCGCGAATCACATAAAGAATTTGGAAGAAGTTTTTCAAAGATTAAAATAGGCATATCTCAAGCTCAGCTGGAACAAGTGTCATCTGTTCCAGAAGGGTATGTCGGGCATGTGGTTTCTGGTAAAAAAATTCGTTGACGACCGCGCCAGTCTTCATTTATCCTCTCGCAGAAAGGAGATTCATACTGGATACAGATGCTAACAATGTTGGGTTTGGCGGCGATCTTTCTCAAATACTACTTCAGTAAAAACACTGTCGAAACCGGAAAGAAACTATTGCGTTAGCAGAAAAAATTTATTGGCAGTTATAAAATCTGCAGACCATTTATACAAACATTTATACGGCAGAAAATTTCTAATAAGAACTAATTATGCTGCTTTAAATGGCTACCATAATTTAAAATTCCTGAAGGTTAGATAGCCAGATGGATCGAAAGACTAGTAATAGGATTTTGTGATCGCACAATGAGCGAGAACTAGTCAAAATAATGCCGACGCGTTGGCCAGAAGATCGAGTTCCGAAGAATGCTAGCATTGTTGCCGAGTAGAAGAAAAACAAGCTGCTGCCTTAAGAACAACAGTAGTAGATGATAAGTGGCAACCAGAAGAATTTTGTTAAGATAAAAAAACAACAACATGGATTTGAAAATCATAATGACGTGGAAAAACAAAGAGTTCAAACCAATTCGGCAATATATTGCATCATATTGTAACAAGTCAAAGTCAGCACATTCTTAGTGAATATAATTAAGTAAAGTAGAGCATGTTGTAATGAGGTCAGGTATTTAAAATAATATTGTTTGACGTAAGTAGCTAACTATTTGCTGACTTAGTACTTTTGTAATTAGATATATAGTAGCGTTAGGTTAGTTCCAAGATAGTCATAGTCAATACGAGAGAGTGATTCAGAGCAGAGTGATGAAGAGTCGTTCAGAGTACAGTAGTCGTTAGAGTTCAGTAGGAACTCGACAACATCAACCATGTAGTAAGTGTGAATAAATCTTTGTTATTTTTTTAACCAAATTGTAAGTACAAACTTATTTACAACAACCCTAGTACTTGTCCTTTCTCCGGTCTGGGTTACAAATTGGTGGCAGCGGTGGGATATTTTGTCAGATCAGGGTGACCAATCGTTTTTGGTCCACTCGCGGAAAAGCAAGTATTAGGAATTTCAAAAATAAAAACAGTTGTATTCTTTCCGATACAAATGATGGCAGCGGTTTGCGGATTTTTTTTTCCAAACTATACGAACTAAATGTTTGGTAAATTGAGAAGCATGGATTCAACACCAACAGGCAAGTAAGCGACTCAAGAAAGATGTATAACCAAAGAAGATCAAATTACAACGAGAGAAGACGCTCTGTACAATGTTACATTTGCAATGGCAACCACTATGCCATGCAGTATCAGCAACAGCATCAGCGTCAACGGCCGAATCGCTATCTGAGGGAAGAAAATTACCATTATCATAGGGAAGAAAATTACTACTATCCAAGGGAAGAAAATTACAACTATCAGAGGGAAGAAAATTACAATTATCCAAGAGAAGAAAATTCCAAGTACCAGAGAGAAGGAAATTACCATTATCAGAGGGAAGAAAATAACCATTATCCGAGGGAAGAAAATTACAATTACCAGGGTGAAGAAAACTATAATGATCAGAGAGAAGATGACGACACTCATTATAGAAGAAATCAAATTCAATGTTACAATTGCAATGGCAACCATTACGCCAGGCATTGTCAGCGTGAGCATCAGCATAAATATCAGCGTCAGCATAAGTATCAGCGTCAGCAATCAAATGTATACGAAAGTCAAAAAGAAGAAGACATTGAAGATGATGCACGCTGTAAATGCGGGCAAACAGAAACAATAGGTCAAAATAAGAAGAATAATGAAGAAATAGACGCGGAAGAATTAAAGAGTTGGAGGAAATTACGTTGTTCTTTAATATGTTAAGAATGGCGGAAATATTCGGTGACCAAGAGGCAGCTCTTATGATTTATAACCACTTAGATAGCATTCCGATGGACGATGGATTATTAAGATGTTTTGGATCTAAGATGCCTAAGAAAAAGTATTGTCTTTGTGAAGAAATTAAAGAAAGAGAAAGAGAAAATATTGCTGAATTAGACAAGAATGAGGATGATTTCCAACAAGTAAGTTCGGAAGAAGACCGTAGCAGTGAAGAGAGACATAATGACGCCGTTACCGAGGAAGCTCCGGAAATTTACGAGGTAAATAGGGAGGAAAAAGAAGCATCAGGGGTTAAAAATGATGTCTTAATAGAGGGTACGGGTATTGAGGAAATGTCACAAGCGGTTAATGAAGGAAATGACGAAGTTGGACAGATCAGCATTAAGTTCGAAAACAGCAAACAGTTTCAGAGAAATATAGAACAAAGAAAACAGTACGATAGGAAGAATCCACATCAAAGGAAGAACTCCACAAGAGATGGCCAAAAGAAGAAAAGAAGTACGCGCGAACGAGGTTCGAGATTTAAACGATATAAGCAGTACTACAAGAAGAAATCAAAACCAAATTTTACTTTTGCAAATAACCACAAGAAAGAACGAGATGCGAGGTACAAACTTCTATTTTATTCTAGTGTTGTGCGATATAAAATGAACATAAGACGATGGTGGTGTTTATTTGGACTATTTTTCGATTGGTACAAGTGATAAAAGTGTTTTTGTGTTTATGTATATTTAATTTAAAATTAGTAAAAATAAGGTTTAAAAAAGGGAATGTAACAAGGAAATAATAGTTAAATTATGTTTTGTGTAATATGTAAATTGTGCCCCTTTACAGGAAGCAAATAGTTTGAAAAAGGAAGGAATGTAACAAGTCAAAGTCAGCACATTCTTAGTGAATATAATTAAGTAAAGTTGAGCATGTTGTAATGAGGTCAGGTATTCAAAATAATATTGTTTGACGTAAGTAGCTAACTATTTGCTGACTTAGTACTTTTGTAATTAGATATATAGTAGCGTTAGGTTAGTTACAAGATAGTCATAGTCAATACGAGAGAGTGATTCAGAGCAGAGTGATGAAGAGTCGTTCAGAGTACAGTAGTCGTTAGAGTTCAGTAGAAACTCGACAACATCAACCATGTAGTAAGTGTGAATAAATCTTTGTTATTTTTTTAACCAAATTGTAAGTACAAACTTATTTACAACAACCCTAGTACTTGTCCTTTCTCCGGTCTGGGTTACAAATTGGTGGCAGCGGTGGGATATTTTGTCAGATCAGGGTGACCAATCGTTTTTGGTCCACTCGCGGAAAAGCAAGTATTAGTAATTTCAAAAATAAAAACAGTTGTATTCTTTCCGATACAAATGATGGCAGCGGTTTGCGGTTTTTTTTTCCAAACTATACGAACTAAATGTTTGGTAAATTGAGAAGCATGGATTCAACACCAACAGGCAAGTAAGCGACTCAAGAAAGATGTATGACCAAAGAAGATCAAATTACAACGAGAGAAGACGCTCTGTACAATGTTACATTTGCAATGGCAACCACTATGCCATGCAGTATCAGCAACAGCATCAGCGTCAACGGCCGAATCGCTATCTGAGGGAAGAAAATTACCATTATCATAGGGAAGAAAATTACTACTATCCAAGGGAAGAAAATTACAACTATCAGAGGGAAGAAAATTACAATTATCCAAGAGAAGAAAATTCCAAGTACCAGAGAGAAGGAAATTACCATTATCAGAGGGAAGAAAATAACCATTATCCGAGGGAAGAAAATTACAATTACCAGGGTGAAGAAAACTATAATGATCAGAGAGAAGATGACGACACTCATTATAGAAGAAATCAAATTCAATGTTACAATTGCAATGGCAACCATTACGCCAGGCATTGTCAGCGTGAGCATCAGCATAAATATCAGCGTCAGCATAAGTATCAGCGTCAGCAATCAAATGTATACGAAAGTCAAAAAGAAGAAGACATTGAAGATGATGCACGCTGTAAATGCGGGCAAACAGAAACAATAGGTCAAAATAAGAAGAATAATGAAGAAATAGACGCGGAAGAATTAAAGAGTTGGAGGAAATTACGTTGTTCTTTAATATGTTAAGAATGGCGGAAATATTCGGTGACCAAGAGGCAGCTCTTATGATTTATAACCACTTAGATAGCATTCCGATGGACGATGGATTATTAAGATGTTTTGGATCTAAGATGCCTAAGAAAAAGTATTGTCTTTGTGAAGAAATTAAAGAAAGAGAAAGAGAAAATATTGCTGAATTAGACAAGAATGAGGATGATTTCCAACAAGTAAGTTCGGAAGAAGACCGTAGCAGTGAAGAGAGACATAATGACGCCGTTACCGAGGAAGCTCCGGAAATTTACGAGGTAAATAGGGAGGAAAAAGAAGCATCAGGGGTTAAAAATGATGTCTTAATAGAGGGTACGGGTATTGAGGAAATGTCACAAGCGGTTAATGAAGGAAATGACGAAGTTGGACAGATCAGCATTAAGTTCGAAAACAGCAAACAGTTTCAGAGAAATATAGAACAAAGAAAACAGTACGATAGGAAGAATCCACATCAAAGGAAGAACTCCACAAGAGATGGCCAAAAGAAGAAAAGAAGTACGCGCGAACGAGGTTCGAGATTTAAACGATATAAGCAGTACTACAAGAAGAAATCAAAACCAAATTTTACTTTTGCAAATAACCACAAGAAAGAACGAGATGCGAGGTACAAACTTCTATTTTATTCTAGTGTTGTGCGATATAAAATGAACATAAGACGATGGTGGTGTTTATTTGGACTATTTTTCGTTTGGTACAAGTGATAAAAGTGTTTTAGTGTTTATGTATATTTAATTTAAAATTAGTAAAAATAAGGTATAAAAAAGGGAATGTAACAAGGAAATAATAGTTAAATTATGTTTTGTGTAATATGTAAATTGTGCCCCTTTACAGGAAGCAAATTGTTTGAAAAAGGAAGGAATGTAACAAGTCAAAGTCAGCACATTCTTAGTGAATATAATTAAGTAAAGTTGAGCATGTTGTAATGAGGTCAGGTATTCAAAATAATATTGTTTGACGTAAGTAGCTAACTATTTGCTGACTTAGTACTTTTGTAATTAGATATATAGTAGCGTTAGGTTAGTTACAAGATAGTCATAGTCAATACGAGAGAGTGATTCAGAGCAGAGTGATGAAGAGTCGTTCAGAGTACAGTAGTCGTTAGAGTTCAGTAGAAACTCGACAACATCAACCATGTAGTAAGTGTGAATAAATCTTTGTTATTTTTTTAACCAAATTGTAAGTACAAACTTATTTACAACAACCCTAGTACTTGTCCTTTCTCCGGTCTGACAAGAACCCATATAAATTATTTGTTAATTCTTCTTTAAATAAGGGAGGGTTACAATATACTCAGAATGTAAAATCGTACTGGACGCAATGGGACTCATTATTGATTGAAGAAAGTCTCTTAAAGTGTATCTTGGAATAGGCAGAGGACGCTAAGCAGCGAACTCAGTTGTAAATCTCTAGGAACAAGGTATCTGAAGTATTGAAAAAGATCAATGATTGGACTTCAGAGAAGTTGCGACAACGATTTTACTGACCGACTTGCATAGAAATGTCAAAAAATGATGCTAGAAATGCTTAATTTGTGCAGCAAATAATGGGCCACATAAGAAACGAAGAGCACTAATGCATTCCCAGAAACTGATGACGACAACAAGTCCGTAATAGTCGTTATGGACTACTTCTGCAAGTGGGTTAAAGCTTATCCTCTGCCCAACCAGGAAGCAATCACTGTCGCTGAAGTGTTGGTGAAGGAATAAATATGCCGATTTGGAGTACCACGTAAAATACACTCTGATCAGGGAAGAAATTTCAAGTCTGTTCTGTTCCAAAACATCTGCAAAATATTGGGCATCTATAAGAGACGTCCAACCGCATTACATCCGCTGTCTGACGGCATGATTGAACTAATAAAGAGAACGATCAACAGATATTTGTTAAAGGTTGTCTCTAACCCGCAAAGAGACTGGGATCATCATCTACATATATTTTTGATGGTATACCGCACGAAATAACAAAACAAACTCCAAGAAGCATCGTATTCCGATGTGAGTTGCGGTTACCTATGAAATGATAAAGAGTACAAATGACGTCATCTACTCTTCTAAAGGAACACCGAATGGTAATCTGAGAGTAGTCCACTTAAATTAAATCGACTAGTCCCTTTTTCTGGCAATAACCATGTAGCTAATGACATTCGTGTAGCAAATGTTTGCTGCATTCAGTAACACGAACCCGAACTAAAATTTTAAGACTTTATGAAAAAATATTCCACCGGTCACAAAGTACGGTATGGCGTGACCAAAGATCATCGAGATCTATTTATGGTAACCTTTGGGGAATTCCATTGCAGACTGCGCCGAAGAAGACTTAAACATGTCACGAGGAATTGCTTATGTTTTCAAAAACAAATTTCGACGAACACAAGAACTGGCCAACCAATGCCTATCTGTCGGGGAAACACTACACTGTGAGACAACTCGGAAAACAAACGGTACATTTACAATTTGGTCACCAAGTCACGATCATCCCATAAACTCAACTATCACACATTATGGGAGACTAGATGGATTGAGGTAAAGGCAATCATGAATATGTTGGATATCCTCTTCTACCGTATGAGAATTAATGTTCTCGTCTGAAGCTTTGACCTCAAAGAAATGAAAAAATTAGAACGATCTGTGGCCTGTCATTTTTTCAGAACATCAGGATGTACCAAAGGCGCGACTTGTAGATTTTGACATAACTCATCTGTAACCCATGAAAATTTGTTCCGAAAAGAAACCGCTTTAAGGAATCATCAATTTGAGAACGTTCGAGTGTGTCGATGTTGTGAGCCTAGTCGGCCGTATGAATCACTGTGCACGTTTTAAGATTCTCAGCTTCGGGATAATTTTGGACCGTTCTAGATGTGTCAGGCTTTTGAATATAAGCAAAGGCTTGATCGCTCGAGGGACAGTTGACAGTTGATTTCAGACTTTTTAAATATATCGTGATAGTAAATAGCAGTTCTTATGAATTTAACATAAATAATATTAGTCTATGTGAATTAATAATTACTATTTAAGTTGTGATACAGTGTTTATTAGTTTTAAATAGTTTTCCTTTATTATTACTTCTCGTTATTTAAGTAATATATTATCCTTATTTTCATTTAACATAATTAGTTTTGAGTAATTTTTTACTTTAAAATCTACACACTTCACAGAAAAGTAGATAACGTTACATATAATATACTCGTATATGAATATATATATATATATATATATATATATATATATATATATGGGATGGCTAGCACAGTGGTATGAAGTCGGCCTGTGGATCCTGAGGTCCCTGGTTCGATTCCCACAGGCGACAAATTTTCATAATTTGAAACAGCTATCCCTGTGGCTCCTCCACCACTAACATGTTTGGGGGACGTGATTTGACGACTGGTAACCGCACTTCACGCGTAAAAATATATCACTTACCGAGATCTGCTTTAGTAGAGTGCCACACCCAGCAATGGGTAGAAGGCGTGATGATATATTTATTTATATATATATATATATATATATATATATATATATATATATATATATATATATATATATATATATATATATATATATATATATATATATATATATTGGTGAATATTTAATGTTCGTTGAAAGTCATAGATTTGGGTAATAGGTGGAATTTAGGTGGAGGTTGAAAAAGTTTACATGTTGATGCTAATTTATTGATATATTTCGACCACTGAATAGGGCCATCTTCAGCTATACAAAAATAAAAAATACAGATCAGAATTTATGGATAACAATAAAATAATGGATAAATAGTAATTACAATAAAGATATAAACTTACATTAGTGTGATGATGAATGATACGAACGGCGGTGAGGAGTGACTGCACGATTGACGCAAAATGGTGGTGTATATGAGAGTGTGGCAGCACAAAACAAATGAGAAGTGTCAGAACTAACTTAACAAAGTAATGCTTTTTCTCAACAGGTGGCGTCTGCATCAGCTTTCGCTGTCGGTAATGGATTTGTCTATCAACAGCTTGTATTGAGGGTGCAAGTTATTAGTATCGGTGCGGAGGTTAATGGAATTGCGATCTGCGCTGATGTAGATCATTTCAAGAAAGTTGCCTGACCGATAGTTTGCACAAGTGTGAAGTATGCGTGTGTCTTTGAAGTTAAAGGTGTGTGTCATGTTGATGGCATGTTGTGTGAGTGCAGTTTGGTGTTGTATATTCTGTAGATGTGGGTTGGTTTTATATCTGTTAGTGGTAGTGTGGTGTTGCTGTATTCGTCTTTTGAGTAGTTGTGAGGTTTGACCTATATATGTAGCTTGGCAATTATTGCAATTAATTGAATAAATGAGGTTGGATTTTAGCTCTTTATGAATTTTTGCTTTGGTTTGTGTAAAGAGGGAATTGAGTGTATGGTTAAGTTTATCAGCTATAATGGTTGTGTCTGATTTTAATGTGATCTTAAGTTTTTCTGATAAGTGTGGAATATAGGTCAGTGGGGCATGTGTAATGTGTGTGTTATTGTGTGTGGGTATATTTGTGTGTGTATGCGTGTGTGGGGGCTGTGTCGAGTTGAATAAATATTTGCAAAGAATTGGTTTGGGGAAGCCGTTGTTGGAGAGTTCATTAAAAATATAATTTAAGTTTTTTTTGTGGAAGACAATGTTGCTAAGGGTTAGAGCTCTATGTTTGAGATTTTTTATTAAGTTGATTTTATATTTAAGTGGGTGTGAGGAATGGACATGAATGTATCTGCCGGTGTGGGTCGGTTTGTGGAACCAGTCTAGGATTAATTGCCCGGAGGCTTGGTGGATAAGGGTAATGTCAAGAAAGCTAATTTGATGATTTTTTTCCAGTTCACAGGTGAATTGCAAACGGGGGTGGAATGCATTAAAAACGTCGATCGTGGTGTCGACCTGTTCACTAGGAATACACGTTATGATGTCATCAACATAGCGCTTGAAAAAAGGAAAAGTGAATGGGATGTTGGGAAAGATGGCATCTTCAAGATATTCCATGACTATATCAGCCAAGGGGGCTGACAAGGGGGATCCCATAGGCGTACCATAGATCTGACTATAAAATTTATCGTTGTATTTAAAAAAAGTTGTACTAAAACATAATTCTATGGCTTGAATAAATAAGTGGCAAGGGATAGTTGTATGTGTTTCTATTTTGTTCCAATTTTCAACAATGATTTTAATTATAAGGTCTAGGGGAATATTAGTGTACAGTGATGTTACATCAAGAGAGATAAGAATAAAGTTAGGTGGAATTGTGAAGTTATTGATAAAAGTAGCAAATGTAAATGAATCATGTGTGTAGTCTAAATGTTCACCAGTAATGTTTTTGAGGATTTGGCTAAGGAATTTAGAGAATTTATAATTAGGGGCTTGTATTGAGGAAGTAACGGGGCGCAAGGGATGGTTTGGTTTATGTATCTCGGGGAGTCCATAAATGCGAGGAGGCATGGCGTTATTGGTTTTGAGTGATTTAGCGGTACTGTCGGAAATGTATTTATTATTTTGGAGAACTGAAATGAAGTTGTTGATTTTAGTTTGATAGGAGGATGTAGGATCTTTGTTTAAGGGTTTATAGGTATTAGTGTCATTAATTAGGGTGGTGATTTTATTGTGATAGTCAGATCTATTGATAATGACCGTGGCTTGGCCCTTGTCAGCTCTCGTGACGATAATGTCATGGTTCTCTTTAGTTGCCTGTACTGCGGTGTTGATGGTTGTTTAATACGGATCGGGAGGTTTGACTTTATGTAGGAAGTTGTGGATGGTGTTAATCGACTGTAGCCTGGCAGTGTTTTCTTGAGTGGTGGGTAAGAGGGATACAATGTTTTCGGTTTCTGTGATTAGTGTGGAAATGTTAATATTGTTGTGAGCTGGATTAAGGTTGAATTTGGGACCTAGGCTTAAAATTGTTTGTACGTCAGGTGGAATTGTGGTGTTAGATATGTTGATGAGCCAAGGATTGGTTGTGTGACTGGGAAAGATTTCTTATAAGGGGATTTGTTGAAGTTTGGAAATTCTGCGAAATTTACTAATGTGTTTGATTTTTGTGCGTTCGAATATTTTATTGTATGTAAAGTTTTGAGTGTGTTGAAAGTGTTCTAGTGTATTGTGTGGTAAAATGTGTGCAATGTGGGAGTACGCATGTTTGAGTTGTTGTTTAATGTGTGCAATGGTGCTGTAACAATTCTTGATTTCAATGTTGAGGGATTGTTTTTTAAGAAGAAAAATATGACTGTGTAATTTCTTGTATAAAATCGGGTTGTTGTGGATGCTAATACATTTGCTGATTATGTTACATGAATTATGAATGTACACGGGAAATACCTGTTGCAGACGGCATGTGGTGAGAAAAATGCGGTGGTTGTTGTAAAGTGCTAGTTTCTTGGAATTGTTAGCTATGTTCTTCATGGCTCTAGTGGTGGTGAGACCATAGGTAGTGAAGATGTTGTTGTAGAAGGAAGTTCTTGTGTGTTGCGTCTGTTGTTCTCTTACGGGCCGTGTGAAGGTGGTGTGGTGTGTAATCGATGCCATCGTCTTCTGTTGTTGTGATGTCTTCATGAGTGCTTGGAGGAATGGAAGTGGAATGGGATGTAAGCGAATAGAATGAGTGCAAAATATTTTATTGTTATACCAATTATCAACGAAGGAAAAAAAGAGAAAAACCAAACTCTACTGCGTGGTATTGGATATATGACGAATTAAATAATAGAGTTGAAATTAGAGTTGTAGAGAATGTTAGGAGTAGCACAAAAGCACATGCGTACTCCCACATTGCACACATTTTACCACACAATACACTAGAACACTTTCAACACACTCAAAACTTTACATACAATAAAATATTCGAACGCACAAAAATCAAACACATTAGTAAATTTCGCAGAATTTCCAAACTTCAACAAATCCCCTTATAAGAAATCTTTCCCAGTCACACAACCAATCCTTGGCTCATCAACATATCTAACACCACAATTCCACCTGACGTACAAACAATTTTAAGCCTAGGTCCCAAATTCAACCTTAATCCAGCTCACAACAATATTAACATTCCCACACTAATCACAGAAACCGAAAACATTGTATCCCTCTTACCCACCACTCAACAAAACACTGCCAGGCTACAGTCGATTAACACCATCCACAACTTCCTACATACAGTCAAACCTCCCGATCCGTATTAAACAACCATCAACACCGCAGTACAGGCAACTAAATCCTTTCTGAAAGATAACCATGACATTATCGTCACGAGAGCTGACAAGGGCCAAGCCACGGTCATCATCAATAGATCTGACTATCACAATAAAATCACCACCCTAATTAATGACACTAATACCTATAAACCCTTAAACAAAGATCCTACATCCTCCTATCAAACTAAAATCAACAACTTCATTTCAGTTCTCCAAAATAATAAATACATTTCCGACAGTACCGCTAAATCACTCAAAACCAATAACGCCTTGCCTCCTCGCATTTATGGACTCCCCAAGATACATAAACCAAACCATCCCTTGCGCCCCGTTACTTCCTCAATACAAGCCCCTAATTATAAATTCTCTAAATTCCTTAGCCAAATCCTCAAAAACATTACTGGTGAACATTTAGACTACACACATGATTCATTTACATTTGCTACTTTTATCAATAACTTCACAATTCCACCTAACTTTATTCTTATCTCTCTTGATGTAACATCACTGTACACTAATATTCCCCTAGACCTTATAATTAAAATCATTGTTGAAAATTGGAACAAAATAGAAACACATACAACTATCCCTTGCCACTTATTTATTCAAGCCATAGAATTATGTTTTAGTACAACTTTTTTTAAATACAACGATAAATTTTATAGTCAGATCTATGGTACGCCTATGGGATCCCCCTTGTCAGCCCCCTTGGCTGATATAGTCATGGAATATCTTGAAGATGCCATCTTTCCCAACATCCCATTCACTTTTCCTTTTTTCAAGCGCTATGTTGATGACATCATAACGTGTATTCCTAGTGATCAGGTCGACACCACGATCGACGTTTTTAATGCATTCCACCCCCGTTTGCAATTCACCTGTGAACTGGAAAAAAATCATCAAATTAGCTTTCTTGACATTACCCTTATCCACCAAGCCTCCGGGCAATTAATCCTAGACTGGTTCCACAAACCGACCCACACCGGCAGATACATTCATGTCCATTCCTCACACCCACTTAAATATAAAATCAACTTAATAAAAAATCTCAAACATAGAGCTCTAACCCTTAGCAACATTGTCTTCCACAAAAAAAACTTAAATTATATTTTTAATGAACTCTCCAACAACGGCTTCCCCAAACCAATTCTTTGCAAATATTTATTCAACTCGACACAGCCCCCACACACGCATACACACACAAATATACCCACACACAATAACACACACATTACACATGCCCCACTGACCTATATTCCACACTTATCAGAAAAACTTAAGATCACATTAAAATCAGACACAACCATTATAGCTGATAAACTTAACCATACACTCAATTCCCTCTTTACACAAACCAAAGCAAAAATTCATAAAGAGCTAAAATCCAACCTCATTTATTCAATTAATTGCAATAATTGCCAAGCTACATATATAGGTCAAACCTCACAACTACTCAAAAGACGAATACAGCAACACCACACTACCACTAACAGATATAAAACCAACCCACATCTACAGAATATACAACACCAAACTGCACTCACACAACATGCCATCAACATGACACACACCTTTAACTTCAAAGACACACGCATACTTCACACTTGTGCAAACTATCGGTCAGGCAACTTTCTTGAAATGATCTACATCAGCGCAGATCGCAATTCCATTAACCTCCGCACCGATACTAATAACTTGCACCCTCAATACAAGCTGTTGATAGACAAATCCATTACCGACAGCGAAAGCTGATGCAGACGCCACCTGTTGAGAAAAAGCATTACTTTGTTAAGTTAGTTCTGACACTTCTCATTTGTTTTGTGCTGCCACACTCTCATATACACCACCATTTTGCGTCAATCGTGCAGTCACCCCTCACCGCCATTCGTATCATTCCTCTTCACACTAATGTAAGTTTATATCTTTATTGTAATTACTATTTATCCATTATTTTATTGTTATCCATAAATTCTGATCTGTATTTTTTATTTTTGTATAGCTGAAGATGGCCCTATTCAGTGGTCGAAATATATCAATAAATTAGCATCAACATGTAAACTTTTTCAACCTCCACCTAAATTCCACCTATTACCCAAATCTATGACTTTCAACGAACATTAAATATTCACCAATATATATATATATATATATATATATACATATATATATATATATATATATATATATATATATATATATATATATATATATATTTATATATATATATATATATATATATATATATATATATATATATATATATATATATATATGTATATATATAAATAAATATATCATATATATATATATATATATATATATATATATATATATATATATATATATATATATATATATATATATTCATATACGAGTATATTATATGTAACGTTATCTACTTTTCTGTGAAGTGTGTAGATTTTAAAGTAACAAATTACTCAAAACTAATTATGTTAAATGAAAATAAGGATAATATGTTACTTAAATAACGAGAAGTAATAATAAAGGAAAACTATTTAAAACTAATAAACACTGTATCACAACTTAAATAGTAATTATTAATTCACATAGACTAATATTATTTATGTCAAATTCATAAGAACTGCTATGTACTATCACGATATATTTAAAAAGTCTGAAATCAACTGTCAACTGTCCCTCGAGTGACCAAGCCTTTGCTTATATTCAAAAGCCTGACACATCTAGAACGGTCCAAAATTATCCCGAAGCTGAGAATCTTAAAACGTGCACAGTGATTCATACGGCCGACTAGGCTCACAACATCGACACACTCTAACGTTCTCAAATTGATGATTCCTTAAAGCGGTTTCTTTTCGGAACAAATTTTCATGGGTTACAGATGAGTTATGTCAAAATCTACAAGTCGCGCCTTTGGTACATCCTGATGTTCTGAAAAAATGACAGGCCACAGATCGTTCTAATTTTGTCCTTTCTTTGAGGTCAAAGCTTCAGACGAGAACATTAATTCTCATACGGTAGAAGAGGATATCCAACATATTCATGATTGCCTTTACCTCAATCCATCTAGTCTCCCATAATGTGTGATAGTTGAGTTTATGGGATGATCGTGACTTGGTGACCAAATTGTAAATGTACCGTTTGTTTTCCGAGTTATCTCACAGTGTAGTGTTTCCCCGACAGATAGGCATTGGTTGGCCAGTTCTTGTGTTCGTCGAAATTTCTTTTTTAAAACATAAGCAATTCCTCGTGACATGTTTAAGTCTTCTTCGACGCAGTCTGCAATGATATTCCCCAAAGGTTACCATAAATAGATCTCGATGATCTTTGGTCACGCCATACCGTACTTTGTGACCGGTGGAATATTTTTTCATAAAGTCTTAAAATTTTAGTTCGGGTTCGTGTTACTGAATGCAGCAAACATTTGCTACACGAATGTCATTAGCTACATGGTTATTGCCAGAAAAAGGGACTAGTCGATTTAATTTAAGTGGACTACTCTCAGATTACCATTCGGTGTTCCTTTAGAAGAGTAGATGACGTCATTTGTACTCTTTATCATTTCATAGGTAACCGCAACTCACATCGGAATACGATGCTTCTTGGAGTTTGTTTTGTTATTTCGTGCGGTATACCATCAAAAATATATGTAGATGATGATCCCAGTCTCTTTGCGGGTTAGAGACAACCTTTAACAAATATCTGTTGATCGTTCTCTTTATTAGTTCAATCATGCCGTCAGACAGCGGATGTAATGCGGTTGGACGTCTCTTATAGATGCCCAATATTTTGCAGATGTTTTGGAACAGAACAGACTTGAAATTTCTTCCCTGATCAGAGTGTATTTTAAGTGGTACTCCAAATCGGCATATTTATTCCTTCACCAACACTTCAGCGACAGTGATTGCTTCCTGGTTGGGCAGAGGATAAGCTTTAACCCACTTGCAGAAGTAGTCCATAACGACTATTACGGACTTGTTGTCGTCATCAGTTTCTGGGAATGCATTAGTGCTCTTCGTTTCTTATGTGGCCCATTATTTGCTGCACAAATTAAGCATTTCTAGCATCATTCTTTGACATTTCTATGCAAGTCGGTCAGTAAAATCGTTGTCGCAACTTCTCTGAAGTCCAATCATTGATCTTTTTCAATCCTTCAGATACCTTGTTCCTAGAGATTTACAACTGAGTTCGCTGCTTAGCGTCCTCTGCCTATTCCAAGATACACTTTAAGAGACTTTCTTCAATCAATAATGAGTCCCATTGCGTCCAGTACGATTTTACATTCTGAGTATATTGTAACCCTCCCTTATTTAAAGAAGAATTAACAAATAATTTATATGGGTTCTTGTCAGACCGGAGAAAGGACAAGTACTAGGGTTGTTGTAAATAAGTTTGTACTTACAATTTGGTTAAAAAAATAACAAAGATTTATTCACACTTACTACATGGTTGATGTTGTCGAGTTTCTACTGAACTCTAACGACTACTGTACTCTGAACGACTCTTCATCACTCTGCTCTGAATCACTCTCTCGTATTGACTATGACTATCTTGTAACTAACCTAACGCTACTATATATCTAATTACAAAAGTACTAAGTCAGCAAATAGTTAGCTACTTACGTCAAACAATATTATTTTGAATACCTGACCTCATTACAACATGCTCAACTTTACTTAATTATATTCACTAAGAATGTGCTGACTTTGACTTGTTACATTCCTTCCTTTTTCAAACAATTTGCTTCCTGTAAAGGGGCACAATTTACATATTACACAAAACATAATTTAACTATTATTTCCTTGTTACATTCCCTTTTTTAAACCTTATTTTTACTAATTTTAAATTAAATATACATAAACACAAAAACACTTTTATCACTTGTACCAATCGAAAAATAGTCCAAATAAATACCACCATCGTCTTATGTTCATTTTATATCGCACAACACTAGAATAAAATAGAAGTTTGTACCTCGCATCTCGTTCTTTCTTGTGGTTATTTGCAAAAGTCAAATTTGGTTTTGATTTCTTCTTGTAGTACTGCTTATATCGTTTAAATCTCGAACCTCGTTCGCGCGTACTTCTTTTCTTCTTTTGGCCATCTCTTGTGGAGTTCTTCCTTTGATGTGGATTCTTCCTATCGTACTGTTTTCTTTGTTCTATATTTCTCTGAAACTGTTTGCAGTTTTCGAACTTAATGCTGATCTGTCCAACTTCGTCATTTCCTTCATTAACCGCTTGTGACATTTCCTCAATACCCGTACCCTCTATTAAGACATCATTTTTAACCCCTGATGCTTCTTTTTCCTCCCTATTTACCTCGTAAATTTCCGGAGCTTCCTCGGTAACGGCGTCATTATGTCTCTCTTCACTGCTACGGTCTTCTTCCGAACTTACTTGTTGGAAATCATCCTCATTCTTGTCTAATTCAGCAATATTGTCTCTTTCTCTTTCTTTAATTTCTTCACAAAGACAATACTTTTTCTTAGGCATCTTAGATCCAAAACATCTTAATAATCCATCGTCCATCGGAATGCTATCTAAGTGGTTATAAATCATAAGAGCTGCCTCTTGGTCACCGAATATTTCCGCCATTCTTAACATATTAAAGAACAACGTAATTTCCTCCAACTCTTTAATTCTTCCGCGTCTATTTTTTCATTATTCTTCTTATTTTGACCTATTGTTTCTGTTTGCCCGCATTTACAGCGTGCATCATCTTCAATGTCTTCTTCTTTTTGACTTTCGTATACATTTGATTGCTGACGCTGATACTTATGCTGACGCTGATATTTATGCTGATGCTCACGCTGACAATGCCTGGCGTAATGGTTGCCATTGCAATTGTAACATTGAATTTGATTTCTTCTATAATGAGTGTCGTCATCTTCTCTCTGATCATTGTAGTTTTCTTCACCCTGGTAATTGTAATTTTCTTCCCTCGGATAATGGTTATATTCTTCCCTCTGATAATGGTAATTTCCTTCTCTCTGGTACTTGGAATTTTCTTCTCTTGGATAATTGTAATTTTCTTCCCTCTGATAGTTGTAATTTTCTTCCCTTGGATAGTAGTAATTTTCTTCCCTATGATAATGGTAATTTTCTTCCCTCAGATAGCGATTCGGCCGTTGACGCTGATGCTGTTGCTGATACTGCCTGGCATAGTGGTTGCCATTGCAAATGTAACATTGTACAGAGCGTCTTCTCTCGTTGTAATTTGATCTTCTTTGGTCATACATCTTTCTTGAGTCGCTTACTTGCCTGTTGGTGTTGAATCCATGCTTCTCAATTTACCAAACATTTAGTTCGTATAGTTTGGAAAAAAAAAAACCGCAAACCGCTGCCATCATTTGTATCGGAAAGAATACAACTGTTTTTATTTTTGAAATTCCTAATACTTGCTTTTCCGCGAGTGGACCAAAAACGATTGGTCACCCTGATCTGACAAAATATCCCACCGCTGCCACCAATTTGTAACCCAGACCGGAGAAAGGACAAGTACTAGGGTTGTTGTAAATAAGTTTGTACTTACAATTTGGTTAAAAAAATAACAAAGATTTATTCACACTTACTACATGGTTGATGTTGTCGAGTTTCTACTGAACTCTAACGACTACTGTACTCTGAACGACTCTTCATCACTCTGCTCTGAATCACTCTCTCGTATTGACTATGACTATCTTGTAACTAACCTAACGCTACTATATATCTAATTACAAAAGTACTAAGTCAGCAAATAGTTAGCTACTTACGTCAAACAATATTATTTTGAATACCTGACCTCATTACAACATGCTCAACTTTACTTAATTATATTCACTAAGAATGTGCTGACTTTGACTTGTTACATTCCTTCCTTTTTCAAACAATTTGCTTCCTGTAAAGGGGCACAATTTACATATTACACAAAACATAATTTAACTATTATTTCCTTGTTACATTCCCTTTTTTAAACCTTATTTTTACTAATTTTAAATTAAATATACATAAACACAAAAACACTTTTATCACTTGTACCAATCGAAAAATAGTCCAAATAAACACCACCATCGTCTTATGTTCATTTTATATCGCACAACACTAGAATAAAATAGAAGTTTGTACCTCGCATCTCGTTCTTTCTTGTGGTTATTTGCAAAAGTCAAATTTGGTTTTGATTTCTTCTTGTAGTACTGCTTATATCGTTTAAATCTCGAACCTCGTTCGCGCGTACTTCTTTTCTTCTTTTGGCCATCTCTTGTGGAGTTCTTCCTTTGATGTGGATTCTTCCTATCGTACTGTTTTCTTTGTTCTATATTTCTCTGAAACTGTTTGCTGTTTTCGAACTTAATGCTGATCTGTCCAACTTCGTCATTTCCTTCATTAACCGCTTGTGACATTTCCTCAATACCCGTACCCTCTATTAAGACATAATTTTTAACCCCTGATGCTTCTTTTTCCTCCCTATTTACCTCGTAAATTTCCGGAGCTTCCTCGGTAACGGCGTCATTAGGTCTCTCTTCACTGCTACGGTCTTCTTCCGAACTTACTTGTTGGAAATCATCCTCATTCTTGTCTAATTCAGCAATATTTTCTCTTTCTCTTTCTTTAATTTCTTCACAAAGACAATACTTTTTCTTAGGCATCTTAGATCCAAAACATCTTAATAATCCATCGTCCATCGGAATGCTATCTAAGTGGTTATAAATCATAAGAGCTGCCTCTTGGTCACCGAATATTTCCGCCATTCTTAACATATTAAAGAACAACGTAATTTCCTCCAACTCTTTAATTCTTCCGCGTCTATTTCTTCATTATTCTTCTTATTTTGACCTATTGTTTCTGTTTGCCCGCATTTACAGCGTGCATCATCTTCAATGTCTTCTTCTTTTTGACTTTCGTATACATTTGATTGCTGACGCTGATACTTATCCTGACGCTGATATTTATGCTGATGCTCACGCTGACAATGCCTGGCGTAATGGTTGCCATTGCAATTGTAACATTGAATTTGATTTCTTCTATAATGAGTGTCGTCATCTTCTCTCTGATCATTATAGTTTTCTTCACCCTGGTAATTGTAATTTTCTTCCCTCGGATAATGGTTATTTTCTTCCCTCTGATAATGGTAATTTCCTTCTCTCTGGTACTTGGAATTTTCTTCTCTTGGATAATTGTAATTTTCTTCCCTCTGATAGTTGTAATTTTCTTCCCTTGGATAGTAGTAATTTTCTTCCCTATGATAATGGTAATTTTCTTCCCTCAGATAGCGCTTCGGCCGTTGACGCTGATGCTGTTGCTGATACTGCATGGCATAGTGGTTGCCATTGCAAATGTAACATTGTACAGAGCGTCTTCTCTCGTTGTAATTTGATCTTCTTTGGTTATACATCTTTCTTGAGTCGCTTACTTGCCTGTTGGTGTTGAATCCATGCTTCTCAATTTACCGAACATTTAGTTCGTATAGTTTGGAAAAAAAAATCCGCAAACCGCTGCCATCATTTGTATCGGAAAGAATACAACTGTTTTTATTTTTGAAATTCCTAATACTTGCTTTTCCGCGAGTGGACCAAAAACGATTGGTCACCCTGATCTGACAAAATATCCCACCGCTGCCACCAATTTGTAACCCAGACCGGAGAAAGGACAAGTACTAGGGTTGTTGTAAATAAGTTTGTACTTACAATTTGGTTAAAAAAATAACAAAGATTTATTCACACTTACTACATGGTTGATGTTGTCGAGTTCCTACTGAACTCTAACGACTACTGTACTCTGAACGACTCTTCATCACTCTGCTCTGAATCACTCTCTCGTATTGACTATGACTATCTTGGAACTAACCTAACGCTACTATATATCTAATTACAAAAGTACTAAGTCAGCAAATAGTTAGCTACTTACGTCAAACAATATTATTTTAAATACCTGACCTCATTACAACATGCTCTACTTTACTTAATTATATTCACTAAGAATGTGCTGACTTTGACTTGTTACAATATGATGCAATATATTGCCGAATTGGTTTGAACTCTTTGTTTTTCCACGTCATTATGATTTTCAAATCCATGTTGTTGTTTTTTTTATCTTAACAAAATTCTTCTGGTTGCCACTTATCATCTACTACTGTTGTTCTTAAGGCAGCAGCTTGTTTTTCTTCTACTCGGCAACAATGCTAGCATTCTTCGGAACTCGATCTTCTGGCCAACGCGTCGGCATTATTTTGACTAGTTCTCGCTCATTGTGCGATCACAAAATCCTATTACTAGTCTTTCGATCCATCTGGCTATCTAACCTTCTGGAATTTTAAATTATGGTAGCCATTTAAAGCAGCATAATTAGTTCTTATTAGAAATTTTCTGCCGTATAAATGTTTGTACAAATGGTCTGCAGATTTTATAACTGCCAATAAATTTTTTCTGCTAACGCAATAGTTTCTTTCCGGTTTCGACAGTGTTTTTACTGAAGTAGTATTTGAGAAAGATCGCCGCCAAACCCAACATTGTTAGCATCTGTATCCAGTATGAATCTCCTTTCTGCGAGAGGATAAATGAAGACTGGCGCGGTCGTCAACGAATTTTTTTACCAGAAACCACATGCCCGACATACCCTTCTGGAACAGATGACACTTGTTCCAGCTGAGCTTGAGATATGCCTATTTTAATCTTTGAAAAACTTCTTCCAAATTCTTTATGTGATTCGCGAACGTTTTTCCAAACAATAATATCATCGAGGTGCACCAAATAAGTTTTCCATGAGAGTTAATCTAACACGGTTGTAATAAGTCATTCAAATATTGCAGGAGCTTGCAGAATCCAAATGTCATAATAGTGGATTGCCGAAGTCCCGTTCCGATGATGAAATCTGTCTTCTCACGGTTTTCCGGTTCCAGATCAACTTGCCGGTATCTGCTTTTTAGGTATAACGTAGAGAATATTTTTAATCCAACTAACATGTCCAATGTATCATCTATTCGGGGAAATGGATAACTATACTTTTTCCTCACGTTTTTAAGTTAGCGTTAGAAGCCATCCTTTTTCTTCACTAATGCCACTGCAGAAGCCCATGGACTACTTAATCAAGCCTTCTGATTTCATTTCTTGAATTATACTTTCAGCTTCTTCACGCTTTGCCAGTGGTAAACTTCTTGCTCCTTAATGGATGGGTCTTGCATCTTCAGTATAGATTTTAAGTTGGATAATTTTCGTTCTTCCCTTGAATGTTTTGCCACATTCAAAGATATCTTGGTACTTGTTAATTAAATTCTTCGTTTTAGTTTTCTCATCGAAAGTCAATCCTTGTAAATAAGTTGCTATTTGACTGGGTAAAGTATACGGAATTTTGTAAGATGTGGTTTTCTTAGCTACCTTTGTTTTAATTATCGATGATATGGAAAAACATTCCCCTACTATAGTGTCTTGTTTAATTGTAACCGGATAAATAATTACATTCATTAGTCGAATTGATATTACCTTGTTTGACCTCAACCACTATTTTTCCAACAATCACTCCAAGGCCAGTTACTTCATAATCATTTCAGGCTTCCAACATGGTAATATTTTCTTCACAGAATATGCCTTCAGATGATTCTGCTTTCACAATAGTCTCACTTCGCTCCAAGAGAATTACAACATCGGTTATCAATGCATGTCCTCTCGTGGATGTAGTACTAGATCATTTTCATTCACCATTATTATGCCGT
Source organism: Pterostichus madidus (assembly GCA_911728475.2). Lineage (NCBI taxonomy): Eukaryota > Metazoa > Arthropoda > Insecta > Coleoptera > Carabidae > Pterostichus > Pterostichus madidus. The sequence goes on along the minus strand of OU452319.1, from coordinate 8,165,418 downwards.
ATTTGATATATAGTTTTAAACCAAATTATAATATCCATTCTAAGAATGAAGTCATCTTATATTTTAGCTACCAGCACACAATGTTTGAGGAAGATATTCCTGTTGTTGATGTTCAGGTTTAAGTCTTCTAATCATATAGCTAGTTCTCCATTTGCTGTATGAAATCGCCACTTCGATGTAATCATGTTGGTGCAATCTTCTTTGTTAAGTCAGATCATATTATGGTTTTCGGCGCACCCGTATCCAGTAACATATTCAGTGGCCTTTCGTCAACGAGACCATTCAAAAAAATGCCGTCGAATTGATGATGAAGACAGGCAACTATCCGATGGAATATGGTGCTACCAGAGTACGGGTCGACGATTACCACATTGTATCAACCCAAATTTTATACAGGGCTCACCAGCGTCAAAAAATAATTTTTATAAAATTTTTAACATTGATTATAAATTTTTTAAAAATTAAACCAATCATATAGCCTCATTTTTTATTATTGTGCATTTTAAACAAGTAATTAATACCCGTTTGCTCTAATTAAATTTTAAATTTAATATAGACTGTTAATATCAAGTCATATATTTGATATTAATGGAAATTGCTATATTTTACTTCGATTTGCTTTTATTTATTTAAGTCAGACATAAAATGTATGTTTCGTTAGTGCTAACGAGCATTAAATGCACCTAGCTCTTTAATCGTAATTAAATTGCAGCTAGCTTTTTGTTTGGAAAATTTCGAGTTTCTTGAAGGCATATATGCTGGAAGTGTAGTCGCAGAAACAAAATACTTATATTTTTTTTTTAAGTTTTTCAATATTGTATTTCATTAAACACGCCAAATTAGTAATATTTTGCAAATATATTTTAGAATTTTTGACGTTTATTTAATGGAAATAAAACATTGCAAACTATTTGCTATGGTTACAATGGTTACGTAACAACAATAACTATTTACATAATAAGTGCACGAAGACATATTTCTCCCATGAGAACAGTTTTAAAACACGAGCGTGAATTTATATTAATATCAATTTAGTATGCCATGAATTCTATTATTGTTTATTTTCTCGTAAAGCATGTGAAAATATTTTACATATTTTGTAACTGCGTCATTGTTTGTTAATTATTGATAAATTAATGATAATTTTTATTTTCCATCGTTATTTTAGAGATGATCACAATTTCGGTACTTCGAGGTCAGAATAGTTTACCCTAGTATTTTCATGTTAGACTCATGCATTTTGTTAACTAATATAAGTAGCTGTTAATCCTATTATAAAAAATAATATAATAACTACTTACTGACAGTTTCGTTAAAAGTATATATATATATATATATATATATATATATATATATATATATATGTAAGGAAGTTTACTTCCTTAAAATGAAGTTAAATAATCCCGCGCTCACACGCGGTCATCAAGGTCGAAAATCTAATTGTACGAAAGAGTAGGAGAGAGAGTTAGAAAGAGGAGACTGGATAATTGAAAGTCACCGTCAAATTAGAAGCAGAATTATTAGAATTATCTATTACAAATTATTGTAAAATTGGAGGAATATATGGTAAAGAATAAACATTGAATGTAGTTTCTTTGTTTATTTCAGGTGTGTAAATAATTGTAAATAATTGTGATCAAATTAATAAATAATAGAAACTTTGTTTATTTCAGAGAAACAATTCTTGTCTGTTCTTTATAAATCCTATTGCACTATTTCAAATATACACATTATAAATATATATATATATATATATATATATATATATATATATATATATATATATATATATATATATATATATATATATATATATATATATATATATATATATATATATGGTGGCTTAATACCCCAAGTGGGGTTGCGCCGCTCATAGAGCTCTCTAGATCCTTTACGTTTTAGGGAGGTTCAAGCCCTTAATTTCCTTTTCATATCATCTTACTTATGCTTCTCCATAGTTTCCTATCACTTGTTTTCGTATTCCAATTTGTAATTCCAGCGTTTTGAAGGTCCTCCTTCACTTCCTTGAGCCATGTTGACATTGGTCTTTCTCTTCTCTTTGATCCAGGGTCCCATTGCAGTATGGAGTGTATCATTTCTTCTGTTCCAGCTCTCCATATGTGGCCTAACCATTTTACTCTTTGCTATTTAATTGTTTTTACTATGTATTCGCCATCTATTTCTTGTAATAATTCATAGTTCATTAGTGCCCGGTACTCATTTGTGTCCACTTTAATTGGGCCTAGTATATCCCTTAATATTTTTCTCTCTATTATTCTTAGTTGTTCTTCTTCTTTTTTTGTTATTGTTAATGTTTCTGCATCATACATCAATACTGGCTTTATTATTGTTTTGTAAATTTTCATTTTTGTCGTTCTTGTTAGCAATTTACTTTTTAATAGCTTTTTGTGCATGTGATATGCTTTATTTGTTGTAAATATTTTTTCTTTTATTTCTGTTTCTATGTCTCCCTTGTTCGTAATCATGACACCTAAATATTTATATTTGTCTACTTCTTCAAATTCTATTCCTCCTATTTTTATCATTTCTTGTTGTGTTTGTTTTCCATATCTCATTATTTTTGTTTTATTTGCGTTTAGTTTTAGTCCCACTTTCTCTCCTTCAATAACTATTTCCTGTACCATTTCTTCCATTATTTCTCTTCTTTTTGTAATTAATACTACATCGTCAGCATACGCTATTATTTGTCCACCGTTTATTCTTATTGACTTTTTGTTTATTTTCCTGGTTACATATTCTAGAGTTAAATTGAACAATGTTGCTGAGAGTGAATCACCTTGTCTTACGCCTTTGTTTACTAAGAATTCGTTACTGTCTCCTTTTCTTGTTTTTACGCATATTTTTGAGTTCTCCATGGTCATTTTTATTAATCTTCTTAATTTTGGCTCCACTTCTAAATTTCTTAGTATTTCATTTAGTTTCCCTCTTTTCACCGAGTCGAAAGCTTGCTGAAAGTCAATAAATAGTATATCTATATTTATTTTGGCTTTGTGTACTTTTTCTAGAATTTGCTTTAACGTGTGGATAGCGTCTATTGTTGATTTCCCTTGTAGGAAACCACATTGGTACTGTCCGATTTTATGCCTTGTTGATGTAGCCAGTCTTTTTTGTATAATTGTCGCTAGTATCTTATATGCGTTATTTAATAATGTTATACCTCTGTAGTTTTTGCATTCCATAGGGTCTCCTTTTTTGTGTATTATGATCATCCGTCCTACCTTCCAATCCTTTGGCATCCGTTCTTCCTTTCATATTTTAATTATTAGTGCGTGTAATTGTTCGTATAATATCTCACCGCCATATTTTATAAGTTCCATGTCTATCCCATCCGCTCTTGGTGCCTTTCCGTTTTTGCTATTTTTTATTACATTTTTTATTTCTTCTAGTGTTGGTTCTCTTACATTTCGATTATCGTTTTTGTCGTCTTTATTTCTTTCTTCCTTCTCATTTTCACTCTCATCAGTCTTTTCCTCTGTTAGTAGTTCCTTGAAGTATTTTTCCCAAACTAGTTTCAATTCTTGTTCATTTTCGGTTATTTTTCCGTTTTTATCTCTCATATTGTTTGTTTCCACTTTATGTTTGTGTTGTTGCTTCTTGATTCTTTGATAGAAACGTTTCGTATTTCTATTTTTTCTTTCATCTTCTATTCGTATTACGCTTTCCTCAATCCATTCTCTTTTATTTTGTCTTATTTTTCTTTTACACTCTTTTCTTAATTTCTCATATTCTTCTTTATATTTTTCGTTCTTTGTTTGTATCCATTTATTTCTTGCTTTAGTTTTTTCCGCAGATATTTCATTGAACCATTCTTTAGTGTGTTCTTTTTCTTGACTTCCTAACTCTTCTTTTGCTGCTTCTATTATGCTTGACCTTATTTTGTTCCATTAATTTTCTATATTTTCTTCGTTCTTCTCTTTGTGCGATCTACCGTTATTACGTATTCATTTATTTTTTCTTCGTTGTTCAATTTTCTTTTGTTCCATGTTGTTATTTTGCTTGTAGTCTTTGCCGCCCTTCTTATTTTCTGCTTTACCGTGGCAGTTACCATGTAGTGATCAGTATCGGCACAGGCACCTCTGTACGTTCGTACGTCTCTTATTGATGTCTGCTTTCTTTTGTTTATTAATATATGATCTATTTGTGTCTAGTTTTTAAGATCTGCTGACACCCATGTTACCTTGTGTTGCCATTGGTGTTCATGTCTCGTGCTACTTATATTGGTTTTTACTGCGAAATTGCATAATCTTTGACCGTTATTATTTGTTTTATTGTGTATTGTGTGCTTGCCTGCTACTTCGCTGATGTAGTTTTCTTTTCCAACTTGAGCATTCATGTCTCCTAGTATCATTATTATATCCTCCTTAGCTATATCTTCTATTTCCATTTCCATTGTGTCATAGAATTTTTCTTTTTCTTCGCTATTTGAGTTTTCTGTTCGGGCGTAGGCATTTATCAGAGATATGTTAAATGGTTTTGAAGCTATTCGTAGAGTTGCTAACCTTTCATTTATTGGTTTAAACTGAATTATATTTTCCTTCATTTCTCGCATTACCATGAAAGCTACCCCGTATTGCCCTTGTTTTTTATCGCCTGAAAATAGCAATGTAAAGTTTTTATTGTTTATATGTCCATCTCCTTTCCATCTAGTTTCTTGCAATGCCGCTATTTGTATTCTATACTTTTCTAGTTCTAAATTAACTTCTATCATTTTACCTGCTGTTAGTAAAGTTCTTATATTCCCCGTACTAATTCTAATATGTTTATTGCTTTTGTGTTTCCGTTTCGTTTTTTCCTTTGTTTTCTGTTTTGTGTTCTCGTTTTCTTCTAATAGTTTTTTGATGCATTACCTTTTTTTAGATTATTTGTGCCTGTGCACCACTCGTACCATTCATTGTCTATTTTGAGTGTTCTGTATCCCATTTTTGTAATGCTATTATTCTCTTTTTCTTCTTTTGCCCTTTTAAGTATTTCTTTTTGAATTCTCATATCCTCCTTTGTTAAATCATTATCTATAGATATTTTTGTACCTATCAGCTTATTTTTTTTCATCATGATGTTCCTTTTATTTTCCCACGTGTCTATTGTTGCTACAGTATGTTGCCAGTCTTCATTTTTCCCTATCTTATATGTATTTGTGACTTTAATTTCCACTCCCAACTTGCTCAATAGGAACTTTTCTATCTCTTTATTATTATTTTCCAATTTTGCTCCTTTGATAATAATGTTATTTTTTTTCTTGAGTTTTTCTCTTTTTTCTTCTGCTTTTTCTAGTTCTTCGATTCTATTCACTAAGTTCTGTACCTTTTTTTCCATCTTCAATTCATTTTGTTTCAGCTCATTTATTTCTTCCTTTTGTAGCTTGATAATTCCTTCTAATTTGCTGTTTAATTGTAGTATTTCATTTTTTGTTTTTTGCCTCGTTGTTTCTATATTCTTATTCATTTCTCTTAAGAATACCATTATTTGCTCGTCTGAGTTTTCCATCTCCTTCCTTTTTCGTATTGGGGATCTTTCGGTTCTTCTGCTTTTTACAAATACCTTTGTCTCGTCAATACTGTTGCTTCTTTGTTTTTCTTTTTCCCCAGTTCCTTCTCCTTTATCTGACATTCTATTCTTCTTTAGCTCCGCACCTTGATTTCTGCTGTTTGTTATCCTTTTGGTTGGTTGACCCAGTGAGCGGCCGTGTACTACGGGTTGCTTCTTCGTTAACTTTGAAAAGTGACGTTTTGCGATTTATTCTGAGTTAAGATTTTGGCAATTTGTTCTTAATCTAATTTATCTCATAAAAAGGATACTTTTGCAATGGCTGACAGTCAGCTCTGTAGTTGTTGTCTGTGACCTATAGACAACGCTTTTATTTTTAGTGCGTACTGTTTATACTTTTAGGTTAATCAGCGTGCATTCCCCGTTTAGCAAAACTTTCCTCTACTACTTTTCTCCCTGGGCTTAACATCAATTGTATCACCTCTTTATCACTCCTGCTTCGAACTGGATTAATTTCCATGTGAAAATATTAACTTGTTTTCGATTTTATCAAAGAATTCAGACAATAACAATTGTGACACTTGTGACATTTGTGACCTTTACTTATCTCATCCGTTAAAAGTATGGTACAAATAATATTTCTTTATACTTGGCACATTTGTACTTTGGCAAATTATATAAACTTAAATAGAAGTAAGAGAACAAATAATTTTAATCATAGAATGCTAAAATGGTGTTAATTTGCAGATTAAACTTAAAAATAAGAGTTGTCATTAACTTATCAATCATTAACAGATAATGACCGAGTTACGGAATACCGGGGTATGTCTTTTATAAAATCCTTAAAATTTGTGTTGATAAATACAATTAGCGTTTTAATATTTAAAATTTTGAACCATTAAAATGGATTTTTTTTGTCAGTGACTATGAGGTTCTAGTACATAAAATCAAACTTTACATTGGTTTTCAAGGTTATGAAAACGCTATTTTGAATTATGCGAGTTTTAAAAAAAATACTGTGCATTTAAGAAATAGTACCACTCGTGCTAAAAAAATTAACCTATTTAATTTGACATGTCTGGATGGCTTATTTGTAAAATTTTGCTGTTAAGAAAGTGTTTCCGTACATAATCGTCGAGTATCTTTAAGAACTCAACCACGCAAATACGCAAATACGCAAATGTGAAAAATCACGATGATTAAATCACGATGATTAAATCACGAATTATTAAGTTCTCAAAAACTTTCTAGGCTAAATTTTCTGAATACGCCAGACGTCAAATTGAATCGATTAAATTCTTAATACTCGGAATATAATGTTTATTTATAAATTACCAGTATCAGTATCACTTCCGCTATAAAAAAAAGTATGTGATAATGTCTTACAACAAATTTAATCATGTATAAATTCATGCGAATGGTATTCATTATAGATGGAGAGGAGGGCTCCTTAGCAAAACAGTGCCTTGCTACGCCACTGAAAAAAAAAATTATACGATCATGACAAAAAGACAGAATATCACAGAAGCTGCCACGAAGCGGCACGGTAAATCCAGACTCTGTACTATAATTGGGATTAAGTTCCTTCTGTAAGTAACAAACAAAAATAAATAAATCTTTAACAAAAATAATTTCAGATCGTAAGTTATTTTTCTTTTTAAATAACTGATATGTATATTTTTTGCCACAATAGATTTTCATACACTCTGTATTTTTCTAAATGATAAAATAGATCACACATGTGACTACAATGATTGAATTGCATCACTAATTGTTTGAAATCCAAATTACTTTGAGAATAAATCTTTAAAAATGTATGACAAAAATTTAAATATTTACTAAGCTAATAATTGCAATTTTTGTACGAAATATATCGTGTCTGTAGTGGGATCATGTAAAAATGACTAAGAGTGAATAGAGGTGACACATAACAAACACGATAATGTAAAAACGAATAGCGAAAACGATATATTTTTGGGTTAGTTAAAATGGTATTTCTAAACGCAATGTTTATTGTGGATGAAAACGTTACTCACTATTTACATCTTTGCTTATGGGGAACACCACCTTGAGCGTTCGAAAAATAGGGTATTTTTGGAATTTTTTTTGGAAAAAAAGCAACTCGCGATCGGACAAAGTTTTACATGGTTTTATTCGTCATCATGTGGGGATGAAATACAAATTTTTTGGCGCGGATCGCCGGCTGCCAGGAGCCGCTGCGCCAGGTCACGTAGCCCTCCTCCAGCCGGGTTTTCCCCATCGGTGGGACATCTGGCCCCTCGTCAAGTGAACCTGGAACAAAAACAAGATAATCCCGTTATGGAACACATGATTTGGCATTGAAATACTGGAGCCGATTTTTTAAAAAGTGATTTTTACGAAGATGGCGGCCATTTGTAAAAATTTGGTCATTTTTGACCTATAAATATTTGCCACAAAATCGTGGTTTAAAAATCCAAATTTGAAAAAATCGAAAATCGGCTCTAGTATTTCGATGCATAATTTAATTTTATATATATTTCGCAAAGTTTCATCGAAATCGGTTAAAAACTGTGAGCGTGAGATGTTCCACCAGTTTTAAAAATGTCGTTTCGAGATAAACGCGTTTGAAGTTTTGGAAAAGTTTCACTGCCGATAACTTTTTTATGTGTTCAGTTTGCACGGGAAAAATTGGTCATTATAGGCTTTCGGGTGTTCTGAACACGAATATGATGTCAAATAAAAAAAAACAAGATGGCGGATCCAATATGGCGGACTTGAAAAAAATGTACTCAGCGATTTCGGACCAAACAAATTTATAAGTACCAATTTTGATCAACATAAGGGTAATTTTGAACAACATAAGGGTAAAATACCATGAAATCACCCTTCGAAAAAAACTTTCACTGTAAATATATGCAGGTAGAAAATACCTTTAGTCAGCAATACCGGCGCCGTACAATTGCCCTTCAGCATTGGCATCCAGGTAGTCGAGCTGTTTTCTCGCCGCAACGCTGTTTCTGCGTGCCTCTCTGGCGGCATCGGTGAGACGTCTCTCTGCGCGCTGCACTCGCTGGGCGTCGGCCTTGACGCAGAAATTGTAGCACTCCGGACCGATTGCGAGCTGCATAACCTGCATTATTTGCATAATGCTGTGGAGTCCGTCATTGTAATTGCAGGCAGCAATACTGCTCGCGATGTCCACCACGGATTTCCCAGAATGGAAAATTTTGGGAGCCAGCTGCCAGAGCGTCGCGTTGAAGCTTTCGTTTGAATTTTCCGTGAACTCGCCTAGGCACCGTCCTAGCAACTCGTCCCGGCTCAGCTCTTCGTAGACGGGACGAAGAGCGACGAAAATCTCTTGCTTCATCGCTGGCTTGTGTCGGTATTCCGGAAGTTGACCCGTTGCGTTCGCCTGCTGCCAGGAGCACCATGAATCCTCGCCTACCGGACATTTCCCGTGCTGCGGCTTGTCGTCAGTGGACACTTTGTGGTACAGAGTGCCCCAGATTTCCACCGCGCGCTCTGACGCTCGCTCAGCGCGCCGGGACATTTTTCCGAAAATCGTCTCGTTAACTGGTTTAAATGTTTCTGGCGGACTTGGGATGCCTACTACATTAAAGTACACATCCCAAGGAACATTTTAAGCAAAAAATAATAAAAATCGATTTTTTGAAACTGTCAAGGTGGTGTACCCCCTTCATTTGCATCCTGTAAGTCGTCTTCAATTAAGAATTCATTTTTTTTCATCATTTTCACTCAATGCTTGCTGTTTAGAATTTAATGAAATTAATGACAATGACATTTGTATACAGAAAAGGTAGAAAATAATAAGAACACGATAAAATGACCTACTTGCACGTATTTTTCATCTTTTTCCGCAATAATGGAACGCATTATACGAGAATGGATAAACATAATTTTATATTAATAAATATGAACTACAATATATATCGAATGGTGCTTGGTAAGGATGAACCTTGGCATTTAGATGTAAAATCATATTGTTGCAAGTTCCTGCTTCCCTGTTTACTTTTAGCCAAAAATCTTGAAATACAAGTTTTAGAACACTCAATTCTGCAGCTAAAACAATACACAAAATTAGATCTGAAAATGGCATAATGACTCAAGTCGCCCTATGGATCCAAAGAATCCTGGTTTGATCCCCACATCAATTTAAAATTACCTCTGTGCAAATATATATATATATATATATATATATATATATATATATATATATATATATATATATATATATATACATGTCGCAGGGATATAAACGGGGATTTGGACAAATACTTAAGAGAATTGATCATATCATGGAAGTGGTTAAAATGACAACACGATAGGATCATTTCCCTAAAAAGACTAAGTGATTTGATCAAATCCCTGCGCTGTTTTAGTGAAATGACGAAATAAACGAAGCAGAACTTGCCAAGAACTATATTACGTATGTAAAAATACCTCCGTCCGCGCCGGTGACGCAGACAGTAGCGCCCAATTATTACATGGTGAAGGTCGCGCACATTTTAATTATTTTTTCAATTTCTACGTTCATTAATTGTACGCCCGTTATAAAACGACTTCAGATACAGGACAAAATCAGACTCAAACCGAATTTGTGTGTGAAGAATAGTTCAATGAAACTATCAGGCCGTTTTTGAATGAACGTCAAGATAAATAAAAACCGTTGTGAACTCGCAAAAGGATTGAAGAAGCTATCACAGCTATTGAACAATTTAAATTAGCACCACTACTTTAACTCCAACGGACAAATATACAGTACTATTACGGAAAAAAGTACGACGTGATAGAAGTAGGTGCTAAAAAATCTTTGATTTCGAAGAGAAAATCTGACTCCAATCCAGTTGTAAAAATAGTGCCTAGGGAAGAATTTTATCACATACTTCAAGAAACCCATCTGTCAACTGGCCACGGAGGCAGAGATAAAATGCTGTATAATTTTAAATACAAGTACTTAATACCTACTTCGGTTATACTGGAGTTTTTAAAATTATGCACGGTATTCCAATCTAAAAAAAAATTCCAAGAAAAGGAATCGTCGTTTGCCCAATTGTATCCAGAGACATTAACCACCGTGGCCAAGTCGATTTAATTGACTTATAGTCGACACCAGATAGAAATTACAAACGGCTATTACATTACCAGGATCACGCGACGAAATTCTGCGCCTGTTGACTTCGAAAAGTGCAGCTGAAGTAGAAATAAAGCTCTTAAAAATCTTTTTGGAAGTGGGTTGTCCTCATATTCTGCAAAGTGACAACGGCCGTGAATTTTCGGCTGTAAAATTGTAAATGGTAGGCCTAGACATCCTGCTAGTCAAGGATCTGTTGAGCGTCAAATCAAGATATCGAAGCTATGTTACGTACTTGGCTAATTTACAATGGCACAAAAAATTGGGCTATAGGTTGTTACTTTATTCAGTTTCAGAAGAACTCCTCTTTTCATCGTACCATTAAACGATCACCCTATAAAGCCTTATTTGGAACAGAACCAAAAACAGGACTCGAATATACTCATATTTCAAAAGAGTTGCTTGGAAAACTTGTTACAGAAGAGGACTTGGATCAGCTCCTTAAAAAGCCATACGACAATACTTTAACATCAGAGGACTTACCAATAAGTCAATTAATGAACGACGGCGGCGTTTTAACTTTAGATGATCAACCAGCAGTTGAATTAATTACCTACAATGCATCAATTTCAAATGATCTAAGAACAGCTAAATCAACTAACAATAATGCTTCAATCTCACATGACCTACCAGCCGCTGAATTAATTAACAATAATACTTTAACTTTAGATAGCCTACCAACAGGTGAATTTGTTAACAAGAACGCTTCAAATTCTAAATTACTTGCAGATGAAAGCAAAGAAAAAGCATATTGTGTTGTGTGTAGAATGGAATTTACAGGAGCCCATTCTTGCTATATTTGTAAAAATCCAGTGCACTCAATATGTGGAAATACAATAGGAGAAGATGGAAATAACATTACGGGAGTCGTATTAAATATAAAAAATAATTTATACCAAATTGGAACTTCAGCTGGCATTATAAAAGATTGGTTTCCTAGAAATGTTCTTCAAATATATACAACCACGTTTACCGGCACAGTCCCAACGATTGAGCTTAGTTTGCGTGATATCGCAGGAAAATTATCTTTATTCGGAGGTCAAAGGTTCAAGAAATGTTCTTGTGAAAAATCCAAAGTACAATGCAAAACAAAAAGATGTGACCTCCTTTGTAACTCAAGATGCCATATATGTACAACGTGTTTCAAGAAAAATAAATAATTACATTTAATAGTATATTCCATTAAAAATATACTTTTTGGTAGCTTCTCATATAGGTACTTACTACTTTGTTTGATTTGTTTGAAATAAATAATTTAATTTACGTTTACATGACATTTAATTTTCGTCATTTCACTAAAACAACTCAGGGATTTGACCACATCACTTAATATTTCTAGGGAAATGACCCTGTAGAGTTGTTATTTTAACATCTCCCGTGATATCATCCACTCTCTTAGGAATTTCCCCATTTTCATCATATCACTGCGACATAAAATATATACATATATATATATATATATATATATATATATATATATATATATATATATATATATATATATATATATATATATATATATATATTGATTTGATGACTGGTAACCGCATAACATATAACCAGATCTGCCTCGGCAGAGTGCCATACCCAGTAATGAGTAGAAGGCGTGATGATATATTTATATTTTTAAATCTGAAAATGATGAAAATTGCCACAAAACTATCGATTGTCACGAAATTGAGAGAAAATTAAACAAATGCTTGATATATTTTATCTGTCAAAAACCAACAAATAAATTAGGATAAATATAAAGAAGCTAATTTCACATTTTTCACAAAAAAACTTTAAAAATTTGTTTAATTTCGTTTTAATTTCTTAATTATCGATAGTTTTAAAGCAATTTTCGAGGTTTTCAGATCTAAGTTGTTGATGTTGTTACACATTATAAGTTTATACACTGATTTAGCTGCAGAATTCTATATCCTAAAACATTTAATTGAAGTTTTTTACTTAGAATAATTAAGGAAGCAGGAAATTACAACAGTATTATTTTACATGTTATATGTTAGGGGAATGTAATTAATTTTCATATCCCTTTATATTTATGGAGAAGCTTAGGAAGCTAAGCTTAACACCTACTCTTTTACTGATAGAACCCTACTTTTATTCCTCTTGATTGAAGAATAATTGGGCGAAATTGAATATATGCAAGTTTGGTACATGGAATGTTAGGAATATAACTGATAAAGAAAATTAATTGATGAATGTAATGCGTATGTATAATATAGATGTTTTATGTATGAGCGAGACTAAGGGGAAAGGCTCTAGTGAGAAAGAGGTGGATGGAATGTTTTGCTTTTGGTTGGGTGTTGCTGAGAACGAACTTTCAAAATTTAGTGTGGGTGTGCTTGTTACTAAAAGAATGAAACCGTTTGTGAGAGATTATAGTTGTACTTGATCGAGAATTGTTGAGCTGAGATTAAAAGTAGGCTTTTATAGAATCGTCGTTGTGTCAGTTTTTAGCCGAATCCAAAAATGATTTTGAAAAAGATCGGTTTTGTTAGATATTGTTATTGATCCGTATGATCCAGATGAGAAAGTTATATATATATTTAAAAGTGATGTTAGATTTGAATTGATGCGTCTGAAGAATGAAAAGGCTCCCGGTTTGGATGTTGAAGTATGGTGGCGAGAGGTTATTTAACTGGTTATTTTATTTGTTTAGATTTTATTTAAAACGGTGTGTGGCTCCAGATGATTGGAAACGTGCTATCATTTGTCCTTTATTTAAGGGCAAAGGTAGTTCGAGTGAATATGCTAACTTCGGTGTGACAAGTAAGTTTAATTTGGTGAGGAGGTTGTACGGGAAAATTATTTTTCATAAAGTACGAACTTTAATAATGTCTAAGTTAAGCGATATGCAAGGTGGTCTTTTACCTGAGATATGGTGTGTAGTACAATTGTTTTCTCTTCGTATGATTGTGAGAAGTCATGTTAAGAACAAGAAGGTATTCTGTAGCTCTCTCAATTTTAAAAAAGCATATGATATTGTTCATCCAGAGACTTTGTGATATATACTTCTAGAGTATAGTATAAATAGTTTTTTATTGGGGGCGATTCGTGCGCTATGTGAAGGTAGCTAGGCTGCAATCAGAGTTGATTGTAGATTGAGTGACTGGTTTTGTATAGATCTTGACGTGAAACAAGGTTGTGGGATGTGTCCATGGTTGTTTAATATTTATATGTGGATGCTACAAAAGGCGCAGAATGGGATGAATGATGTACATGTTGATAGTAGTGTTATGCCTGCGTTAGCGTATGCGGATGATGTTGTTATTGGTGGAGCCGAAGAGCTATTGAGAAGAATGATTCCAAATATAAATGAAGTAGGAAATAGTTTATATCTGTTATTGAATGTAGATAAATGTAAAGTGTTAGGGTTTAGGAATTGCGATTTAGTGACTGATTGCAATGTTTCAGTGAATAGTGTGAGAATGGGTTAAGTAAATGAGTTTGTATACTTCGGTAGTATGTTGCGAGGGATGAACGTAGTGTATTTGAGGAATGCAATGTATTGGAAGTTCTGGGAACCATTTGCTCAAAATGTGAATATATTCGGAGATACTCGATTAAGTATTGATATTATTATTTTAGTGCCTGCATTGATGTATGATAGTGAGTATTGTATATGGATGAGGACAAATGAATGGTGTATAACTGTTATAGAAATGAGGTATTTGCGGTGTGTGTGTGGAGATACTAGAAGCAATCTTGTCCGAAATATATAAGTTTATGATGACTTTAAGATTCGAAAGAATATAGCTTGAATTTATAGTCAATGCTATAGGGAAAAATTCAATTCTACATCATAATATTGATCTCAGATGGAACAGATGTTTACATTACTAAAATGGTAAAACAATTTTTATTGCTAAATGGAGGAATTGACTGGTGAGCCTATCATCTCCTTGAGGCAGTAAAAACAGTTACTTTGCGTGTGTTGTATAATATTTTATTTGTTACTCATTTGTAAACAAAATTATAAATTATTATTATATCCTGTCAGTTGGAACTGTTGTGTCAATAATTTTTATATGGTGAAAATTATTTAACATATCGTTTTAGGATGTATCCATTAATTTTAACTCGTTATTTCTAATGTCAATTGCTATTTGAATATTTAAATGAAGTTTCATTATTTAGTCTGATTTCAGAAAATGCATTATTAATTATAAATTTTTATGTAAATTTTTGACTACATCACAGAATTATATGCGACTCTTTTTTGTATATATGTTATTAAGGACTAATCTTCTTGACCAGCAGTGGGATTCTGTAATTCGGTACCGACAAAATGTCGGAAGTCATGGCTACGTCTAACTACAGCAAGACGTTACTAGTTTGATATTCTATATCGGTATCGACAGTTTTGTTTGCTTGGAGATATATTCGTTTAATTTTTTTCCGATGTTATAATTTATATATATATATATATATATATATATATAATGTTCTGATTGGCAACAGTTATCTATTGTCATTTATGTGAATGTTACAAAGTTCGAATTTTTTATTTATTTTTAATATTCGTACTTTTGTTAGATTTGATGTATATTATTATCGAAGATAAAATTAATTGCAATCCGCCTGATAAATCATCTACTTTCAAAGAAATTTTGAAGTTGCATTGTAATTTTGATATTCTCAGCTTGATAGTTACAATATGTCATCAGGTACTACTAAACGTATAAAACAAAATATTACATATCGTAATAAATGCTCTTTGATGACTTCCTTGTGAAAGTAAAATAGAACTTAAATTATAGAATATGTGTAGTTTAGATTCAGATTCACACTGTAGTTTGAAGTGACAATAGTTCTGCTGTTAGCTTGTAGTGTTTTGAGAAATAAAGACAATATGAAAGAAATAAATATTTTTTTATTTATTTCGAGTAAATCGAAAATATATTTGGCGCAGTCGGTAGGATTGTGAAATATCAGTGTTTCGAAAATACAAAAAATTAAATTCGTTAAAAAACACAGATAGTCAGTTTTTATTGTTAATTCGCGATTCGAACAAACATTCAAAGTGTCCCGTAGAAGTCAAGTTTATAAGTACTAGCCAAGCCAGTACAAGAAGTTCATACAATCGACACTATTCAAATCTCATCGCACAACTACCCGGAGAAGATTGAAGCCGTCGCCATAGCCAGAGCATCACTCTTCTCGTTCATCTGTGTGGTCTCATCACTTCAACCAGATACCCGTCAACACCGATACGACGGAGAGTCGACTCGTCCCTGTTTATCCACCTGCCGAACGAACATCGGAAAGGAGAAGACCCACCTTAATGATCATTGAAGTGCTATTAGTACTGTAAGTTAATATTACATTATAATTGTCATAATCACTGTAAAACAAATTCACTGACACAATGCACACAATTCTAATCAAAAACTGGATTCTCTACTCGATATATTAAATAACTTAGATATTAATAACACAATGCCAGAAACACAACCCTTAGGTTCAGAGGCATCAACACATCAACAATTGATTAATGATCTAGGTAATACCATACCAAAGTATAATGGCAATCCAAAATCTCTTACTCAGTTCATAAATCAAACTGACGAAATTATTGAACTAATAAATCAATTATCACCCAACTGAAATTCAGAGAAAATTTGTTTTATTCCAAATTAAAACAAAATTAACTGATCGCGCAGAAGAATTGATAAGTGATAACACATTTAAATCATGGAAAGACCTCCGTGATTTTCTCATCATAAAATATGATGATAAACAACAACCACCAGGTTTTGTGTGTAATATGGTTAAACTTCAACAAGAGAAACTTACAATATTTGAATATTTAAAAAAAATTCAAAATCATTATAACCGTGCAGTTGCGAAAACAAATCTGTGTAAACTCGAAGCCCTCGCTAAAGAAGGCATAATTATATTCATTCAATCCATGGCGGTACACTCTTTTATTTCTAATTGTAAAGACCTCTACAGAAATAACCTTGCTACTCGCAATCCTTCCACCTTGGAAGAAATAGAAAGCCTTCTTACAAACGATTTTCAATATCTAGATGAAAAATAACACCCAAATCAAAATTTCGTCAAACCCAAAGTATTATATAAACCAATGTCAAATAATCCCAGTAGCTTTGTTCCATAAAACTATTTCATGCAAATTAAATATCGATCGCCAATGCATAAATTTAACGTTCCTCAAAGAACACAACAAGTACAGCAACCTAAACCATTTGCCCCACCCAAAAACGTTCGCAACGCACAATTTCAAAACCATATTCCTATGAGTACGCAGACCAAATTTACTCGTCCACAAAACTTCTTTCAACAAACTCGACCACAACAAAATATCATAGCCGAGGAGCTATACAACCAAAATTTTGAACCTGACGCATATGAAAATCCTGAAATTTAAAAACCGAACAAATAAATGAAAGTAAAGTATTGAAGAAATTGAGACTCAAAATTTTATCTAGCTCGATTCACCCGAATCGAATCCCTAACAAACAATTTTAGTAAACTTCCCTTCATTAAAATTGGCAACTTTCAAATTTTATTGGACACCGGCTCTACCCAAAACTATATACACCCCAAACTAATTAAACCTGATGCGACTAAATTTAACGAATTCTTTACCATCCACACGTGTAACGGCAAATCATCTGGAAAGGAATTTACCTTTTCCCAGTTCAAAAATTTAAATATCAAAAGTTATATTTTTAACTTCCACAAAGACTTCGACATTTTACTAGGCATACCAGGTATTGAATTACTTAAAACTAAATTCAATTTTGAAAAAGTCGAAGCAATATTTTTAAATAAACATAAATATGTATTCCAATACATAAATCAGAAAAATAATAATAATTTTAACATAGAAATTATTAAACAAACTATCAGAGATGACCATTTAAACGATACAGAACAAAACGATTTATATAAATTATTAGATAAATATAAAGATTTAATTTTGTGCAATAATCAAAAACTTTCATTCACAAATAAAATCAAACACGAAATTAAAACAGACGACGATATCCCTATACATGCAAAACAATACAAATACCCTGAGATTTACAAGCAAGAGGTACAGACACAAATAAAAAAAATGCTAAAGGACGATATTATCCAACATTCGTACTCGCCCTGGTCATCTCCCATTTGGGTAGTTCCAAAGAAAATGAACGCATCTGGAAAAAATAAATTCCGCGTTGTAATTGACTACCGAAAGTTGAACGACAAGACTGTTGACGATAAATTTCCCATCCCAGACATAACTGACATCCTTGATAAATTGGGAAAATCAAATTATTTTACAACCATTGACTTGACCTCTGGCTTCCATTAAATAGAAGTCAAGCCTAATGATATCCCGAAAACCGCATTCTCGACCAAGACCGGACACTACGAATTCAAACGTATGCCCTTTGGGCTAAAGAACGCACCCGCAACCTTTCAGCGTCTAATGAATTTCGTCCTAAAAGATGTTTTAAACAAAATTTGTTTTGTATATCTCGACGATATTATCATTCTCGGAACATCTCTTGAAGAACATTTGATAAATATAGATAAAATTTTCCAAAAATTACGTGAAGCAAATCTCAAAATTCAATTGGACAAATGCGAATTTCTCGGCAAAGAAGTCGCATATTTAGGACACATTATTACAACAAAAGGAATTAAACCAAATCCGGACAAAATACAAGCTATTAAAAATTATAACATACCAAAAACAACTAAAGAAATCAAATCTTTTCTTGGCTTGCTTGGATATTACAGGCGATTCATAGATAACTTTTCCAAAATAACAAAACCACTGACAAATTTTCTGAAAAAAGGAAACAAAATTGATATCACAAATAGAGATTACGTACAGTGTTTCGAGAAATGTAAAACTCTCCTATCCAACAATCCTATACTCCAATATCCCGACTTTTCTAGAGACTTTATACTAACGACCGACGCTAGCAATTACGCCATTGGAGCCGTGCTTTCACAACGCGACGGTAACAACAAAGACCTCCCCATCGCCTATATCTCAAGAACTTTAAACTCTCATGAGATAAATTATTCTGTTATTGAGAAAGAATTACTTGCAATCGTCTGGGCAACTAAACACTTTCGCCCATACCTCTTAGCTTGAAAATTCAAAATTATTTCCGATCACCGTCCCCTTGTTTGGCTAAATTCTTTAAAGGAGCCAAATCAAAAACTTATTAGATGGCGTCTTAAACTAGAAGAATTTAATTATGTAATTGAATATAAGAAAGGTTGTCAAAATTTTGTTGCCGACGCCCTCTCATGAATTAAACCTAAGTTTGAAATTCAATTCAAAAACTCTAATATATTCGAATCAGAAAACCCACTAGTACACTGCGTTTCTAAAGACATACAAATGTCACGAGGATTCGCTACACAAGTATATAAAAGAAAAACTTCCGTCTACGAAATTATTTAATTTAGATAACAAAATTTATATTCAAAAATCACCTCGAATAATGTTACATTTAATAACGAAACAATTTTATAATAAGAAACCAACTCTTTTAGATGTCAAGAAATGTTTAAATAAACTATTAGAATATTGTATTCAAAATGACGTTAACCAACTCGACTTACCAAGAATTTGTAGCGGCCGTGAGAGAATACCTCAATTATTTTTAACATATTTAACAAACCCGAAAATTTAGAAATAAATTTGAATACCGACAATGAATCCATTATAGTCGAAACAGGATCAGAAGATGAGATTGAAACAATACATTCAGACGAAGAAAATCCAGTCAATGGACTAACTTACTTAGGCTCAAACATTAACACTTGTCGTAACCAAATTGTCATCAAAGAAATTAATTCAAAAAATAATATTAAAATAGAAAAACTTTTCGGACATAAAATTCGTATCTACGTATCTACTTTCATTTAAATAAACAAAATTCAAACCAAAGTATTACACAATTTATTAAAAACTATCTTCAACCATGCATAACATATTATTGTTTGATACCCGAAAAATTTAAACTAAATTTTAACTCTATATTACAAACATATTTCACACGGGGAAGCTATAAATTAGTATGTTGTAAAACTATGGTTAAAGACATAGAAAATATAGAAGATCAACAACTAACTATACAAAACTATCACGAGGGTAAAACCAACCACTGTGGAATTACCGAAACATATAACAAATTGAAGCAACAATATTACTGGCCTAACATGTCAAAAGATATACAAAATTACATAAATAAATGCAATACATGCCTTTTGAATAAATATGAACGAAACCCCATTCAAATCCCCAACATTTTAACACCAACAGCCGAAAAACCTTTCGATAAATTACATATAGATTTGTTATCCCTAGAACAAACCAAACTTCTTACAATTGTCGATTCAGTTTCTAAATTCGCCATGGTCTACGTTATAAAAGATAAGAACGCCATTACGATATTAGGTAAATTAATAAAATATTTTACACATTTCACTATTCCCCTGGAACTTGTATCCGATAACGGCTTAGAGTTAAATAATAAAATTATTCAAAACTATTTAGAATTACGAAATATAAAAAAACACTACATTTCAGTCGACAATCCAAAAAGCAATGGCATCATCGAGCGATTACACTTGTCGCTTGTCGAACACATGCGCATTTTAAATCTACATCCCTTAATAAAGTCTTTTAAAATGAAAGAACGTATAAACAGCATTCATTCTACCACAAAAAGAACGCCAGTCGAAATTGTATATGGTATGGACATAAATTCAAACATTAAACCCGAAGATATTATTGTAGAAGATTACGTACAAAAACATGCAGAAATATTGAAAGACATTAATCAGCAAGTAAAACAAAGTATCGAAAAAAGTAAAGCAAAATACGGTAAACTCCAAGATAAACAATTCAGTATCCCTGAACAAGTCCATTTAAAAATCCATAAACGAAACGCGGGTAAAATCGAAAAACCTAAATTTAAGATTATTAGCGTAAGAACCATAGAAAATGAACGCGGACAAATAATCGACGACAAAAATAAAAAACACAAATTAAGTCAACTGAAAAAACCTCGTGTTAGTGTTCCAGATTGATTCCCTATGGAATCACAGTAATCATAAAAGATTACCAAAAGCCCGGCATCAATATTCTCGGACTCGGTATCGCACATATACAGGTAAACACCCAAATTATAATCTTCAAAATTTCTCTTAACAAATTATTTGAACAATCTGAAATACTCGAACGAAACATGAAAGCCCTATCTTTAATATTAGACTCTCATCAATTTGAAAGTAGTATTGTTAACAGTCGTAACATACTAAATTCACTGATTAACCATATGAAGGAGAAAACACAATTACTAAATTTACATAGGAAAACCGAGGTCTGATAGACGGTCTTGGTACAATAATTAAAAGTATAACCGGAAATCTCGATAGCACAGATAAAGAACGATATGATCAAATATTAGACAATATTGGAAATAATCAGAAAGTTATGTCCAATAACATGAATACACTTATCAAAATTAATAATAATATTACCGCTCAATTTAATGATAAAATAAAATTAATAAACGAAAATAATAACGTACTGAATGAAAAAGTCCAAGTTATAGATGGTTATGTTGTAAGAATCTTAGATGAATTGGCAACAAAAAAATTTCAAAATGTCATTAACGAATTCATACAAATCGCACAAGACATTTATTTTTCACTAGTTCAAATTGAAGGAACGTTCACATTTTGTAAGTTAAATGTTTTATAGTTTGGCGCAATAAATCATGATCAATTTTTGATGGAAATAAACAAAATTGATAATAAATATTACCTTCACTCATATTAAATAACATTCAGAATAATGATATTTCAAAAACATACTGTACTTATGAAAATCAAAACTTAACAATTCTCATCGAAATACCGGCGAATACCCGAGTATAGGAGCTAATCCAAGTCACACCTATCCCGACAAACTTACACAATAATTACGAAACTATAAACATTGTAAATGGATTGTTTTCCAAAAACAATTGTAAAACAAAACTAATAAATAAATGTATAAAATTAGATGATAAGGAATATTATTGTGCATCTCAAACTAATGAGCACAATAAATGTTTAGAAAATATTATATGTTACAAAGAGTTCGAACATTGCGAATATTCAAAATTATCACCAATAAATTCTATAATAAATATAAAAAATTCTAAAGTTAAATATATGTATTTACCTAACGAACAACAAATTAAATTAACTTGTAATAATAATTTTGACGTTCAGAAACTTAAAGGAATTTATGTTACTGAAAATTGTGAAATAAATATACAAATAAATAAATAAAATAAATAAATATATCATCACGCCTTCTACCCAATACTGGGTGTGGCACTCTGCTAAAGCAGATCTCGGTAAGTGATATATTTTGCGCGTGAAGTGCGGTTACCAGTCGTCAAATCACGGCCCCCAAACATGTTAGTGGTGGAGGAGCCACAGGGATAGCTTTTTCAAATTATGAAAATTTGTCGCCTGTGGGAATCGAACCAGGGACCTCAGGATCCACAGGCCGACTTCATACCACTGTGCTAGCCATGAATGAACTGTTTTGCCTCTTCTTTGAGGAGCAGAACGCGAAATTAAGATTATCACCTTCCGCGACCCCGCAACCCCCTAGAAGAAAGAATGCTATTAGTGGTAAAAACGTATATTTTTGAAGATATGTACGGAACTAAATAATTTTTTTGGACTCGATTCACCATCCAGGGTAATAAAGCTTAGTCAATTCCCTGCGAATAAAGCAGAGAACAATGTTCCTACCATGATTTGTCTTAGAGTTATGCGTGTTTGAAGTTTACTGTGCATTTGGGGGCTTTAGCTCATAACTCAGCGACTTTTCGACAAAATTGGACAATTTCTTCAGAAAAAACTTGTTTGTCTTTACTTTAAGAGGCTGTATGCTAAATTAGGTATATCTTGTTGCATCCGTCAATCTTCCCTCTCCCTAGTAGTTAAAATAAAAAAAAAGGAAGGAATACAGCAAGAGATAAGAGAAAGAGTAAATAAAGCAGAAAGATTTTTAACACAGAAAACAAAATTCTTAGAGAAACCAAGCATAAGATTTTCAAAAACACTTGCTACATAAATCACAAGCACAACACAATTAAAGTAAAAATCCCACGCTCTTACAAGGATGTTTTGTCTCATCAGATCACAAATGGTTTAACTGTACCAAAAATTCATGAATGCTGGTCAATTTTGAATATTTTAGAAATTCTAACTTTTACAAAAGTAAATTAGAAATACAGATAAAATTTGTTAGCCTCATGTCAGAGGTTAAATGGATATCACTAAAGTTAAATCATACCGATGTTTTCCAGTTCCAGAGAGACAAAAAATGTACTTCCTGAAGAATCGTTAAAAAAATCGTATATCATGTTCTTGTAGGTGGTTCAATTATATGGAGTCGGCTTTTGAATTTGGAAACCCGGGTTCAATTCGTATAGTCAAGGAGGAGTTGATTTGACTACTGGTAAATCACTTACCGAGAGCTGATATAATCGACTCTCACATCAAGTATTGAGTAAAATGTGTGATGATATATTTATTATTTAAATTTAAGATTTTGAACATTGCGAATTTATATGACAGCAATGTTATATTTATGGAAGTTTAAATGGATGAAAGTCTTTAATTATTTCTAATAAATTTATTAATAAACTTATTCGAAAGACGACGTTTCGGCCTAGATTTGGCCATCTTCAAGTCTTTATTACATAAAATTAACGTAGTCATAGTTTACATGTGTAGAACAATATGTTTTACGATAATCACCTTTGTATAACTTGAAATTTTGACATTGCCTTTAATACGTAGAAACATAATTGGAAGTGAACGTTCATAAAAGAAAACCTGAAGGTGGCCCAATCTACGGCCGATACGTCGTATTTAATTTAATAATAAATTAATTAGAAATTATTTTTCAATAAAGCCTTTCATTCACTCAAGCTTCCAAAATTATCATTTCGGCTTCTCCAGAACAAAATTAACAATATACAAATATGGATTTCAGTTTTAACAGGATATTAAAGAATTTTACCTGATATATTTTCCATTAGAGCATTTACTCATTCCATCACGATGGAAAATCTGTAATCAATAATTTTTATGTATTTATTAGTTTTTTAAACAACGAAAAAATCGCCCAAAATCAGTTTACATACGAAACGCAACATTTTGTTTTAGACAGTTAGTGTTAGAAATATTGTTTGGTGGTACAGACTTTTTGGTCAGAGTGTACTAGAGAGTGAGAGAGCGAGCGAGCATGACTCGCGATAAGTAGTATAGTGGAGTACGTTGCTGTGAACAGACGTGTGTGTAGTTTTGTGAAGGAATAAAGGTTTTGCTCTAACGTAACTTGTTTTATTTAACATTATCGGATTCCTAGAAGTACAGGCGTATCATAGTGAATTATTTTAGGAACATTTGGCGACCGTGACAGGACAGTTACATGAGTTTAATGTAAAACTGTGCTATTAACAACCACCGGTACGAGAGTTGTTACGTCGGCCGCGAGTGGAAAGCAGTTTCTATAATAACCGTGACGGTAAGCCCGGGCGCGGAAATTAGTTTCGATAACGTAAGGGATCGGAAGCAAGTTTTGATAACTTTTCGAACAAATTAATAATCTTGTGAGAGAAACGATATTTAACCGTTCAGTTACACAAGGTGTGCGTGTACAAGGAAGTATAATTTGTTTGAAATGGAACAAATAAAAGAATCTAGGAAAGCGGTTCGCGCTATCTTTAAGAAGACTGCAAACACAATTCAAGAGTTAGGGTTGAAGACAGAAGTACCAAGTGATGAAATAGAAGTTAAGCGGACTATTCTACAAGAGAAACACGATAACTTAAAGGAATTGAACAAAAGTATTTATGAAATTTTAGTGAACAGCGATACAAATGGGTCGGATTTAATTCAATAAATAGAAGTGATAGACAAATACGAAGCCATTTTCCAAAGAATGAGAACTAATATTAACAAACAATGCCAAAAAACGAAGTTGAGGTCGAACAAAGGATCACGTTAGCTATAGCAGGATTTAACATATCTAGTGATAAGAATAAAAAGGGAAGGAAATCAGCGGACTATCATGTTCCTACAGCTGCTGGATTAATTAATTGCAATACAGGAAAATGCATGTTTTGTGATGGGAATCACAATTCGGAGAATTGTTTTAAAATGTAAAAAATGTCGTTTGACGAGAAAATGCAAGCTCTTGCGCGGAAAAAGGCATGCTACCGTTGTGCAAAAACTGGGCATCAACGGAAGAATTGTCGTGAGCGCGTAAAATGTTTAGTTTGTGGTAAACAACATGTGGTATTTTTGTGCCCCGAGTTAAACGCGAATCGAGAGGCAGATAGCGAAGAAAAGTATAATAGTACAAAAAAGTCAAACAATGTATGACAGAGCGACAGTGCCGAGGCTTCGTTGACTAACTTAGCTAATCAAACAGTTACTAACGTGTTTCTACAAACAATTCGGGTTCGGATGTATAGTGACCGCAAATCGCGTATCGTACGGGCTCTGTTTGATAGCGGATCACATAGATCCTATGCTTTGAACTCTACCGTGCGTGAATTGAACTATCCGATGAAACGTTCAAAAATATGGTACATTCATTATTTGGTGGAACTCAGACGGGTGAACAAAGACACAATTGTTATGAAGTTCGTGTTGCGAGTCTGACTAGTGACTATGCTTGTAAGTTCGAAGTGATGGACCAAGCTATCATTTGTAACAATATCTGAGACATTTATGAAGGTGTTTGGACACGTGAACTTGAAGAACATGGGATAGAATTGAGTGATAATCAAGGAAGTGAACCAATTAAGCTACTAATTGGAGCGAATGTGGTCGGAAAATTACTGACCGGAAAGAGACAGATGCTAAAATGTGTATTGGTAGCCGAGTTTACTCTACTGGGTTGGGTGTAGATGGGAAAGACGCCAAACACGTTAACGAAATGTGACACAAGTATGGTTGTCACATCATTAGTTAACTGCACGAGGACCATCAAAGAATGGTGGGATTTGGATGTTCTGGGGATAACCGTACCAAAAGAAAAGATCAATAAAGCAAAAGCATATCAGTTAGCAAAAGAAACATTCAACAAAACTATAACAAGGGATGAAGAAGGAAGATATGAGGTGCGACTACCGTGGATAGAAGATCGCCCCCTTTTGCCGTCAAATTAATGTTTAGCCAAGCAGTGATTGGAACGAACAGTGCAGAAAATACGACAGATTGGTTATTATGAAAAATACCAAGAGGTTTTTGAAGAATGGTGTGAAGAAGCAATCATTGAAAAGGTACCAAGAAGAAAAGAAAGAGAAGGAAGACATTACATTCCGCACAGGCCAGGAAAGCAGTACTTCTACTAAAATACGACCTGTGTTTAACGCGTCTGCTCGCTAAGTCAATCATCCAGCGCTCAATGACTGTTTAGAGAAGGGCGAGAACCTAATTGAATTCACACCAGAAATCTTGGTTAGATATCGTAGAGAACCAATAGGAGTTATAGCTGACATTAAAAAAAGCATTTCTACAAATCAGTATAAACACAGCGATAGAGATTTTCTTCGATTTTTTTGGGAAAACAAAGAGGGTGAGAAAATAATACTCAGGCACAAGAGAGTTGTGTTCGGAGTAATCTCTAGTTCCTTTATACTAGCAGCTACAATAGATTATCATCCTGATAATTATTTAAACAAAGGAGAAATTTCACATAGCTACTCAGAAAAATCTGTGGTGAAATTGAAAAATTCTTTCTATGTCGATAACTGTGTAACTAGCGTCGGTAGCAAAGAAGAACTGCAACAATTCATGAAAGAAGCAACCAATATAATGGCCAAAGGAAAGTTTGAATTAAGAGGGTGGGAGTTCACCAACGACTCCAACGAAGAAAGTACATGTGTCCTGGGATTAACCTGGAACAAGAGAGATGATACTCTCTCTATTTGGTTAAAAGAAGTTCCTTTGGTAGGTAAGAAAATAATGAAGAGAGAGATACTCTCTACAGCACAACGTATTTTTGACCCGATTGGATTTACCTCTCCTGTAATTTTACGCCCTAAATTGCTATTACAAAATTTATGGGAACAAAAGGTTTATTGGGACGAGGAGGTTAGTCAAGAAATTCAGATCGCATTTCAAGAATGGGCAGAAGAATTGTCATTAGAAAAGAAACACCAGAAGGTGTGAGTATACATTTAGTTTCTACAAAAACTAGAGTGAAACCGATAAAAAAGTTGTCCATACCACGACTTGAGTTATTGGCAGCTACTATTGGAGCAAGGTTGTGGTCACAAGTTTACACAGCATTGAAAACAGAAATAACAACCTATTTTTGGTCAGATTCAAAGACAGTGTTGTCATGGATCAGACGAAAAGAAGAATGGTCAGTGTTTGTCTGGAACCGTGTGCAAGAAATTAGACAGCTGATAAATGCGGAATATTGGAACCACGTATCAGGAGAGAAGAATCCCGCAGACTTGTTGTCAAGAGGATGTTCTCCTAAAGCTCTGGCATCATCAAAACGGTGGGAGAGACCTCAGTGCCTGTACGAAAGGAAATAGGAATGGCCACAGACAACACAAGACGTCGACAGTGTTGTGGGTGATAAGTGTAAAGTGCAAGATGTAAGTGCAGTGCATTATGTAACAAAACAGGGACGAAGGTTTCATAAACCAAAGCGTTATACTTGAATGAGACATTTCTTGTGGTAGATGTAAGAGAATGAACAGAATGTAAATACTAGTTAAGTTTATTTATATGTTTTCAGTGAAACACTTCATTGATAAAATAAATGGCAGTGTCTCAGGTGGGAAAATGTTAGAAATATTGTTTAGTTGTATATACTTTTTGGTCAGAGTGTACTAGAGGGAGGGAGCGAGCGAGCATGACACGCGATATGTAGTGTAGTGGAGTACATTGCTGTGAACAGACTTGTGTGTAGTTTTGTGAAGGAATAAAAGTTTTGCTCTGACGTAACTTGTTTTATTTAACATTATCGGATTCCTAGAAGTACAGGCATATCATAGTGAATCATTTTACGAACAGTTAGTAGTACCTGATAACATACTGTAACTGTCAAGCTGAGAACATCAAAATTTCAATACAACTTTAAAATTTCCTTGAAAGTAGATGATTTATCAGGCGGAGTGCAATTAATTTCATCTTCGAAGATATATACACAAAATCTAACAACAATAATAAAAATAAATTAAAAATTCTAACTTTTGAATACTCACATAAATGTCAATAGATAACAGTTGTCAACCATAACATTTCATATATAAATCTCCCTAAATAAATATTGCAGGTATTTTTTCAATTTATAGAAGACGCAAAATAGAAAAAAATAGTATAAATAACTTATTTTATAAGACTTTTTATCGCACTTGTCGTTAAGAAAACTTGCAGCTCGTTGTGTAAACTTAGACGCGTGTGAAAAATACATATATTATAAAACTCATACTTTAATATACTCGTAATCGTAATTATATTGTAACAATTCAAAGTCAGTATATTCCTAGTGAATATAATAAATTACATACATACATACATACATACATACATATCTTCACGCTATATCCCATCAAATGGGGTAGCACGAACCCTAAAATCACTCATAAAACATTCACTCATAACATAATCAAATAATCAGCCCCCGTCAAACATTATCATTCAAACCGACCACCCTCACTTCAACCACTTTCCCTCCATATAAACTCATTTATTTACCACACTCGAAATCATTCCTTACATTAAAAAAAATCAATCACAACCATTCAATCACTCCTATTCACTTATCATTTATCTTCTTTCTTCAACATACATAACACATGCATAAAACGTCTCAAATTATACACGCTTACTCCTAACAACGAATCTAATAACGAATCTAACAACGAATCGACAAATATTAGAAAAGATGAAAGTGATAGCTTGCAATTGTATATGAAATAAAAATCAACACAATGCAGTAACTGAAAATGAAACAAAAAGAGAAGAAAGGAAGGGAGTGTCGCTCTGCGCTTGTTTTTGGAAGCGAATTCTACACAATTGCAGTTAAACACTCTACGTAAGAATTGAAAACAAATTAAAAGATAACAAAGGAAGGGAGTGTCGCTCTACGCTTGTTTTTGAAAGTGAATTCCACACAATTGCAGTTAAACACTCAATGTAAGATTCGAAAACGAATAAAAAAGATCAGACATGAAGGGAGTGTCGTCCCTGCTCTTGTTTTTGAAAGTGTATTTCACACAATTGCAGATAAACACTCTAATAAAATTACTAAATAACAACACTAAAATCAAAATTCCTGCACTTCTTAAATCATCAGATTCATTCCGCAATTAATCTTCACCAAACGTCCCTATCTTGACACACCACTTTCGCTTCATCCACATTCATAATTCCTTTCATACAAGCACGTTTGTTTCTCGTACTCGAAAAATTTCGTTCACGCAACAATCCTTCAATCATATTCATCCATTTGTTCATAGGTCGCCCACGCAATCGTTCACCCTCAATTTCACCAACATATACCTGTTTCACCAATCTCTCATTTGACATACGTTCTAAATGCTCAAACCATCTCAACTGACTTATACCTACTTTTTTAACTACATTGTTCTCAATTTCACACTCATCATACACCAATGTATTCCGGACACGATCTCTTCTAGTATAACCACACACACCCCGGAAATACCTCATTTCCACAGCAGTTATACGACGTTCATGTTTCTTCATCCACACTCAACATTCACTACCATACATCAATGAAGGCACTAAAACACCATTATATACACTCAATCGAGCATCTCTGGATACATTCACATTTCGAGCAAAGGTTCCCAGAGCACCCAATACCTTACAACCCGCAGATACTCTTCTTTCAATCTCACAATCAATACGTCCATCCCTCAAAAACATACTACCCAAATATAAAAACTCATTCACTTGACGCAATTTCACACCATTCACCGAAACATTGCAGTCGGTCACCAAATCACTCTTCTCAAACACTAATACTTTACATTTATCAACATTTAATAACAGATTTAAACCTTTTGCTACTTCATTTATACTTAGAATCATTCTTCTCAATTGCTCTTCAGATTCACCCATAACAACAACATAATCCGCATACGCTAACGCAGGCACTACACTATCACGAATATGTACACCACCCACCCCATTCAGCGCCGTTCGTAACAACACATCCATATACAACAGCCACGGAAACATCCCACAACCTTGTTTCACACCAACATCTATACAAAACCAATCACTCAATCTACCATCAACTCTCACCGCAGCCTCGCTACCTTCATACAACGTGTACATCCCACAAAGTCTCTCGATGAACACTATCATATGCTTTTTTAAGATCGAGAAAGCCACAGAACACCTTTTTGTTCTTAGCAAGTGACTTCTCAACAATCATACGAAGAGAAAATAATTGATCCACACATCCTCTCTCAGGCAAAAAACTACGTTGCATATCGCTTATCTTGGAAATGGTTAAGGTTCTTACCGTACAACTTCCCTACCATACTCAGCAAACTTATCGCACGGAAATTAGTACATTCACTCGAACTACATTTGCCTTTAAATAAAGGACAAATGACAGCACGTTTCCAATCATCAGGAGCCACACACCGTTTTAAACAATATCTAAACAAATAAACTAACCAGTCAAATAACCTCTCACCTCCATATTTCAACATCTCATTCGATATACCATCCAAACCAGGAGCCTTAACATTCTTCAAACGCATCAATGCAAAACTAACATCACTCTCATCTATATCCCAATCATCACCACTAACATTTTCACTACTACCATTCCCTCCATTTATGCTACCATATAAAGCCCTAAAATACTCACACCATCTATTCCTAACATCTGACTCATTCCACAATAACTCACCATCAGCACTTTTAATCGCTTTCACTGCCCTTAAATTACCACCTCTCAATCTCTTCACACTCAACCAAAACATTATTTTATTCATACTAAAATCATTTGTCAATATTTCACTCATCAAGTCATCAAAACGTGCCTTACTTTTTCTCACAATTCTCTTAACACATTTATTTAACCTCTTGTATTCTAGTAAGCATTTATCTCGTAAACTTCCAGCTACATCTTTCACATTTAGAAAACGCAAATATGCTCTCTTTTTCTCCTCAATCGCTTCTTTTACTTCATCATTCCACCATGCATTCTTTGGACAAGAGCCTAATCTACATTCACCACAAACTTCTTTTGCACAATTAAGAACTATATCCTTAAATTTCAACCAAACATCATTAATGCTGCATTCAAAATGAAGCTCACATACAGGCAAAGATTCTTCAATTTTCTCAACAAACCTATCTCTAATATCCTCATTCTGCAGTACACTGGATTTCACACGAAACATTTTTTCGGTACTTTTCACCCTCATCCGCCAACATTTATCCAGACGTATACGCGATACCACCAAATAATGGTCATTCGTACCCAATTCAGCACCACGCTTCACACGCGTATCAATAACTAAACTTCTCAATCGTTCATCGTACAAAATAAAATCAATTACACTTCGTTTATTCTCACGTATATTCTCCCATGTATACAAATGAGCTAATTTATGTTTAAAAACAGAATTGGAAACAAAGAGATTACGCTCCAAACAGAAAGATACTATTTTCCAACCGTTTTCATTCTCTCTTACATCACAAAACTTACCCAAAACATTCCCAGACATGCTTCTCTTTATTCCCACCCAACCATTTAAATCACCACATACGATAACTTTCTCACCTGGATCACGTAAATCAATCACACTTTCTAACAAATTCCAAAACCGATCTTTTTCGAGATCAATTTCAGATTCAGTTGGGCCATAAACTGACACAACGAAAATTCTATGAAAGCCTACTTTTAATCTCAGCCAAAGAATTCTAGATGAAATACAATCATAATCCCTTACAAACGGTTTCATTCCTTCACTAACAAGCACACCTACTCCATGCTTTGCACGTTCATTCTCAGCTACATCCGTACACAAGCAAAACATTCCATCCACCTCTTCCTCAGTACAGTCTTTCCTCTTAGTCTCACTTACACACAAAACATCTACATTATACACACTCATTACATTCATTAATTCATTTTCTTTACCAGTTATACCACGAACATCCCACGTACCAAACTTACATTCATCAAATTTTTCCCATTTATTCCTCATTTAAACAAAAGAAGGGTTCTCTCGATAATAGAGTAGAAGTTAAGGTGGTTTACCAAACTTATCCTTAACAATAAAGGAAAATAGAAATAAAAAGAAATAAATAAATTACATTGATACCTGTCAACCGTCAATCATACAAGAACAAAACATAACTTAGCGTTTCTAAGTACGTAACTAATATAAACAAATAACGAAATGAAAAGAAAATATACTACAAAAAATCTAAACTATTATAAAAAGAAAAGATAACACTTATCTTAGTTAAATGATATACTAGCATAATAAAGTAAAATAGGATATTTGAGAACAATTATTTATAAGGTAATAGTATTGTTTATGTTATATGCTAGGGTTAATCAGTTTAAAGGAATCAATTATTATTAGAGTGTAAATATGAAGTACAGTAGTTTGGGAAAGAGATGAATAATACGTTTCATTTTATCAATTAACTTTACCATTCAAATACACCACTATTTATTACCGAAAGTGTAAGTACCTACTTATTTCAACCATGCACAAGTACTTATCTTTTCCCGGTTTGACAAGAACCTATTAAAATTATTTCCTAATCCTCCTTGAATAAGGAAGGGGTACAATATTGACAATATGTTAAATTCAAACCAGTTATACTAAAAATGTACATATAATGTGCATATGATTTTAAGAAAAATATTTAAAAGTATTGGTTTCATTTAAAAAATCACAACTCTAAAATGTGCTTGTAGAAAACTTATTTTTCTATGCCAGTAGTTAGACATCAATAGTATCTATATTTCTAGTTTCAAACCTTTTATATTGGATAAACAATGATATACGAGATAACCGAAAATGAATATATCACCAAAATAAGTTTTTTGCGATTATCTCGCGATATATAAAGAAAATTGCAAAAAAGCTCTAGTGAGAGGGCAAGTTAACAATACCTTTCGAAAATTGAAACTTCCTTAAAATTCAAAAACGTTTGTATATAATAAATTATTTGTACTTACAGTACTTTTCTGTTTTTTTTTGCAATATTTCTTAAATTAATTCATGCGGTTGCATCGGCAGTTGGACTAAAACTGGTCGAGAAATTTAGTCTTTAATAAGATATTCACAAAAATAATTGCTTATCATTCTTTGATGTAATGTATAGTATTCATAAATTTATATAAAAAATTATAATTAATTATGCATTTTCTGAAATGAGACTAAATAATTAAACTGCATTTAAATATCCAAATAGCAATTGAAATTAGAAATAACAGGTCAAAATTAGCGGATACATCCTAAAACGATATGTTAAATAAGTTTCACCATATTAAAATTATTAACACAACAGTTCCAACTGACAGGATATAATAATAATTTATAATTTTCTTTACAACTGAGTAACAAATAAAA
Organism: Pterostichus madidus; assembly: GCA_911728475.2. Lineage (NCBI taxonomy): Eukaryota > Metazoa > Arthropoda > Insecta > Coleoptera > Carabidae > Pterostichus > Pterostichus madidus. Next base: position 8,132,106 of record OU452319.1, on the reverse strand, counting down.
TATTGTACAACACACGCAAAGTAACTGTTTTTACTGCCTCAAGGAGATGATAGGCTCGCCAGTCATTTTCTCCATTAAGCAATAAAAACTGTTCTACCGTCCTAGTAATGTAAACTTCTGTTTCATCCGAGGTTAATATTATGATGTAGTATTTCATTTTTCCCTAAAGTATTGAAACAGCCTCTAAATTCAAGCTGCATTCTTTTCAATCTCACACTCATCATAAACTTATATAATCCGTATACGATTTCTTCTAGTATTTCCACAAACACACCGCAAATATCTCATTTTTATAGCAGTTATACGCCATTCATTTGTCCTCATCCACATTAAACATTCCCTACCGTACATCAATGCAGGCACTACAACACCAATATAAATACATAATCGACCATCTCTGAATATATTCGTATTCTGAGCAATGGTCCCCAGAACATCTAATATCTTGCATCCCGCAGATATTCTACTTTGATTACTAAGTTCATTCCTCGCAACATACTACTCAAGTATAGAAACTCATTCACTTGACCCAGTCTCCCACCATTCACTGAAACATTGCAATAAGTCACCAAATCGCATTTCTCGGACCCTAGCACTTTACATTTATATACATTAAATAACAGATATAAATTATATCCTACTTCATTTATACTTGGAAACATTCTACTCAATTACTCTTTGGTTTCACCCATAAAAACAACATTATCGGCAAATGCTAACGCAGGCACTACACTACTATCAATATGTATATGAGTCACCCCATTCAGCACCTTTCGTAATAACACATTCACATATAAAAATTAAACTACCATGGAGATATCCCACAACCTTATTTCACGTCAAGATCCATACAAAACCAATCACTCAATCTACTATCAACTCTCATCCCAGCCAAGTTATGTTCATACAGCGTACGAATCGACCCCAATAAAATACCATTTATATCAGGGGTGGCCAACTTAATTTGGTATGCCTTCTACGATTTTTTAATTTATTGCATATGGTTAAAAAAGTGAAGCAACGTATAATAAATATTTTTTATTAATTTCGAAATTAAATACAATGAAAAAGATTTTTTACATACAAATCAATGTGATGTTTCTGCCTTCATGTCATCTATCAAACTTTTAAAAGTGGGAACCAAGTGAAATATAGCCAAAGGCTGTATGCAAGTCAGTAAGAGTAGAATGATGTTTTGTTTTTGCTTGTATTATATACGAAAAGGCCGATTCATATGGATATATGGAACCGAAACAAGAATTTAAAAGGTCGTTGCTTTTTCTTTTCATTTGGATACCTTTCTGGGCAAACATATTTTCAAAAATCTTTTCCCGGTGATCAGACTTTCAGAAAGATATCATTTCTGAAATGTAATTATTTAATTTACAAGTAATATAATTTTGTGAAAAATTTCAGCGATATAACTTGCGATTTGCTTCGTATCTAAATCAACATTAAATGAATAAGAAATATATTGAACAACATCTACAATTTTCTTTTAAATCATTTAATCTACTTTCAAAACCATGCACAACATTCTCTATTTCAGAAACATGTTTCGCGCTATCAGATACAAAACCACGATATTTTTGCAAATAGTCTTACAAATTTACAATTTTTTTCTTTCAGATCCTCAGCCATTGATATTTTTATGCGAAAATAATACTAATCATGTGACCCACATTTTTATTTTTTCTTTGTAATCCAAATTCATATTACTTCATTTACCGGTAAAAATTTCTAAAGAAGCACGATCACACAACCACTTCGGATCTTGTAGCTGTTGAGAATCATCACCCTTTTGTTCAAGATTTTTTTAAAAATTTAATTCAATAAATTTCAATCTTGAAATGTCTTATTTGGAGAAATTTTCCTATGATGGAATTCATCATCTTTTCGGCAAAATGTAATAAATCTGTTAAGATGCCCCGTCATTGATTTAGCTTCATCTGTTATTGATATGATTTTAAACAGTGGTAATTTAATTTTTATAAAACAATTATTTTAACTAATTTGTTTTTATATTTAAATGTCGATCGCGATCGATTATACCATACTCTAGAAGTACATCTTACAAAGTCTCTCGATGAACAATACTATTTACTTTTTTAAATCGAGAAAGCCACAGAATACCTTTTTGTTATTAGCAAATAACTTCTCACAATTATACGAAGAGAAAACAAGTGATCTACACGCCCTCTCTCAGGCAAAAAGTCACCTTGCATTTCACTTAAATTAGACATTGTTAAGGTTCGTACGTTATGAATAAGAATCTTCCCGTACAACTTCCTCACCACATTCAACTAACTTATCGCACGGAAATTAGTACATTCACTCGAACTACCTATGCCTTTAAATAAAGGACAAATGATAGTACGTTTCCAATCATCAGGAGCCACAAACAGTTTTAATTAAAATCTAAACAAATAAAGTAATCAGTTAAATAACATCTCGCCTCCATACTTCAACATCTCATTCGATATAACTTCCAAACTGGGAGACTTACCATTCTTCAGACGCATCAATGCAAAACTAAAATCACTTTTATCTGATTCATGCTACAATGTCACACCATCCGCACTCTTAATCACTTTCACTGCCCTTACATTACCACCTTTCAACCTCTTCACACTCAACCAGAATATTTTTTTATTTATATTAAAATCACTTGCCAATCTTTCACATACCAAATCATCAAAACGCGGTACTTTCTCTTACTTTAACACATTTATTTAACCTCTTGTATTCCAGCTGGCATTCATCACGCAAACTTTCAGGCACATCTGTCACATTTAGAAATTGCAAATATACTCTTTTTTTATCCTCAGTTGCTTCTTTTACTTCATCATTCTACTAGGTATTCCTTGGACTAGAGCCTAATCTTTATTCACCTCAAACATTTTTTGCACAGTTAAGAATTGTGTTCTTAAATTGGAACCAAATATTATTAATAAAGCATTCAAAATGAAGCTCATATACAGACAAAGGTTAATTTATTTTCTTTACAAACATATCTGTAACATCCTCATTATGCATTACACTAGATTTCACACCAAATATCATTCGTCAACATTTATCCAGACGTATTCGCGACACAACAAAATAATGATCATTCGTACCCAACTTCTCAGTTGCTCATCAAACAAGATTAAATCAATCACACTCCTCTATTCTCACTCACATTCTCCCATGTACACAAATAAGCTAATTTATATTTGAAGACAGACGATACTATCATCTTCCTATCGTTTTCATTTACTCTCAAATCACCAAACTTAAACAATACATTCCCAGCCATGCGTCTCTTTATTCCCATTCAGCCATTTAAATCAGCATATACGATAACTTTCTCACAAGAATCAATAACACTAACAAAATCGATCTTTTACAAAATAATTTTTGGATTCAGTTCGGCCATAAACTGATACAACGAAGATTCTATGAAAGCCTACTTTTAATCTCAGCCCAAGAATTCTCGATGAAGTACAACAAACAATTTCATTCTTTCACTAACAAGCACATCCACACCATTCCTCGCCCATTCATTCTCAGCAACACCCGACCATAAGCAAAATATTTCATCCACCTCTTCCTCACTACAGCCTTTCCTCTTATTCTCGCTCACACAAAAAAACATCTACATTATATGTACGCATTACATTCATCCATTTATTTTCTTTACCAGTATATTCCTAACATTCCATGTACCCAACTTACATTTATACAAATCAAAGTAGAGTTCTATCGATAAAAGAGTAGATGTTAAGGTTGTTCCCTAAGCTTGTTCTTAACTATAAAGGAAAATAGAAATAAATTACATTCACTTAACATAATTAACATGTTAAATCTTAATGTGGAAATATCCAGCTTTCCTAATTATTCTAAGCAAAGATGTGTCAAATAAATATTTTAGGACATAAATTTCTGGTAAGTAGATAAACAAGAGTAATTTATTATGCTGTGTAATTAATTAGGGAAGCAGAAAATTACAATATTATAATTTTACGTGTAAAATCCTTATGTTCACCCTTGCAAAGCATCGCCCGGTATATCTAATCATCAAAGTACTGAGTCAACAAAGATTAACGAATAACATAAACAATATTGTTACCTTATGAATAACTGATCTCATTTCAACATATCCTAATTTACTTAATTGTTTTCGCCAGGAATTATGCTGATTTTGAATTGTTACAATGTGATTACAATTTTAATATTAAAATAGTGCATTACAAAATGAGCTATATAAGGCATTAATTTTTCGCCCGCGTCCAAATTGAGACAACGAGCCGCAGGCAAGTTTTCTAATGGACAATTGCGGTAAAATGTTATATAAAATATTTTTTAATATTATTTTTTTTCTATTTTGCATCTTTTATAAATCAAAATTTTAAGAAAATCTGCAACATTTTAAAACGAGTTAATCTAGGGATATTTATGTATGAAAATATATCATAGAAGATGAAATCAATTGCACACCGCCTGAGCTAACTTAAGTAGTTCAAAGCACGATATATCATCTACTTCCAAAGAAGGTTTAAGGTTTAGCTTGACGGTTATTACCAAATACTACCAACCATCTAAAATAAAGTGCTGCGTATTGTAATAATAGTTATTTTTATAACAAGAGTCGAAAAAGGTTTGTTACGTGCCAGTGCTGAGATCTGCACATGCACGTAACCTTTTTCGACACGTATTATAAACAACATTTTTCCTACAACTGTGCAATTTGGAAAATAACTAAAATATCAAAATTCATAAAGTTTTAATGATATTACACGAAAACGATATTTTAGGGCGTTTCTATGATTTGTTTGTTGATTGCTTGCACATTGTTCTACGTTATTTAAAAATATTTCACTAATATCAAGATAATTTCTTAAAACTCGTTTAGATTGGAAAACTACACTGAGTGATTATTCTTTATCATATACCCCTCAAAGATAATTGCAGCTCCAGATCAAGCTATGTTGTATCTATTCTTAGCAATGTGAATCAACCTGTGTTATTAATATACACAAACAATAAATATTATGTATTCCACTTACTTTTTAAATAAAACCATTTATCGATATATTTTATTTTGTTCTGTTCTTTTTATTAATTATCATATTTAATAATAATATACTTGAGTTCTTGTTTGCTCAATGTGACATATACATATTAGCTATACTGCAGTTCAAGATTATATTTTTAAACGTCAAAATATATCACTGAATATTTACCGTTCGTTTGTTCGCGTACCTTCTTCCAGCAGCGAGCAAAAAACACAACTATTGTATGATCTGTAGCTAAAATATAAATTTCCACGCTCGACGCGAAATTTAATTTGCTGTCAATTAAATGTTTATTTTGACAGTTGCGTAAACGAAACGCATTTGTGCTTTTCGGTTACAGATACGCACTTGGTCTGCAATTATCTCTTTTCCACCCGTAACCAAGGCAATATTAGTTACGTAATAACAAAGAAACCACACAGTTGTAGGAAAACACTTTTTCGATATGCAACTGGGTTTCATAATGACTTCCTTTTGAAAGTAAAAAATTATATTGTATAACTGTTCAGTAAACTAATTTCGGGCGATATTTTTGATGTTTCGAAAACTAATATATACATAACAATTGTTAATTACAGATTTTCCATCATGGTGCAATTATTAACTGATCTAATGGATAAGAACATCAGGTAAATTTATTCAAAATCCCGTAAAAACTAAAATTCAAATAATGTATATTGTTAATTTCAAAATATGATAGACTAGAACATTGACGCAACTAGAAAAAAAAAACTGGTACCAATATTCTGAATATTTAAAATATTAAATTAAAAAAAATATATATATAAACACGCCTTTTACCCATTACTAGGTGTGACAATCTGTCATAGCCGATGTCGGTAAGTAATATGCGATTACCGGGTTACCTTCGCCCCTAAGATGTTATTTTAATTGTGTTGTGCTTGTGATGTATGTAACAAGTGTTTTTGAAAATCCTACGCTTGGTGAGTACAATTGGTTTATTCACAATCAAATATTAATCTATACATTTCCAACAAAGAGCTGGAAAGTGAGTCATTGTTTACTTTATTTTTCCAGTTAGCTGGAATTTTATTTCTTTTTCTACGACCGAGCAGCATATTGACTTTTCCAACTGTTAGTTAAAAGAAAAAAGTTGACAATTACCGTTTGCCGAGCGGAAAAGTATGTATCATCATATCTCTGGATACGTAAAAACTTCCACCCGAATTTCCAAACAGAAAACTGTAAAAAATTATTTCCAGTTATTTTTCAGGAGTTTCTAAATGATCGAGAAAAAATATCAGGTGCACCTTGAGCAGAATCTCTGCCTCGGTTAACACTCTACTACTTTCTGCTCTAGGTACATAAATAACTATTCCGGCTAGCTAATGTCAGTTTCTAACTGGAAACTTTCCTCGCAGCTTTTCGTAGTTCTAGTGGAGTAAACTCTATTTCACTATCAGATATGATTATGGAAATTATACTTATTAGGCAGAGAATTTTGGCCAAATCTTCAAAATATTTGAAATAACTCAACTGACATATTCAATAAATATTTTGTGAAGTTACCTAGTAAAATTATCATAAATATCTATGTTAAAGCAGATCAAACAAATAATTATAGATCTGTCAGAGAAAAGTATGAAACAATTCAATATTTAAGACGTACAGATTACTAACTGATTTTGAATAAAATAGTATTCACTCCTCGCCGGATTCTCAGTATGTAATATGCTATTATTTAGACAAACTGCATGTAATATTTGTATTGAAAGCTTGGAAACATGTATATATTAATTGTTGATGATAGTGTCACTTGTGTGATGTAGCACATGATGTTTATGTTTACATGATGTATATATTGAAGTATACATTAGTGATGGTATAACTGAAATGAAAATAACATGTTATCCGATCACTGAAATAATCTGTACAATTCGATTATGAAATTTCTATATTTCGAATTAGAAATAATCGTGAAAACAGTTGAAAAATAACGAATCTAGAGACATCGATTTTCTTAGATAGATTTCGATTCAGAACTCAACAAAAAAGAATACTGACTACTGAACGGCATAAGTCAGAAGTTAGATCAAAACTCAAAGTAATGGATAAAAGAAGAGTGAAGAATAAAATTTAAATGCTCATAAATACTTAAGTACAAAACAACAAATTAAATTTTAAACAATGTTAGTATAGAAAACAAAATAAAATAATAATATAATATTAAACATAATAACCACAAATTCTTTGGCAATTAGAAACATATTATATAATAAATTAATTTTTGTTAATACAATAATATTTATATATATATATATATATATATATATATATATATATATATATATATATATATATATATATATATATATATATATATATACGGTAGCTTAACACCTCCAGTAGAGGTTGCGCCGCATCTTGGAAGCTCTCTAGATTCAATTTGTAGGGAGATCAACCCTTTTCCTTTAACTTTTATATTATCTTGCAAATGTCACTGCATTTTTCCAGGTTGACTGTAGCCTCCCTCTTCTTCAGTATCCTGGGTGCCATTTTCATATTGTAGAGATTGTTGTTTCTTTATCAGCTCTCATTGTATGCCCTAGCCATTTTGCTCTATGTCGCTTTATTTTCCTAGTGATATCTTCACCTTCTAGTTCTTGAAGTATTTCTGTATTCATTCTTGTTCTGTACTCATTATCTCCTATGTTAATTCCTCCTATGATTGATCTTATAATTTTCCTTTCGGCTCTCTTTGTGTTATTGTTTGTGTCTCAGCATCGTATAGTGGTATGGGTCTTACTAGGGCAGGGTAAAAAGTCCCTGAAAAATAAAACAGTAGGCGCCATTTGTGACATTTGTGATGTACCATCTTTAACTAGAACGCATTAAAATTTTCAGACTGATATGTCATTCAGTTCTGTTTTGACACCCATCGAAATCAAGCAACCTTGAAGATTTTTGAAAACATGGAAAAAAGTGAATTTCGCGTCTTGAATAAATATTTCTTGGAAAAAACATTACGCAAACACCGATTCACAAGTGGTTTACTGATTTTCGTTATGGTAGTATGACCACAAAGGACGCCGAACGTTCTGGTCGTCCAATTGAGGTTACAACGACAGAAATCTTCGTTAAAATCCATGGTATAATATTGGACGATCGGCGAGTGCACGAGGTTGCTGAGGCTATGAGAATCTCAACCGAACGGGTACTGAACATTTTGCATAAATTTTACAAGCATTCATCGCACCTTTTACTTCTTGTACTATTGGCTCACCTACTATATCTTCATCTTCTTCTTCGCTGTTGTTATTGTCTTCTTGGTTTTCCTGTCCCGTGTTTTCTCCTGTATCATTTAAAAGCTCTCTGAAATATTCTTCACATATCTTCTTGCATTGTTCTTCGGATTCTGTTAGTCTTCCATTTTTGTCTTTCAGGCTTTTGTTTATATTTATTTTCTTAGTTTTCCTATGATTTGGATTTTTTGATAAATCTCTTCGTGTTTTTATTAGTGCTGTCTTTTTCTATGTCATTGATCATTTCCTTTACCCGTTCCCTATTGTATTTTCTTATTACTTTATTGCTTTCTTTTCTAATTTTTTGATATTCCTCTTTGTCCACTTTTAGTTCCGTTTGTATCCATTTTATTCGTGCCTTAGTTTTTCTTTCTGATAACTTTTTACATTCCTCATTATACCATTCTTTCTTCTTTTCAACTTTTTGCTTTTCTAGTTTATTATCCGCTGCCATTATTATGTTCTTTTTTAGTGTGTTCCACATCTCGTTTATATTTTGACTGTTTGAATTACTGTTCTCTCAAGTTTATTTCTATCTCTTCAATATATTCGTCTCTATCTTGTTCTGTGTCTAATTTTTTTATGTTCCACTTCTCCTGCTTATTTTTTTTCGCATTTTCTTCTTTTTGATTTTCTGTTTTGTTGTCGCCATGACCATGTAGTGATCCGAGTTGGCGCATGCTCCCCTGTATGTTCGAGTCTAAATGCCACAACGTCGACAAATCGTACGGTCTAAAAGCCATAATGTTGACAACACCTTTCACCACAAAATTCATAGCGTATAAATCGGGTCCCATATAAGTTTCTTTTGCGTTACCGTTCACAGTGTCAATTAGTACAGAAAAAATATAATAGATGGCGCTGATTGCTACTATCAACCAAACGAATCGACAACAAGATATAAGATTTTATTATAATATATAAAAAATCCTCATATATCCTTTAAATTGTCCTAGCAACGTAAAAAGTAAATATAATTAAGGTATAAACAAATCTAATGAAAAAGTATTCTTTGTTGGTTTTACAATTATATTACATTAAAGATATTGTTATATTTCAGCGATTTTAAGTATAATAGAAACCGTTGCGGTTTGCTAGGCAAGTATAAACACAATAAATTATGATTTATTTGATAATTCTAACTAATTGATCATATAAATTAAGCAAAATATTTTTATATTTTATAAATAAAAATACATATACATCTAATAGTTTTAATTTAATACCTTTCTCCAAATTTGAAATTAAAGAAATAAAATAAAGCTACAATTGAAGCACACAGTGATATGTGACAAACAGAAAATTTTTAAATGTTTGCATTAAAATATTCTGAAAGTTTTCTAGAAAAAAATTATATCGCATATAATTTGTGTAGCAACAATTATTGTTTGAGTAACTAGAAATTAGATATTCCAGTGAAGGTACAAACATATAGGTTGATGTGCCGTTTCTGTTAGATGTTAAGGTGATCATAATTGACATTTGAATAAAATAATAAATATTTTGTCTTCTACATATTTGGTAATTTCTTAATGATAATGATTTTACAAAATTTTTAAATAAAATATTTATTTAACGGAGAAAACGTCAACCATTTTGCTTGAATTCAGTTTTTCTGGTTGTTACTAAATACAACTATTTTCTGTTACTTTCTAGTAGACTACATCTTTATCAGTGAAAACTTGCTTCATTCGGTCCAGGTTATAAAATCCTGAAAATAAAAAACCTTCAGTAATACCGAATATCAAAATAACTCGTTAAATTTATACCAATAAGTTTTAGAAAAAGAGGAAAGTTTTTTATGGCTCAAAAATTAGAAGCTGTCAACCGTTTTTTTACATATGAACCATGCTGCATTTTTAACATGACCGATAATCTTAATAATTATATTGAAATGAACCCTAACCTAAAATTAAATTAGAGCTGTCAGTTAGTCAGTGTTGCCAACAGTATCAAACCGCCATCCACTAGATCATATAATTGAAACCACCATATCCCATCAAATGAAGCAGCACGAACCCTAAAATCACTCATAAAATATTAACTCATTACATTCATCAAATAATCAGCCCTCGTCGAAAATTATCATCCAAACATACAACCCTCACTTTAACCACATTCACAGATCACTTCATATAAACTCATTTATTTATTAAATTCGAAATCATTTATCACACAACCAACCTTCAATCACACCTATCCAATCAGTTCTATTCACTTAACATTCAGCTACTTTCTTCGATGTACATAACATATGCATAAAACATCTCAAATAACTCACGCTTACTACTAATAACGAATCTAATAACGAAACTAAAAACGAATCTACAAAGATTAGAAAAGATTAAAGCGATAGCCTGCACTTGTAAATGAAAGGAAAGTACACAAAATGCAGTAACTGAAAATTATTTATTTATTTATTTATTTCAATATATTTTAAGATTCTGTAACCAGTCTTAAAGACTGTTATCCAGAAAAATGAAAAAAAAAGATAAGAAAGGAAGGGAGTGTAGCCTGCGCTTTTGTTTGAAAGTGAATTCCACACAATTGCAGTTAAACCCTCAATGTAGGATCAGAAAACGAATAAAAAAGATAAGAAACGAAGGGTGTGTCGTCCCTGCACTTGTTTTTGAAAGTGCATTTCAATTGTAGATAAACACTCTAATGAAATTACTAAACAATAAAACTAAAATCAAAAATCCTGCACTTTTCTTAAATCATCAGATTCATTCCACAATTAATCTTCGCCAAACGTTCTTATCCTGACACACCACTTTAGCATCACCACATTCCGAATTTCTTTCATGCAAGCACGTTTGTTAAAATTTCATTTATTACAGACAATTTCGTTCGGTTTCTTAGTTTATTTTTAAATATATTCACTGACGACTGACGAAACGAACGAGACGCACGAATAGATAGGTACCGTAAAACTTTCCAGCTTGTGTATAAACGAGCCCAACTTTATAATAGTTCGGCCGGTAAAAATTTCAAACTTTATGCTTTACAAAAATGTAAAAATATAGTAAAAAATGTTTTATTCTTACAACAAAACTATATCTATGTTACTATATCAGTCTTTAGTTGTCTATTACTGAAAAAATATTTTAAATAATACAAACGTTTACAAAACTATTATCAAATAACTATTACGGCAACTGATTCATAAAAGTTCGGCCAACAAAAATATATGTCTTAGAAGGCATTTATTTGCGTGTTTTAAATTATGTAGTTATTAAAACAAAACACAAATAGAAAATAAAACATAAATGGAAAAAAAACAATACAAAACTATCATTGTCGTTTGCCGGTATATTTTTTTCAAATAAAATGGCTCATGGTAAAGCTTTGAGCAGAGATTTAAGGTAGTCTATAATAAATGCTCATAAAAATGGTATTTTTATAAGAAAAATATCTATTTCTCATTCTAGTGCGAGATCTATGATACAATATATTATAAACTTATATAAAAAAAAAATTGGTAGAATATCTGATAGTTTGAAAAATGGCCGTTCTTCAACAATTTACCGTGCTGATCTACGAGGTTTAAGAAGAATTTTAAAAGTAAATCGTCGAGCAAATGCTCGAGATATTGCAACTTTGTTGCGGGAAATGATAATTAAACAACCACATGTCTCGACAACAAGAATAGAAATGAAAAAACTGGGTTTCAAATTTTAGAAGGTATTTTTTTTAATGTTATTTCATTTAACAACTATATATACACAACCACACTGGATCTTGTAAATGTTGACAATTATCTTCCTTTTCTTCAACAATTTTTTAATTTCATTGAATAAATTTCAGAATCTCTGTAGGAATTTACTGCGGTTCAGTCTCCCACATTGTATTTTGAAAAGTTTTCTTTGGAGCAATTTTTCTCTGATGGAATTTACAATTTTGAAAGCTATGTAACATTTTGCTGCTTAAAACCTGTTGATGAATAATACAGTGATAACTCAAAAAATCTGTGCATTCATCATCTTTTCGACACAATGCAATAAATCCGTTAAGATGCTCCTTCATTGATTTAGCTCCATATGTAGTTATTGATACGAGTTTAAACAGTGATAATTTAATTTTTATATTAAAAATTTTGAACGCGTTAAATTTATCTTGACCTCTAGTTCTTTTTTTTAGCGAGATCATACCCAAAATTTCTTCTGTAGTGACAGTATCTTCAAAATCATATGAATAAAAGCGAGCAGTTGAGCTGTATCACTAACGTCTGTAGATTCATTCGGTTGCAAAAACAAGAAACACAATTAGCGATATGAGCTTGTAACTGTTCGCTCACACTTTTACTCATATTTTCGATAAGTCGCATCACAGTATTTCAAGATAATTGAATAGCAATTTTAGTTCTATTTTTATTTTTAAAATTTTCAAAAAGCGAATCTGTTATTTCTAAAAATGCGTCTTTAATGAATTGGCCGTTCGAAAATGGTTTACAGTTTTTTGCAAAAAGGTGACACACTTCAAATGATGCTACAGTTACTGATTTTAATTGTAAATTAAGTTTCATTAATGAATCTTGTTATGAAGATAATCTGGTTTTTAGTTCTTTAATTTATTTTTTCCTATGTTACTATTAGGTGGAAAATTTATTTTATATTTACCATGCACTGGAAATGCTTTATTAAATTTCCTTTATTAGATGTTGTGACAGAAGCATTACAAATTAAACAGCAACATTATACATACATACATCGTGGTTTTACACCCCATTGTGGGGTTGAACCGCCTCTTTCGAAGCTCTCTCGATCCTTTAATTTGGAGGGATCACTCCCGTATTCTTGATCTTCTTATATTCTCTTGCATATCTTTTCCCATTTTTTCCTATCTGCAGTTCTTGCTTTCCAGTCGGTGATCCCTATGTTGTTTAGATCTTCCTTTACTTGTGGCATCCATGTTGCTCTCGGCCTTCCTCTTCTTTTTCTTCCAGGATCCCATTGCAGTATATTATTTATCATTTCTTTTGCACCTGCCCTCCAAACATGCCCTAACCACCTTACTCGTTGTTGTTTAATTTTCCTTACTATGTCTTCTTCTATTTCTTTTTCTATTTCGAAATTCATTCTAATTCTATATTCGTTGTCGTCGTTTTTTACTGGTCCTAGAATTGCTCTCAAGAATTTTCTTTCGATTATTCTTAACTGTTCTTCTTCTTTTTTGACATTGTTAAAGTTTCCGCGTTATACATCAGTATTGGTCTTATCATGCTATTGTATATTCTCATTTTATTTGTTTTTGTGAGTATTTTATTCTTTAGTAGATTTTTGTATATGTGAAAAGCTTTATTTGCTGTAAATATTTTCTCTTTTATCTCTGATTCTCTGTCACCTTTACTTGTTATTGTCACCCCTAAATATTTAAACTTCTCTACTTCCTCGAACTCACATTCCCCAATTTTTATCTTTCTGATCTTTTTTGTGTTTCCAGTTTTCATGAACTTGGTTTTGTTTTCATTTATTTTCAGTCCCATTTTTTGCCCTTCCGTTATTATTTCCTTTACCATTTTTTCCAGTATGTCACGCCTTGTCGTTATAACCACTACGTCGTCTGCGTATGCAATTATTTGTCCGCCATTCTTTCTTATTGCATTTCCATTTATTTTCTGAATTACATATTCCAATGCTAGATTAAAAAGAGTAGCGGATAGCGCGTCTCCTTGTCGAACACCTTTATTTACTAAAAATTCATTTGTCTCTCCTAGATTTGTTCTAACGGTATTTTTGGATTCGTTCATCGTCATCTTTATTAATTTTCTTAATTTTTCTTCTATTTTCAGTTCCTTTAAGGCTTTCATGAGTTTGTTCCTCTTAATGGAGTCAAAAGCTTGCTTAAAGTCAATGAATAATAATTCTATATTTATCTTTGCCTCATGTGTCTTCTCCATGATCTGCTTTATAGTGTGTAGGGCATCTACTGTGGATTTACCCTGAATAAAGCCACATTAATACTGACCTATTTTGTTTTTTGCTGTTCTCTCTAATATTTTTTGAACGAGCCTGAATAGATGTCTACTCAGACAGTGATTAAGGAAGTAAAAGCGAAAAAAAGAGGAAATTGAAGAGAATAAAAGCGGCAGAAGCAGAGAAAGAGATAAATAAAAGTCTTAGGAACCCAGAGGAAATAAAATTCTGGGATAAAATCCGGTAGGGAGGTGAGTCATAAAACATACAGGGCATAACCTAAACACTTGTTGCATGTAATTACAAACGAGATAAGAAGAAGGAGAGTGAAGGAGAAAAAGGGAGAAAGGACCAAAAGCTAAAGGAGAAGAATCAAGCAAGATATCCCTGCATAGCCAGGAAAGCTGATTAAGGTGCACAAAGTGAAGTGAACAGACCTTTAGTCTCGGTTACACCCACAAGAGAAGGCGTCGCAACCAGCAAGACGTAGAAGTAAAAAGGGTCAACCACCACAAGGGGCAATAAAAACATCAGAAGATAGAAACAGAGGTGTGAGAGGCCCTCCGAAGTGTAGAAACAGAACTGTAGAGTAGTATAAAATAAGATAAGATAGGTTAAGTTAGAATAATAGAGATCAGGGTAAAATTAGCAGAGAGTAATAGATTAAATAACGCTATAAATAGTAAGCAAAATTTAAAGAAGTAAAGTAAGGACTTTCAGAGGTATAAATAGATAAGTAAACAAGGAAGATCAAAGAAAACTAATGCAACACGAAGCTAGCAGAAGCAATAGCAAAACCAGGAAAAGAGAAGAAAGACAGGAAGGAGAAGAGGAAGAAGAAGAAATTAGGAGAGCTTTCAAAAGAAGTGCATTAACAAGAAGATCACCAAAAAAAGAAGAAAGCAGGGAGAGTAGCCCTAAAAAGTGTAAAATGGAAGAAATCTTGAAAGGAATACAATTGTCCTTAGAAAAGCTAACTGAAACGGTGGAGTCCGTAAAAGGAGAAATGAAACAAGGTAATTCAGAAATAAAGAAAGAAGTGAATGATGGCCTTAAGGAGATAAAAAATAATATAGAAAAAATAAATAATGACATAAAAGGACTGAAGCAGAATGATGACGAACAGAAAGCAGAAATCATAAGTCTAGGAAAACGTTTAGAAAAGTTAGAAAATAAGAAAGAAGAAACTGGACAAGGGAGTGAAAGTACCCTCAAAATGAATCAAGCCGTAAAGGAAATGGAAAGTAAAATAGATCAATTAGAAAAAGAAAAGCACAAATATAATAACACCATAGCAGAACTGGAAAAGGCCGAAGAAAGAAGAGAGAAAGCAGGAAAGAAAAATAATATAATTATAAAAGGAATTAACTTAGAGAATAATGTAAGTGCAATCGAAGAATTTATAAAGAATAAAATAGAAGTCCATGCAAAAGTGATCAAAACGTATAAAATAGAAACAAAAGGGGAATGGCAGCACACAGTAGCAAAAATAGACACATGGGAAAATAAGAGCGAAATTATGAAGAAGAAAAAATCATTACAAGGCACGACAGTCTTCATAGAAAACGATCTGACAAGAAGGGAGAAGAAAATACAGAAAGAAATACTGTTAATAGCAAAAGAAACAAGACTAAAAGACAAGAACGTAAAAATAGGGTACAAAAAAATAAAAATAGATGAAGAATGGTTCGAGTGGTGTGAAGAAACGGGAAAAATCAATATGAATAAGGACCCAAAAAACTCAAAAAACTTAGAACAGGCAGAAAGAAAAAGAAAAACTTAGAAAATAGAAACAAAAAAAGAAAACAAACAAGGAAAAAGATTATTAGAATAAGTACATGGAATATAAGAACTTTATTAACGGCAGGGAAAATAATAGAATTAAGCTTAGAATTAGATAAATATGGGATCAGTATAGCAGCACTACAAGAGACTAGATGGAAAGGGAAAGGACAGGTTAACAATGAAAACTACTCAATTTTTTATTCGGGAGAAGAAAAGCAAGGCCAATACGGAATAGCATTTATAGTAATGAAAAAAATGAGAGATGACAATAGAATTTAAACCAATAGACGATAGAATGGCTTACATAAGAATAAATGCAAAACCATCAAAAATATCAGTATTAAATGTATATGCACCGACAGAAAACGCGAAAGGTGAAGAAAACGAAATATTTTATGTGAAACTAGAAAATGAATTAGAGAATATACCAAAAGAAGACACAATGTTACTAGTAGGTGATTTTAATGCGAGGATAGGGAAAGAAGAATATTTAAAGGAGGTGGCAGGAAAACACACAATACATAAGACAACAAATGATAATGGGGCGAGATTATGTAACCTAGCAATAAGTACAAATCTTGTAATAAGCAGTACCAAATTTAATCACCCGTGGCAACACAAAGTAACATGGTCCTCCCCTGACCTAAGAAACAACTCACAAATAGACCATATACTAGTTAATCGTAGAAGACAATCAACAATGAGAGATGTAAGGACCTATAGAGGAGCATGCGCGGACTCCGACCACTATATGGTGACCGCGACAATAAAGCAAAAAACAAAACGAAAAGGCACACTCAGGAATAAAGGAATAAAATGGAACAAAGAAAAACTCAACGATAATAAAGAAAGAAACAAATATATTGAAAAATTGGAAGAAAAAATAATACAGAACGGGATGCAAGGAAATGATGTTGAATACGGCTGGAGTAGATTAAAAACATGCATAACAAAGGCAGCCGAAGAAACGATAGGAATTATAAAACAAAGTAAAAAGAAAAAGAGTTGGTTTAATGAAGAATGCAAGACAATACTGAAAAGGAAAGCAGAAGCGAGAAGGAAATGGATACAAACAAAAACAGAAACACACAAAGAAGAATATGTAACAATTAGAAAAGAATGCAATAAAATAATAAAGAGAAACAAAAAGATATGGATAGAAGACAAAATGGAAGGCATGGAGGCAGAAAGAAGGAACAGAAATACGAGAAGATTCTACCAAGAAATTAGGCAAGATAAACACACGAGAAACATAAATATAAGTAAAATGAAAGACAAGAATGGAGAAATAACTGAAACAGAGCAACAATACAAGAATGTATGGGAAGAATATTTTAAAAATCTACTTAACGAAACAGAAACTGAAGAAGAAGAAGAAAACGATGATGAGGATGAGGAAGTAACCGAGATGGAAAATGAGAATGACGTAACGCAAGAGCCAACTTTAGAGGAAATCAAACTAGTAATCACAAAATGCAAAAACGGAAAAACTCCAGGTAAAGATGGAATAGACATGGAACTGATAAAGTATGGGGGAGAGGAACTGCTCGAACAAATACACAGACTAATGACAATCATATGGAGAGAAGAAAAAATGCCCAAAGACTGGGAAGTAGGGCAAATCGCAACGATTCATAAAAAAGGCGACAGGCATGAATGCCAAAACTACAGAGGAATAACTCTACTGAACAATATTTATAAGATACTATCAACAACATTATACAAACATTATAAAAAATAATCTAGTTCCCATTCTTCATGAAAATGACAAGTTTCACTTTTTTTGTTGTATTCATTTTATATCAAACCACTGTCAAAATATTAAAGATAAAAATTCGTCAAAAAGACCGTACTCTTCCACAACTACAACCTAACTGTATACGTGTACTGTAACACTATGCGAATGAGGCATTGAGCTACAATATTATGCAACAGTAACTTCAAGGAATAATAATAAGTTTTTATAGTAATAAAAAAAAAAAAATACATACTTTGACTCATTTATTTTTATTTTTAAAAATCGTCGCCATCGACTGTTGGCCAGCCCTGTTCTAGATTATCAATGTTAAATTTTAAGATATTTATTTGAGTTTTAAATAATTCTTTATATTGTATTGCGTTTTCTATAATTGTTTTTTTTTGCGATTTCTAATTTATTAAATTCAGATAAAAAGTTCGTGACATTATAATTAAAATATATTAATTTTTTGTTTATCTTAATTTTACTTTTTTCTAGTTCTACTATGTATATCCTATTATTCTCAGCAATATTCTGCAGTTATCCATGAACGGACATGGATCAATAATTTATTTTATTAAATTTTGCCTCGTAAACTCAAGTTTATTTGCTTGGATGCAGGCCATTAAAGTTGTTGTTTTATGAACAATCGCCTAAAAAATTTATTTTACTAATGACATAAAAAAATTATTTCATTAGTAGTTTAAAAATGTCAAATGTATGTTAATCAGTATAAATTAAAAGTTTATCAAATAATTATACATACATTATAAGGTATTTAAAAATTCGAGAACAACTTTAACTACATATTTCACTATCTCATTTACGAAATTAGGTCTTACAAGGATTCGCTTATAAAAAAACGTTGCATTGCAATGTCACTTTCAAAGTTCACACTAACTAATTAGTTGTTTAGACTTTATGTAAACGGATTGCATAATCAATTAGAATATCTTCATCTTCCATTTTCACTTTCTACACAGTGATACACTGTAGAGATTTATTGTAGAGAATTCACCACTGTCATTCTCTATTTGCGTTCCATTTTTTATGCTGTAAACTACGGCAACGCATGAAACAATCTTACATTCAGCAACTAGATAACAGTAAGCGATTATTGACATTTCAATCTTCTGACTTCATTTATCAAAATCTTACACTCAAATTGGAGAAGTTTATTAGGGCAAAATTGAATAAACAGTTGTATTACACTGTTTAAATGTATGTTTTCTCGCGGTATTAAGGCGCTCGCGGCTTCGCCGCTCATGCGCTTAAACTTACCGCTCGTTAAACAAACATTTAAACCGCTTGTACAGTAAATAACCATTATTGTTTTATTTGATCTATTCTTACATTTTTGAAACCTTGCATATCTTGATATTTTATTTTTCCAAACAGAGGGTTACAATTTTCGATAGTATCCTTTTTAAAGAGTAGCTTCTTAAATTTACTAATTTTATGGGTGTCTTCTTCAATTAAAGTTCATTTTTAATTTCTAAGGGATTTACATTTTCTTTATTTCTAATAAAATTAAAAAATCAACACTAGGTAGGTTTCAAAAAAGTTAATAAGTTTATACACTATACGTATTTCGGTCGACTAGACCATCATCAGGTAATGATTACAGAAGAATAATAAGTTTGTACATTTGTGTGAGTCTTATAAATAGTAGAAACAATGAAATTATAAACAGGAAAGGGAAAGTACATATAATGACAACACTTATAACAAGTAAAATGAGAATGGGAAAATAAATTTTTGTCAATGGTTGTAAAGGGTTTAAAGCGGACGTATTAACGGTCAACGGTACAGATCAATTTGTTCGTTCATTAAAGTTTTCTGGTCCCTAATAGCATTCAGAATTTCCAATGATTCTAAGAAATTCAGCTTTAATCCCTTTTTGCAGATAGGTTTAACTGACAAATTATTATTGTGTAATTTATGATTGTTCTCAAGACAATGTTTAGCAACGTTTGAGGTCAATTTATTTCTTTTTAATTTTTCCTTTGAAATTCTATCTTTAATAATTTGTTGCAATTTATTTTGTTCTGAAATATATATTTTAATTATTTCTTCTTTAGCCCAATGTATAATTGTAAAAGGTTTGTTATTGCTTTTTCCATATAATATTTCGTTTAAGGATAGTTTAGTTATACTGTGTTTCGAATTATTATATGCTAGAACGGCTATTTAAAGTATTTTGAATAAATTCTTGTTCTTATATATTTCATTTTGGTTTATTAGTCTTAGATGTTCAATTATAGTGGAGTGTACTCTTTCTATACTATTACTTTTAGGGTTATTTATGCGTATTTTATATATTTTGAATAATTCTTTTAAAAGATTATTTTTAAATTCTCAACTTGCGCCTGTGATTATTTTATCAGGTACATGATAAGTTTATAAATAGATTATTAAATAATTTCAAATGTTTTTTTGCAGTTTTTTCTGGTAGATAGAATATTTGTAACATTTTTGAGAATTGGTCAAAAATGGTTAAAAATTGGTTTTGATCTAAATTTATGGTGTGGAATGGTTTTTCTGGTGTTGGGGATTAAATTGTCGATAGCTGGAATTAGTTTTCTATTTAAATTTATTTATGAATTCTGTGATATCTTTAATCATCTTAGGCCAGATATATAATTATTTTAATGCGTTACAGAAGAAATAATAGAAATCAAAAATAAAATAAAGTGGAATGTTACAATTGCAATGGCAATCATTACGCCAGGCATTGTCAGCATGAGCGTCAGCATAAGAATCAGCGTCGGCAGTCGAATGTTTACGATAATCAGAAAGAAGAAGATGGAAATAATACACACTATAAAAGAAGAGAAGCAGAAACAACAGGCTAAAATAAAAAAAATACTGAATAAATAGACGCGGAACAATTAAAAGAGATGGCAGAAATTACGTGTTTCTTTAATATGTTAAGAATGCCGAAAATATCCGTTGCCCAAGAGGCAGCTCTTTTCATTTATAACTACTTAAATGGCATTACGATGGAAGATGCAATATTAAGATGTTTTGGATGTAAGATTCCTAAGAAAAAGTACTGTCTTTGTGAAGAAATTAAAGAAAGAGAAAATATTACTGAATTAGACAAGAATGAGGACACCCAACAAGTAAGTCCGGAAGAAGACTGTAGCAGTGAAGAGAGACATAATAGCGCCGTTATCGAAGAAACTCCGGAAATTTACGAGGTAAATAGGGAGGAAAAAGAAGCATCACGCGTTAAAAAAGATGTTTTAATAAAGGGTACGGGTATTGACGAAATTTCACAATCGGATACTGAAGGAAAAGACGAAGTTGGACAGATCAGTATTAAGTTCGAAAACAGCAAACAGTTTCAGAGCAATAAAGAACAAAGAAAACAGTATGATA
This sequence comes from Pterostichus madidus, assembly GCA_911728475.2. Taxonomy (NCBI): domain Eukaryota; kingdom Metazoa; phylum Arthropoda; class Insecta; order Coleoptera; family Carabidae; genus Pterostichus; species Pterostichus madidus. Next base: position 8,110,964 of record OU452319.1, on the reverse strand, counting down.
GGACGAATCCACAACAAAAGAAGAACTCTACGAGAACGAATGGCCTGAAGAAGAAAAGAAGTACGTGCGAGCGAGATTCGAGATCTAAACGACACAAGCAGTACTACAAGAAGAAATTAAAACCAAATTTGACTTCCACAAATAACCGCAAGAAAGAACGAGATACGAGGTACAAACCTCTATTTTATTCTAGTGCTGTGCATTATAAAATGAACACAAGACGATGGTGGTGTTTATTTGAATTATTTTACTGATGTTACAAGCGATAAAAGTGTTTAATATTATTGTTTATGTACATTTCATTTAAAATTAGTAAAAGTTAAGGTAAGAAAAGGAATGTAACAAGGAAAAATATTGATTAAATTATTTTTGTGTAATATGCAAATTGTGCCGCTTTATAGGCAGCAAATTGTTTGAAAAAGAGAGGAATGTAATAAGTCAAAGTCAGCACATTCTTAGTGAATACGATTGAGTAAATTAGGTTATGTTGTAATGAGGTCAGGTATTCAAAATAATATTGTTTTACGTACGTAGCTAACTATTTGCTGACTTAGTACTTTTGTTATTAGATATATAGTAGCATAAGGTTAGTATTCATTCATTCAGAGAAGAGTAGACGGTAGAGTTCAGCATGAACATCAAACATTTAGTAGAGCGAGTTACAAGACAAGAGTCACACGAAGGGAGTCACAAGAATCAAGAGAAGACTAAAGTTAGTCACGGTTGCGAGTGAAGTGTGTATTCCAAAAATTCAGCGCAAAAGCAGAAGAAACCTTGTATTAAATTAAGTGTGAATAAATCATTGTTATTTATTATACTAAAATTGTAAGTACATACTTATTTCCAACAAACCCTAGTACTTGTCCTTTCTCCGGTTTGACAAGAACACATTCAAATTATTTGTTAATTCTCCTTTAAATAAGGGAGGGTTCCAGAATTCCACTTACGGGACAGGGTTGGTCTGAGTGAATTGTGTTATGATCACTTATTGATTCTGAGATGTGTTTATTTACTATTAACTTATAAATTATTAGTTGTATGTTTGCATCTATGAATATCTTTTAAAATTTACTTTTATTTTTGACCACTCCATTCGATCTAACCCACAGCCTAAATGGGGTAAATTTATTTCATCTATTTCAATCATTATTAGGTAATCTTACATTTCTTTTAAGGGTTTGTCAAAAAAATTTAAATTCGGTAGTTCATTGTGTTGATCTTTTGTTAATAAATGAATTATTGTTTAATTTCCGGTTTTTTGAATAATTATATCTTTGTTATGATTGGTTTGAGTTTTACAAAAAAAAATATTATTAAATTTTTCGCTTATTTGTTTTGCCGAAATACAATGTGCAAAATATTAGTATCACTTACGTCTCCCTCTTTAAATGTAATTCAAATTTTTGGGTTTTGTCTTGATAAATTATCAGATATAATATTCATTTTTCCTCGAAGGTAGTTGATTTCAAAGTTATATTCATTAAGGGCGTTCCATACTAAAAAAATATTTCATGTTTGCTCCTTACTTGTATACATTTCCCAAAATCATAGAAGCATACTGGGTTGCAGAAGAAGAAAATAATTTTAGACAGGGATAAACCATAAATCAAATAAAGATCTTTTTATGACTGCTTAAACATGAAAGTTCTAGTGAAACAGCATATCTTTATTCGTTTGAGATTCTCGGTCTTACTATGAGATGTCTTCTAAAAAATAAGTTCGACTGTTAAAGAACAGTTCAGATTTTTAATCGAAGTATAATATGTACTAAGTGGTCGTTATACCGTAAGTCCGGTTTCGGTTCAAAACAGCGATTTCCCATTTAAAATTTTCAATTATATTTTCTATCACTATGCGTTTTAGATAAATATTATATTGATAAAAATTGTTCAGTATTGTAATCTCAACAAGTTATACCTATTTTTTCAAAAATAAAATAAAAACAAAATTGAAATATATCACACCTTTTACCCATTATTGGGTGTGGCACTAGGGCGAAGCAAATCTCTGGGGTCGCCAAGGTTTTTTTAATAATATTTTTTTTATTTGACCCGATATTTTTTAAACTGGTCGATACGGTTTTTTAAATTTATGTGAATGTAAGCATGTGAATGCAAGCATTCTGAACATTGAGCTTCTACATTTTCTTTCACAACCAATTGTTTATCAATAAGCTCTTGATAATTAATGCTCTTACTACTACAATCACGTATTGGAATAATAATAAATACTAGCTGATTATTACAAATCTAAAACTTTGAAATTCTACACGTCTGTCCATCTAAAAAACTTTTAATATATACTAAATATGATTGATTTTGAATCACTTTCACTAAAACAATTGCTGATCAATAAAAATCCAATTCTGGAAGAAAGCCCTTCAAAAGACCTTTCATTTGAATCGGAGTAACGGTCTGTTTATGACTGTTGTAGGTACAACAATGTAAGTATTAGGATAGTAACTGTTATCTGTTGCTAAATGCTTGCAATATTCATTATGATGTTTAATTCCCTATTTAAATCATTGGGGTCCATGAGGATTTTCAGAAGACGATCAAGATAATTATGGAAAACTGAAAGTTTTATATTAAGCGGATAATTTGAATAAGCAGGTATAATTACATCAGTGAACGTCTCTTTACGGTAAATGCTGAACTTAAAATTCTGGTTCAGATATGTTGACGATATTCCTAGTTTATTTTTTGGATCTATATAAACAATTAAATATTTTTTAAACTCTAATCAACAATTTAAATCCACATAAAATTTACAGTTGAAAAAGAGGCAAAGAAATCTATCAACTTTTTGAATATTACAATAAATACAATAAATAATAAATTTAAGTTCAACATTTACAATCAAGTGTTAAATATACTTTTCTAGTGAAACTAAACCGAGTGTTATTATTTTAATTAATTACATACTTACCTATTTATTATATTTTATCAGTAATGGGAATAATAAGATCATATCGTAAATACTGAAAATTTGGGTAATTACACGTAAATCAGTGTTTCCCAACCGAGGTCCCGCGGAACTCTATTGTCCCGCGATTATCTTGCTGAGGTGCCGTAAGCATTTGTTTATATTTATAAGTTGTTTTCCGTGATAAAATATGGATTAGCACACTAAAATTTATGATTGTGTCAAAGTTCAAATGCTATAATTTAATGGTTGTCGGTTCAATGCGGCAGCTCTGAATGTTTAAATGTGTTAAACATTGATTTATATTTTCTGCTCTGATTGCAATACAGAAAGGAAACGTATTTTCTTAAATTACATAAGCCAAGCTCTATTTTGTAATAAATATCATTAACTTTGTGGGTACTAATATAATATTTCAAAATTTTTAAAATATAAAGCACTCCTGCAACATCTAAAGTTTAGTTGTTGCATCGTTTCCCGTTTGGATACAAGTAGTTTTAGGGGTTTTTCACTACAGCCAGTTAGAAGAAATATGCGCTGTTTTAGATATACCATCTATGACAGATAGAACATACATGAAGCAGTATCAACAACTGTGGAGGATCTAGCTTTTGAAGATATGTAAAAAGCTGATGAGGAAAAGTATCAGCTGGCAGTTACCGAACGTAATGTGGATAACGACGGAGTGCCTGAAATATCAGTAATCGTAGACGGAGCGTGGAGCAAAAGATCATATAGATCAAATTATAACGGCTTGTCCGGTGTTGCATGTATAATTGGGGTTCGCACTCAAAAAGTTTTGTACATAGGAGTGAAAAATAAATATTGTTTTACATGCGCTAGGAAACACTATAATAGAGAGGAAAATGATGAGAAAGATCACGTTTTTTATCTCAACTCACTTTTACCAGAAAGTATTAATTCGAGGTATAGTCGCGACTTACCTATTAGAAGAATTTTTTAATAAATTACTGATTTATGCCACGGTTATGTTTTTCTATGTTACTATTAATTATATTGATATATGTTGAATGATCTTTAAATAAATGAGCATTTATTTTCATTTTATGTGTTTTTATGTCTTGACGACTAGTTTGTGTATTATAAAACCTGAATAAATATTATTATTATTACCTATTTAATTACAATTTTTAATTATTTTAAAATAACATTAAAATCTTAATCAAATACTTACTTAACAATATTTAATTTACTTTTTTTATATATAAATACTTATACTAAATACTAAATTAAATATTAAATTTCTCGTAAGTATCTATAACATTTTCATGTCGAAATATCAGAACAGTAGTTCCGTGCACGATATGTCATCAGTTCATCACTATCGTTACAGAGAAGCCTGTGCCTGTGGGCACAAAATTTTGCAATGTTTATTGTGAAACCGTCATAAAAAGTACCTGCTCCGAAATCCTTCAGACACCGCATCGTTCAGAGCAGACATTGTCATTTGGGTTGCATCGTTTTGTACATAAGGCGTTAAATATGTGACACTGTGACACGAAATATCGAAAACAAATATATACTTTACTCAGAAATGCGAAACTTTAATGAAAATATTCGTATCAAGAAAGTTTTATTTTTGCAAAATCTTTCATTTCATATCTAATTTATATACCCAAGTACTTTCTAAACTATTAAAATCGTGTATATGTCTTTACATATATATGCACTTAACTAACTTATTATTAAGTTTTACGAAATTATAAAGAGACAAAACTTAATATTTTATTATTATCTTCACTCTAACAAAATTTGAACAAATTTATTTATCTAGAACTGGAAATAAAAGCATACAAATTTCAAGCGGCTCTACACTGAGTACGGAGCGGCCTTAAGTTCAATCTTCCGTCGCACTAATTTTTGGTTCGGATTTTTCATATTGAATAACCAGACGGGGTCGGTGGTCAGTTTTTATTAAGAATTTTCTGCCAAACGGATAGGGTCTAAAAAATTTTATAGCTTGAACGATTGCTAATAATTCTTTTTCAATTGTACTGTAATTTAGTTCCACGCTATTTAATGTTTTTGAAAGGTAAGCAATGGGTATTTCTATTAGAGAATTTTTTTTTAAGTAATACGGTTCCAATGGCAAAATCAGAAGCGTCAGTGGTAAGAATTAAATCTTTATTAAATTTTGAATACTGAAGAGTGGAAATTTCGCTAAGAATTGTTTTGCATTTTTTAAAACATTTTCGATAGTTTTCGTGGTAAAAATATATATTTTTGCCCCTTTTTTTTAACTTGCTGCAACTGGTTTTCTTATTTTGGCAAAGTTTGATATGAATTTCCTATACCAATCTATGGTACTTAAAAATTATTGTATCTCTTTTTTTGGTTTTCGTATATTTAAATTTATAATATTTTCTACTTTTGAAAGATCTGTTTTTACACCTTTTTGTGTTATGATATATCATAAATATTTAGTTTGTTTTTGCAGGAATTCGGATTTATCTGTTTGAATTTTAAGTTTTGCTTTTTGAAATTTTTGAAAAACTAGTTTAAAATTTTCTTCATGCTCTTTTAAAATTTTTCCAGAAATTATAATATCAGCTAAATCAGTGGTTTTCAAAGTGTGAGTCGCAACCCCTCGGGAGGTCGTCAGATGCTACTCAAAAATTTAAAAATACATGTTGGCAAAGATTCATCTCGTTGCAAACTTTTATTTAAACTATCAGGATTAATTAAATGAAAAATGTATAGGTACTATTTATTTAGATGCTTATGTTTATTTTTACGTTTGTTTCTGTTTATAATTAATTTTAAATAATATGAAACTAAATTTTACATTGGGTATTTCACCATTTTATTACTCATATATTTGTACACAATTATGTATATTTGGAGGATCATAATATGTATCGTTTAATCGCTAGAGCCGTGCTCGCAAAAATTTATGTTAATGAAAATGCCATTTTTTTTGTTGAACCAATTTAAAAATCGAAACCATTTAAAATATGGTTCTATATAATCCAGACTATGAGAGAAATCGAATGCCGTAGAGCTCATCTTCATACCTTTTTTAGTTTACGAAACACGGTGATTTTTGTCTTTTTAAAAATTTCAACTTTGAAGGCCTATATTTCGAAAACTAATAGAGATATTGAAACCCGGTTTGAACGAGTGTATTTCTCGTGCTCCAATTAACTTATACAAATATTTTGGAAATTTTGAAAAATATACTATTTTTTTTAATAGATTTTAGAGATAATGAAAATCTGCTTGAACCAGAGAATTTCTCTCGTAAAAGTACATAGGTACGCAGGCAAAAATTCGGAGACTTAGAGTTTTTATTACAAAAAAAATACCAAAAATCACTGTTTTAATATTAGTTTTAAAGTTTTTTTACGAATTGTGGTCTTTTTTTGTCTTTTTTATCTAAAAATTTTATCCCCGCTTAAATAATAAATAAATAATAAATTTTAAAACATGTACTTTTACGATAGGAATTCACTGGTTTTCACAGATTTTCATTATCTCTTAAAGTTTTTGGAGTATGAGCAAAAAAAAATTTTGAAAAAATAGTAAGTTTTTCGAAATATCAGTATAAGTTAATTGGAGCACGAAAAATACACTCGTTCAAACTCTTCTAGTTTTCGAGATATAGGCCTTCAAATTTGACATTTTTAAAAAGACAAAAATCGCCGCATCTCTAATACTAAAAAAGATATGAAGATGCGCTCAACGGCATTCTTTTTCTCGTGGTTTTTAAACTGGTTCAACCAAAAAATTCGCATTTTCGTTAATATAAATTTTTGCGAACACGACTGCGGCGGTTAAAAAATACACATTTTGAATATCAAAATATGCATAATTATGTAGAAGTATATAAGGAATTATATGATGAAATCTTCAGTTTCATATCTAGTGTCATATTATTTTAAATTAATCCTTAGTTTGGTACTATTATGGAAGCATTATCGCCAGATTTTAATGAAATTTAAACATGTTATTCTTCATGAGTTTCTACATTATTATGCAAATTTGTTATTTTATTTACCATACATATAATTAAATACTTGTTTTTACAAACTTTTTCGGTTACCTAGACTGTTTTGATAGAACCACGTTAATGAGACATTTTTCCTTTACTAATTTCTGAAATCGTGGTTCTTTGTTTGTACTGTATATTATTAAATCAGCATTTTACAAACTGTAATTTTGATCACATAAAAAGTAAGGGGGTTACGAAAGAATATATTTGTGACTTTTGCCTGCAAGGGGTTCACGGCTCCGAAGTGTTTGAAAATCATTGACCTAAATAAACTAGGCATATTTTGTTGATTAGTTTTCATAAGGCAATATTTATCATACGCTGGAATGTGACTGGTCCGTTTTTTAAACCGAATGGCGTAAATATATACTCGTAATGTTCTGAAAGGGTGAAGAATGCAGTTTTTTTTCTATGTCAGCAGGGTGCATTTTAATCTGATAGAAACCTGAGTAACGTGGTGAAATATTTAAATTATCCTATATGGTCTAAAATTGTGTCCACATTTGGTATTGGGAACTTGTCAGTCTTTGTTAATTTTAGATATCGAAAGTCTATAACCATGCGAGAGTTTAGTTTGCCTGCAACATCCATTATTATTTTTTTCAACAGTCCAAATTTGACTAGACCAGGGTGAGAATGATTCTTGAATAAATTTTTCTTCGAGTATATTACTCACATGATCTTCTATATCTGTTTTAAATATAGGAAGACACAGAAAACTAAATGCATACGATAACCAAAATTTAAAAAAATATTTAATAAGCTCACATACACCTAAACATTCATTTATTTTCTCTACAGAACATAACTGTAACATTCTCATTTTGCAACATACTGAATTTCACCCGAAACAGTGCTACAAATAATGATGCTCCAGCCTGCCGCGACTAGCTTTTGACAGTGGAGACGGCGTGCGGTTCAAATGTTTAGTGGTTCCGTGAACCAATGACTCACTGTCAACAAAAATATTTCCGGGGGCGCCAGCTGATCTAACGGCTGATGTAAATCTACTTTCGAATCGGTCAACAAACTCCAGAGTTGCCAGGGCATCTAGCAAGAACTTACGAACGGATAGGGTTGTGAGAGTAAGGTGACTAAGCACTTAAATTATAACTAATATATTGAAAATACTAAATAAAACAATATAGGTTCAGTGCAACATGTGAAAAAGTGTTTAAGAGATGACTGAACCAAAAGATGCTTTACGTAGCACATCGACGCAATAGTAACCAGGACTTCAGTAAAACAAACAATCGCTACAGCGCTCAATTTCACACGTAGATTTCGATAGTCGATCATGGAATATCGTGGCGCGCGTAATACTTGACACAGTAGTTCTAATCACTAACTACGGAAACTGTTGTGCCAGACGTGAACACAAATGAATATCTAACGGCGGGGATCAGACAGTCACGAACCCAACCGATGATTACAATCAAAACGTTTGTCATTAATATACATCTAATATTACTCAGCGTAATAACAACTAAATCAACTACAATGATAATTACGTAAGTATTTCATATATACAAAATTTAATATCCAAAACGAAAGTATAACAAATAAATCAAAATAATAATAAAAATAATAAAAATAAATTATTTGCTTAGCTGTAGACAGGGACAGGAACGCAGGTCCTTGCATCAGCGTACTTGCGAACAGCTGGGCTGTAATGGCGTATGAAATTGGAGTTTCGAGCGTAGCAATTTCAATGGTGTCCGCTTGGAATCTGCTGTTGCTGAATATCCTCCGAATATTTTTCCAAGTGCCAGGTACGGAAATACATGCCGATCCACAGCATAAATAAACTGGATGATGGTGGTGGTATCCAATATAGACGTTCTCGTCTGTTCCAAAAATGTTACAACCCAAGTAACCAAACGTATTGAATTCCAAAAATAGCGTACGCTCAATACGTATGTTTTACTAAAAAATAGTAAAACCACATGAAATAGTACGTAAAATAAAACGTAAGATAAGAGCTAAAACGATAAAAAGCCTGAAAAGAAAGTACGCAGTTAGGTCTCATATCCCATGGTAAGTACGCTACTGCTAATTTAAATAAAAATTTAAACTAAAACTTACCATGGGAACGTGATATATGGTCGCTGTTTGGGTACAAAGGAAAGAATTAAAAAATTACAAAATTTATGTATAAGGTTCATTTTAGTCTTTAGAGAGAGGGATCATATTTCATACACCGTTTCTGAATTAAATGGGTTAAGTATGACAAAACGGAGGCAGTTACACTTATCTTGCTTAACACATAAAATTTTGTTGACTAAAACACCTGCGTATCTGTATAATGAATTGAAATCATCTGCTAATATTCATAAATTTACCTTGCAGTGCCTTAATAAACTTATAATACCAAAACATTATTCATCTATGTTGGAGAGGTAATTTTTCTATTCAGCATCGAAGCTGTATCAAGAGACACGGTAGTGTCTATGGCCAAGTACAAACGACAGTGGCCAGACACTACAGTCTCTTATCCTGCGTGAACAAATGCCCATTTTCGCACTAAAACATGAAGCCCAAGCGGATACAAAACTATGTTAACCAGCGTGTAGCCCGCACAAAACTGAGTAGGAACAAAGAAGTTTCATGCAATTTGGTCCATCCGGTTCAAAGATATGGATGTTTGAAAAGTGATGTATTTCAAATTGGGCAAACGTTGTCTTATTTTTGTTCAGCGTCCGCGTGTGACGTCATCACATTACTACAATTCATTCCATTTCGGCCCATCCCGTTTCGATCATCCCGTATAAACGTCTGTCGAAAACACAATAACAATTATAAATGAAAAATATTAAATACTACAGTAAAATATTAAAAATTTTAACAAAATTAGTTGATTTGGAAAACGTAACCTAAAATGAACTGTTCAAACCTCAATAAAAGTAACACTATTGTATATTGTAGTAATTACTTGGCTTTACACTATGAAGTAAACATATAAAATTGTTTTTAAACATTTATTTTCTATATATTAAATATGTAAACACTATAAAATTGTAAAAGTATGCACTCGCGACACAATCTTCAAATTACGTTTCACTTGATAAAATAAATCACACACTTTGTCATGCAAAAAATGATGCACAGAATAGAAACTTGTCACTTTTGGAATTATATGCACATACACTTGTTAAAAATATATTCTACTTATATAATGCAAATCACAAATTTAACGCTGATATATGAGTCACTCGTTTGACAGTTACGGACCACATCTCATTTTGATGACGTCACACGCCCGTGGTCTATATAAAAAAAAAACTAAAAAAAAAGTACTTGGCGGCGTTTTGTAACTACAGAAATTACACCTAGAGGTAAACCCGAACTCTACAAGAAGGTTTCCGAACTTACACGAACATACTCGAAATGACCATGCTGGTTTCCGAACATACCGAAACATACTGAAAGTGGCCACGACGGTTACCGCCTATTCCCCGAACATAATCGAAGTGCCCACGAAAATTTCCGAACATATCCGAGTTGCTCACAAACATTTCCGAACATAGCAGCATAAGAAGCACCCCACCCTCAAGGAGTAAGTGTGTCTTATATTTTAACGTGGCGGCACCTGCCTTGCGGCTCTCTCCGCCACGGCCCCTATGGGCTCGGGATTGAGATACGCCCAATCAGCGCGGCATCTGAGCGTATACCAGGTATACGACCGATGCCTACCAGAATGCTTTGGAGTGCAAGCCCCTCAGCCTTTCTGGTGGGAGGGGACCTATCTAAATCCCTACTGACTATGCAGGCCAGTACCCGAGCAAATCAACGCTGCTCACCCGTCGATGCTGTCGCCAACGATGTTCCATCCCACGGCTGGCCAGGGTTTCTCCTATGGGACGCCAGCCCCCGTGCTACCAGATAACCTCTGGTCAGGTGCCGGTAGGTTTCTTGCACCCTTAGCACCGGCAAGCGGGCATCGAGGTCGCGGGTTCGCTATACCCGAAGAATCCACTCGTCCCACTCTCGCATAGGCGATTACAGTGGGGGCTTTATCACCTTCTGCGTGGCTAGAGAGCGTGAGACCGCCACGGCTCAAACAGCCCGATACCAAGGTGCTCCCCTGCGCTCCTGGAGACGTGGTATTGCCACACCCAGAGTTCCCCCCAAGTCAACTCCGCATAGAGCGCGTTCCCTCCCTGAAGATCCTTCCTCCTGTGTAGCTAGAAACGTGGGGTTGCCAAGCCCAACAGTTTTTCTCAAGTAAGGTCCGCAAAGAGCGCGTTCCCTCCCTGAGAGTCCCTTCCCCTGCGTAGCTGGAGCCGCTAAGCTCCAAAGTTCCCCCTAGGTTGAGTCCGCATAGAGTGCGTCCTCCTCCCAAGGACCCTCCTCCTGCGGTAGCTTGTTAACGTGAGATCGTCGCATCTCAAACAGCTCTAAAGCCCCAGCGGCCGCACACAGCGTTCGATGGAGATGTCTTAAAGCTCCCTGCGCAGCTGGAGACGTGGGAATGCCACACCCAGAGTTCTTCGTGAGTTGGGTACGCAAAGAGCGCGACTCCTCTTAAAGTTCCCTCCCCCTGCGTAGCTCAGAGGATGTGGGTGCGCCACCACCCAACAGAATGCCAAGTCTCCGCTCGCACTAGGCACAGATAGGGCACGCTGCCCCTGCATTCGCGGTCTTGTGCCGCTTCCCACGCCCCGCCTCCCATTCACCAATTCATCAATCCCGTCCATTCTGGAACTGAAGAACTTCGTACCACACACTCGCTCCATACAGCACGCACGCCTGAAACAACCCCTTAAGGATGATTCTACATGTTCGCCGGCCCAGTCACCAATCCTTCCGCAATACTCGGCGGATCATTCCCACGATCGGTTCGAGTTTCCCGTGCATGCACTCCAGGTGAAGCCTGAAGTTCATACCTACCCCTACTTCTACCCCTAAGTACCGAACACTCGGCACATGGCGCAAACTAACCCCGGCAGTCCTGACTACTGGTGGCCTGTTTGCAGACAACCTACCCTTCAGAAGCATGGTCACCGACTTCGAGGCCGAAACCGCAACCCCCGCCTGCTGCCCCACTCGCAAACGAGCTCCAGACAGCGAGAGGCATCACGCTTTAGATCAAGCCGGCTCCCACCCTCCACAAAAAGGAGCAAGTCATCCGCATAGGCCACGTACTTGCCACCTACACCAGCGAGACGCCACAACTGAGTATCTATACAGAGGTTCCCGAAACCTGGGCCGCTGATTGAACCCTGCGGGCAACCACGCTCTACATCCCGCCATGCAACCCCAACTCTGCCCGTAAAGAAACTGTCCCAAAGGCCAATCTCCTTACAACCGATATCATGCAATCTTGTTATTATGCCATACCACAGCAAATTGTCAAACGCCCCCTTAAAATCTATAAAAACTCCCAGCACATACTTGCATGCAGATTCGCTAACTACACGCTAAACCTCTGCCCACGCATCCTCGGTCGACCTGCCTCGACGGAAACCATACTGGTGACCACTGAGGCCGTCCAACAGCGGCTAGAGTCGCCCAACAAGCATCCGCTCAAGCACCGTGCTGAGCACGCTCAGCAGTGTAATCGGGCGGTACGAGCTAGGTCCATCCCGCGGCTTATCGTCCGACTTCAGCAGCACCACCACACGTCCCCGCTTCCACAAAGTGGGGAAACAGTCATCCCTCAGATAAACATCGAACATAGTCTTCACGTATCCCTCTAAGCTAACCCAAATCTGCCTAACCATTATAACTTCAAACCCATCTAAGCCAGGTGCTTTGCTTACTGTCATTGCTCTAACGGCAGCCTCGATCTCATCCCAGCTAAATTCCCTGTCACGGTTCCTACTTTGTTCTACGTGAACTTCAGCTATATCTCCACCAGAAAAGAATGCCCGCAGAAGTACGTCCGCACAGTCGTTCTACGTCTCCGCAACTGTGTCTCCCTCCCTCAGTCTAGGTATGTCCACGTTTCGTCTGGTCCCCCTGCAGATGCGGTAAACCGCACCCCAGGGATCGGCGTTCCCACTCTCCTGTACAAAGTCCTGCCAGTGCTTGTCCTTCTCCGCGTGCATCGCCCGTTTGTAAGTCCCGACACTTTCCCAGTACTCCGCGTGTCTCGTCTGAAGGGAATCCAGTTGGTCACGTCGTGTTATCTGAAATAGCCTTCGTTTCCACCTAGATACCCTTATCAGTCTCGTCAGTTCGTCGGTCCATCACCTAACCTGTCTTGGTCTGCCTCTACTCGCGCGTTTCAGTACCCGGTTGTTAACGTCTGTCACCCACCCAGTCAGTCATTCTGTCATCTCGTCTACCGTTAACTCTTCGTATTCCGTCACGCCTATGTCCACCCACAGAGCACCTAGCCGTAAAACTGCCAGTCGACTTCCTTCACCGACCACCTAGGGATACTTGCTGCCACGTTTTGACCCACACCAGCACATTCCCTGCTGATGACGATCCGCATTGCGTTATAGTCGGAGTTACCCCAGCCGGGCAAAACCTCCCATTCACAATGCAACCTATCTACTGCCTTATTACCCAACGTCACATTTATGTTACTCGTACCGCCGTGACCACAACAAGTGTAGAAACGGATTAGCCCATTCATGACAACTAAATCCCTACCCCCACAAGGTCCTCGATCCGATACCCCGTTGGACTCTCTCGCCATATCGGATCTCCCCGTTACTAAACCATAAAGGCGATACCGGATTAGCGTCCATGCCACAAGAAGCGAACAAACGTGTAGTCTGACCGCCGTTCCCTCCAGACATACGCACACTCCAGTTTCTGTGATCAGCTCGGGTATTTCCATGACGTCAAGAGCGCCATCTTTAACGACGATCGCCGCCTTGGCTCCTGCCTCGCCAGCGCCCGCGTGAACGCGCATCGCCGACGGCAAACTACAGACTCTGCCTCCCCAAATATACGGCTCCTGTAAAAGAGCAACACTCACATTATCACTTACTAGCCCTTGGCCGACATCAAACATGACTTCTCTACCTCTTCCACAATTCAGCTGAATAATGCGCGTGCAAGCCATTAGTCAGCCGTTATCCGCCTTCTAGTCCTCCGAGCGGCCTCCTCGTAAGCCGGGCAGCTTCTCGAAAACACCGAGTGCTCCAATGGCTTGCCGGCCTCCTTGCAGACCTTGATTAGATGCCTTTCTATTCCACATTTTCTGCATGCATTAGATTTTAACTTACACACCCGCGCCATGTGCCTTAACCCGTAACACTTAAAACAGCGCTGTACGGTGTCGATCTTTTTTACGCAGCACGCCGCAAAACCCGAGTGTACTTTTCCATACCCTCATTCCATTATGGCTACTTTGGCCTTATGAGGCACTTCTACAATAACAATCCCCTTGTTCCTACTTATGGTCCTAACCCTTTCATTAAATTTTCCTTCGAAAACCGTGTCCCTGAGGTTGTTCGTAAACAACTCAGTCCTAACCTCGGCATCTGAGTGGTAATCCGGCACGTCGAACACCATTAGTTTCGGCCCAACTTTCTACGGCTCATCAAGCTTCAGCCCTACCTGTCCAAACTTCCTACACTTTCTAATCTTTCTTATATCTCCCTCGTTCGTTATCACGATAGTAATCCTCTTTTCGGCACTTCTTCATTACCCTCTCTTTTACATCTACGGACAATGTTACCCCCTGACCTCTTACGACTACCGCGAAGCTTTTCGGCGGCTCCCTTTTCTCCCGTTTTACCGACCTATCCCTTACAGGTCTCGCCACCGTCACAGGATCCTTTCCTCTCTATTATTTCCCTGAATTTAGCCTGCTCTTGAATCCTTTCCATGTTTCTCTCTGATTCTACCAGTACGTTTAAAAATACCGCCTCCATCTCCCTCAGGGTACCGACCATAACCTGGAAGTCCTTCCTACTGGACTTACTCCCCCCAAATATCTCCAGAAATTTATCCCCAAACCTTCTATACTCCTTCATGTGATCTACTTCACCCCGCTCCACCGAGACTCCGTCTCCATCGCTGACTCCACGTCGCCTCCTTCAGTGCCGGAAAGAATCTCACCACTGGTCTGAGGGAACCTAAGTTCCTCCAACACCACTACAGCCTCTTTGGAACCCATTGAAGATGGGTTCCAAATATTTCCCCGCTAACCTACCACCAAATCTTCCCAACCTACTCTTGGGATCCTTGGAGGGCGTCGCCTTGAAAATCCTACTCACGTAGGAGCTCTGGGAGTCGAAAAAATGGCACCCAAAAATATCTTCACGGGAAACCCTTCCTTGGCTTCTCCGAAACCTAACCCAACCGGAAAAACCCCGGAAAATTCTGGTAGAAACCCGAAAAATCCGAGGTCAAAACTTGTTTTCCCTAACCCGAGGCGTCTCTTTCTAGAACCCCGGGAAATTCGCGATTAAAAAAATTCTATTCCCCAAACTAAACTATTCCGTGTCAGGTGACCGACTCACCTGGAAAAACCACCAAAATCAAACGCTAAACCCGGAAAAACTAACTGTAAAAAACTGCCCCATCTAAATCTAATTTTCCAACCTCAATAAACAAGCGTTACTCACCGCTTATCCCCTAAACCGCCGAGCAACCCAAAACCCTGGGAATTTCCCGGTCGGTGAAAACACCATCCGCTACTGTCCCGGAAAAGCCAGCTACACCCTAAAAACACTAAAAAAACCCGAAAACTACACTTCACTCACTCTATCAGTTTTACACTAACCACTTAGGCACAACCGGAGATTTCGCCCTACGAAGACTTCGCCCTAGAGAGCGTTTTCCCCAAATCGCAAAAAAGCGTCAAACAAGTTCAGAGCACCGTAAAAACGTCCGATCACTACTGCAGCATGCACAAGACCCGAACATAGCAGCAGTGGCCACGAGGGTTTCAGGGGTACAACTTAAATTGTTATACCTACCACTCAGTTTCCTCATAGTTCCAAGGCTCACAAAACGCCGCCAAGTACTTTTTTTTTATATATTGATATTTTGAACATTTGTGTCGTTTACATTTTTGTTACGAGGTTAGACACTTCTGTAATTCAGATTTTTGTATGACAAGACATGTTTTAATGTTGAATATAACAATGTGCTTGAGCCCATATGTTATATCAGAAACTTTTGACTAAGATGTAATTAGGACTTTTCGGTTCTCCTTCTTAAAGAAACCCTTAATGTTCCAACTTTATATGTCTTACGTTTCTTAGTTTCTAAGAATGTACTTGAGCCCACCTGTTATATCAAAACTTTACAACTCGGTAAACATTAGGACTTGTAAGGGCAAATGTTGGAGGATGTTTTTGTTCTTGGCCTGAACTTCTTAGTTATACTGAATTTTTTTGAGTTATAATGATATTTGAAATGAAATTAAGAGACTTAATTTGATCAAATTTAAATATCAATAAACTTTGATGCACATTATATAAGTAGCATACAACTAACATGTTACAGAAGTAATGTTAATTAATCTTATACTCGTAATACCTTTGTACTTATTGTTTATTCATTCTTTTTTTAATTTTTTTGTATGTATTAATTAAGGTTATGTGGAAAAGCAGCTGTTAGCTGAACTTTTCCTAATATAAGTATTATTATTATTATTATTACTTTACAGAATGCAAAATTAATCTGCTATTAAAATTAAATATGAAAATTCAAAATTAGATTGATAATTCATTAATTACCTGAGATTTTTGGCGGCTTGTAATGAATGACTCAAAAATGCACTCCCAAGTGAGATTAAAATCTGACAAGAAAATTTAACTAAACCAAAATCTTCCCAAACTATGTAGCACAACCAGATCACTCAAAGTGTACTTGATAACTGCTTTAACGAATTTAAAAATCTATTTTCTAGTTTAAGCGATCAAAACTAAATTATCTTGACCAGTGAGATATAATGCCTCAGATTGTAACAATCCAAAAACTAGAAGTAAATATTCGCCTCGAGGGTGGTGGAAAAAATGCGAATTAAAATAAAGCAAATAAAAATACAGTCGTCACAACATTTTTTAAGTCTCTTTCACCCTGTTAGCGAATGAGGATCATCCACTAACAATTATTCAGACGTATTCGCGAAACTACAAAATAATAGTCATTCGTAGCCAATTCAACACCACGATTCAAACACGTATCTACATCTAAACTTTTGAATCGCCCATCATACAAAATAAAATTAATCACACTTCGTCTATTCGTAATCACATTCTCCCATATATAAGCTAATTTACCTTTGAAAATAGTTGGAAACTAAAAAGATCCCTCTCCAAACAAAACGAAGTTTTTTTCCTACCGTTTTTATTCACTCTCACATCACCAAACTCACACAATATATTACCAAACATGCTCCCCTTTATTTCCATTCAACTTTTTAAATCACCAGATACGATTAACTTTCTCACCTGAATCACATAAATCAATAACAATAACTAACAAATTCCAAAATCGATCTTTTTCAATATCATTTTTTGATTCAGTTGGGCCATACACTGACACAACGAAATAAATATGAAAGCCTATCTTAATCTCAGCCAAAGAATTCTCGACGAAGTACACACATATCTCCTCACAAATGGTTTCATTCTTTCACTAATAAGAACGTCCATATAATGCTTCGCACGTTCATTGTCAGCAACATCCGATCAAAAGCAAAACAATCCATCCACCTCTTCGTCACTACAGACTTACTTAGTTCCTTTATTATTCTAAGCAAAAAATCTTCAATGATAATTTTTAGTACATAAAGTTCTGTAGACAAATCAATGAACAAAATTAATAAAAATTAATAAAAATGACGAAAATTGCGTCAAAGCAATCGATGGCGAAGAATTTAAAACAAAATTAAACAAATATTTGACGTTTCGTCTACCAAAGCCATCAAAATAAAATCTTTATTTTATTATTTTCATTTATTTTTCAAAAATTGATAAAAAATTCTTAATTAAAGATCGACTTATAGGAATATAAATGAAAGTAAACAAAGAAGTAAATAGTGTGTAACGTTTTCACCCATAATGAACATTGAGTTTAGAAATGAAATTTTATCTAACGTAAGCCGGTACAGTTGTTGCTACTCATTTTTAAAATAATCGTGTTTAACGTGAGTCACTACTATTCACTTTAAGTTATTTTTAAATGATCCAACTACTGACGCGAGTTATTTTATAGAAGAATTACAATTGAAAGGTTAGCAAATATTTTAATTTTTGTCATACATATTCAAAGACTTAGTCTAAAAGAAATTCAAATTTCAACAGTAAGTGACGCAATTCTATAATTGTGGTCACATGTGTGACCTATTTTATCAGTTAGAAAAATACAGAGTGTACAAATATCGTTCGTAGCAAAAAAAATTATTATAAGTTATTTAAAAATAAAATCAAAATAAATACACTATGAAACGATTTTAGACAAGAATTTACGAGGGTTTCTGCAAAAATTTCCGGAATCTGGTATTTTCAGTATCACCAGTGAGCTGATACATTTATTTTTGTAATAGTTGACATTTTATAGATTAGCTAGCGTTAAAAAAAAAAAGTCAATTGATTCAGATTTTATGTCCTGTCAAAGATAAAGAGACAGTGAAAAAATGATTCTAAATAGAGAAGGTTTTTTATGATTTTAAAAGTAACTTAGCAGCACAAAAGTGCATGGAACGACTTGTTTCGGCTTTTGGTGATGAAGCACCATCAGAAACAACAATTTATCGTTGATATCAAGAATTTAGGATTGGTTGTACCGGACTTAGTGATGATCTTCGTGATGGGCGTCCGCGAACTGCTGTTGTTCAAAAAAACATTGATGCTGTGCGTGAAATAATAGAGTTGGATAGGCATATTACATGCCGTGAGATTCAGTCAGCCCTAGGCATCGACATGAAACAAATACATACAATATTGCATGAATATTTGAATGTAAAAAAACTCTGTGCTCTTTGGATTCCCCACAATTTGACCAATGCTCAAAGAAAGAATTGTGTAAAATGTTGCTAGGATATGCTCAAAAAGTTCATGGCAGGATCATCAAATCTGGTATACGATGTCTTCACAAGTGACGAAACTTGGATTTATTCTTATGAACTTGAAACTAAACGTCAATCTGCTGTTTGGGTCTTTCGAAGTGAACTAAAGCCAACAAAAGTTGTTCCTGCTCGAAGTGTTTCGAAAAAAATTATCGCTTCATTTTTCGATTTTACTGGACATGTTGCTAATATAGCTTTAGAACATCGTAGAACAGTTAATGCTGAGTGGTATACAACAATTTGTTTGCCACAAGTAATTGGCGACGTTAGAAAAACCAACATGAGACGACGAATCATTCTGCAACACGACAATACGAGCTCGCACACAGCAGCTCAAACAGTCGAATATTTGAAGCACTAAAACATCGAATTAATGTCTCATTGTCTTTATATCCCTGATTTATTACCTAATGACTTATTTCTTTTCCCTTTAATAAAAAATAAAATGCGAGGTCAACGATTTATGGCAACTGAAGAAGTTGTTGGGACTTATAAATCACATGTTCTGGCTCTAACACTTGAGGAATGGAAAAATGTTTTTAAAACTGGTTTGAGCGTATGTAAAAGTATATAAATGATAAAGGAGAATATTTTGAAAAATAGTAAAGTCACTTGTTCAATTTTTTATGTGTTTTTTTTCTCATACTTTCCCGAAATTTGAGCAGCAACCCTCGTGTTTATTTTTTTAAGCTACTCTGTACAACAGGTACTTAATCCCAATTACAGTATAAATTACGGATTTACCGTATCGCCGTGTGGTAGCTTACAAGAGATTTGAACTCGGGATCTTCGGATTCGAATACCCTAAAGCTAATCATACCACTGTTCTGCCGGATATATTATTAAATTATATTTCTTTCAGAATTTTCATCAGAAAAACTGACTTCCTGTACACGTGCGGAAAATTGTTCTTTCTACACGAGTAGTGGCAAATGTCTATTTTCTATTTTATGCTGTACCAGAATATAGTCTGTCGCCGTATTCCTTTGAAATTCATTTTTAAAGATTGATCGTGTACTGGCATCAAAAGAACTCACTTTCTGCATACATGCAGAAGGTAGTTCTTTCTAGATGGGTCTATTTTATATATATATATATATATATATATATATATATATATGAAATGAATGCAGTAAATCTAATTTTTTATTTCAGTGACGTAACTAGGCACTGGGTTGCTGAAGAGCCTTCCCTCCATCTATAATAAATAGCAATCGCATAAATTTATACATTATTAAATTTGTTGTAAGACATCTCATGATATATTTTTTTTAAATAGGTGAAGTTATACTGGTACTGGTTTATAAGCAACCCTTGTATCCCAAGCATTAAGAATTTAATTGATTCAATTTGACGTGTGGCTTATATAAAAAAATTGCTTAAAAAGTGTTTGCGAACATAATAATTTGATGTTCTTATGTACAGAATCACTTTCTTGAAAACAAACTTGTACAAATAAGCCAACCAGACGTGTCAAACTTAATAGGTTAAATTCTTTAGCTCGAGGGGTATTATTTCTTAAATGCACAGTAATTGAATTTTTTTAACTCGCATCATTAAAAATAGCATTTTTTGTTACCTTAGAAACTGATGTAAAGTTTGATTTTGTGCATTGTGCTACAAATTAATTTAAAAAAAAACATTTAAAATATTAAAACGCTAATTATATTTATTTACATAAATTTTGGAATTTATGAAAGCAATAGAGACATTATCTTATAATGCCATCAATCAGACACACTCTCCTATTCTGTAACTCGATCATTATCTGATAATGATCGATAAGTTGATAACAATCCTTGGTTTTTATGTTTAATCTGCAAATTACCACAATTTCGGCATTCTGTGATCAAACATTTACTCGTAATTTTGTTAATCCTATTTTACTTTTATATAATAAATAATAGTTTTCCTGAATTGGAGCTCTCTGTTCGCATACAGTTTTATGCATCTATTCAGTCAAAATAAATTTTGAAAATTTTATCAAGACTAACATTAAAATTTGGTGTACAATAAAGTGATTTAATTTTTGTGAGTAACTGTATTTGTGAATGGATTAGTTCACCATTTATCGTGTAAGTAAAGTTTTATCACTGGCACGCAGTCATTTCTTAATTAATCAAGTCGATTGGGCTATAAAGTTAATTAACAACTTTACGATCACAAGAATATACTCCTTCGTGTACCATCGGCTCTCACCTGGATATGTCTCTCTGTCCAAATTGCAACAAGAAAGTAAATATAGATCAGCATAAATCTATATCTTGTGATGGCTGTCAAAAATATGTTCACTTGACTTGTGTCAATCTAACATCAGAATACACTAAACGTTTTCACCCGATCAACTGCAAAGTCTGTAAAAATATTTTGCTATAACTGCTTAACCGAAGTTGATACAATTTACACTTTAAAAGAATTGTACTCGGTCTACAATCTGAAATTGAACAACTTAAACAAAAATTTAGTATCACTCAAAATATAAATTTTAATCAGTCTACCTTCACGGAAACTCTTATTGTTGAAATTAATCTGCACCAGCTTCGACAAAATGATGTAATTGATTCCGGGATACCTGAATCTGATTCTGAAAATATTCCAGAAAATATTACAGCAGTCATTGGAAAAATTGCTCCAAATATTAACATATCAGTCTGTAAAATTCATGGATTTGGAAAAACGTCAACTAATTCAAGTCCTCGTCATGTTAATATTAGATTTAAAAATTCAGAAAATGCAAGAAATTTGCTACGCTCAGCTAAAAATGCTCGGAATCACCGAGATCTAAAGAATATCTATATTAATAGCGACAAAACGCCAATGCAACAATAATTATTTAAGGATGTTAAAAAAAAATTAGATCAATGCAAATCCCAAGGTGAAAATGACCTTTATATTTCTTATAAAAATGGCTATCCACAAATATTAAAAAACTGAACTCTTCACTACCCAGCACGATTCATCTTAGCATTCTTTATCAAAATGTCCAAGGGCTCAACACTAAAATTAACCAGCTTTACTCAACCCTTCCATCTATTGACCATGACGTCATCTGCCTTAGTGAAACGTGGGTAAGTGATAGCGTGCGTGATTCGGAAATCTGTGATGGTTCTTTTTTACTGTTTCATTCAGATCGTAACTTTACTGAATGTAGCTTATCTCGGGATGGTGGTGTACTTATTTTAACTAAGAAGAAATTTAACGCAGTTATAGTCAACTTGGAAAACTATTCACATTTTCTGCCACATAATACTGATGTAGTTTATTGTAAATTAACTATTAATAGTACTTTTATTTAAGTATTTGCGCTTTATATTCCACCAGCTATAGTAGTTTATTTGAATTTTTTGAGAATTTGTTTTTTTTTATTCGATAATAATTTTTACATTAATTTATATTCAATCTTGAAGGAGTGTGTTAGGGTAAAATCTAAAAGAATTCTAATTTCTTTCACAATATACAGGCAATATTTTCATTGTACTATTGTTTTATTAGGTCTAAGCTAGAGTATTGCTCAATCATTTGGAGTCCAATTTATGATATTTACGTATAGCTGATTGAGTCTATACAAAAAAAAATTCTTAAAATATATTTATTTTAAAATTATGTGGTCTTATCCTGATTTTAGCGTTTCCTACGAAATTTTGCTAACTATATTTGATTTTAGGTCTCTTTTACATAGGAGAAATTTCAATACACTCATGTATCTTTTTAAACTTATTCACAGTAATATAGATGTACCGTATTGCCTATGTATCCTTGATTTTCTCGCCCCTGCAATTCAAACCAGATCTCAAAATACTTTCTATATGCCAGCTGCAAAAACAAATATTTCTTTACAATCTCCAATAATACGTATGTATCACCTAAGTAATAAATTTTCTGACAGATTTGACATATTCTTTAATTCGTTCAACGAATTTCACATTCAATTAAATAACTGTAATTTTAGTATATTCAATCAATAATTATTATTCTTACTACTATTTTGTATTATTTTTGATGTAATCAAATTTATAGATATTTATGTATTTATTTCATGTTTATTCCTACTAAGAATATAGTCCTTCGTGTACCATCTTGTATATTTGGGCTATGCCTGTTGGGTAGTGTACACTTAAAATAAAATAAAAATCGCCGAAGTACAAATGTGCCACGTATAATAGAATATATGAGTTGGGGCGAGTAGACGTGTTTTGTTGTCGCTCCGTTAAATTTAAAATATAGTAAAAAGTGTTGTGTAAAATAATTTCATGATTATACTTATTACGCGTATTAGTGCAATTGCTAAAGAAGCCGAAACGTCCATCCTTTCTGACCCCAACTTTATTGAAAAACTTGTCGACAAAGTTTTTGTACGTCTTGATCAAAGGTTGGAAGAGCAAAAGACATATTACGAGCGTATCATTGCTGAACTCTCCACTGAAAATAAAATTCTGCAGGATCGACTGGTCCTGCTTGGTGATAAATTAATTTTTTTTGTGTATCCTGAGCAAATTGATAGATGTACTTCAAAATCTTAAAAAATTTAGTGGTACAAAGATTGTCATGAAAGAAAACTTGACTATTTGTAGTGTAACACGTGGGACGGAAACGGACCAACAAAATTCCGGGAATCAATTAAATTTATCAATACGGCGTAACAATGCGTTTATTTATTTGACTAACTACTATACACAATACGACTAAAGTCTACTTACATATTTTAAGCTTCCTCCGAGCACACCAGACACTAAATAAAATCAAAACTCTAAACTAAAAACTACACCACATGATAAATCTGCTGGATGAACTGTTGCTGAAGTGTGTCCTTGGAGGCCGCTGAATCGTGAGAGACCGCCAACCTCTCTCAGGGTGCACTTGTCACCTCAAGAGATGCTGTCTCTCTCACACGATCTTGACAATCATTGGCCGAAGATGTCCTTCCGACCTTGCGCGGGTGGTGTCACAAAAAGAAAGCTAAATCAAGTATACCCTCGCAAAGTAAAATTCGTCTTCGGCCGCTTACGTTAAGTACAGTCACATACAAGATATTGTTGCCCCAACGTCGAATGTTCAGCTGCCGATAACAGTAGAGTTCAGCATGTCCTGTGAGACTTCAAAACGAAGTTGCTTTTGCTCCACTGTCAGCACATTCGGCACGAATTTCACCGCTACTCTCTTCATAGCCAATTTTTTTATCATAATGGAATGTGCCGAAAAAGTGCTGATGCCCACCTCTTCTGCAATTTCTCAGATAGTCATAAGACGGTCCCGCATCACCACAGCGTTCACTTTGGCAAAGACCTGGTCATTTCGGCATGTTGATGGCCGACCGGCGCGTGACCCGATCTCCACCGATATGCGGCCATCTTTAAACCGGTTACACCATCCCTTAAACTGTGTAATGCTCATAGCATCGTGACCGAAAGCCGTCTAAATCTTTCAAATAGTTTCCAACTGGTTGTTGCCCAGTTTCTGACAAAATTTGATGCAGTAACGCTGCTCCAGTCAGAAAAATACTTTATTCAAAAAACTTAAAATAGCCGTTCTAGCACATAATAATTCGAAACACAATATAACTAAACTATCCCCAAACGAAATATTATATGGAAAAGACAATAAAAATCTTTTACAATTATACATTGGGCTAAAAAAGAAATAATTAAAAAATATATTTTAGAACAAAATGAATTGCAACAAATTATTAAAGATAGAATTTCAAAGGAAAAATTAAAAATAAATAAAGCAAATGTAAATCCCTTAGAAATCAAAAAAGAAGTTTTAATTGAAGAAGACCCATAAAATTAGTAAATTTAAGAAGCCACTCTTTAAAAAGGTTTCTGTCGAAAATTGTCACCCTCTGTTAGGAAAAATAAAATATCAAGATATGCAAGGTTTCAAAAATGTAAGAATAGACCAAATAAAACAATAATAGTTATTTATTGTACAAGCGATTTAAATGTATGTTTAATGAGCGGTAAATTTAAGCGCATGAGCGGTAAGTTTAAGCGCATGAGCGGCAAAGCCGCGAACGCCTTAATACCGCGAGTGTAATACAACTGTTTATTAAATTTTTCCCTAATAAACTTCTCCAATTTGAATGTTAGATTTTTATAAAAGAAGTCAAACAATTGAAATATCAATAATCGCTTAAGGTTATCTAGTCGCTGAGTGTAAGATTGTTTCATGCGTTGCCGTAGGTTGAAATGTTTACAGGAAAAAAATTGCAACGCAAATAGAGAATGATAGTTGCGAATTCTCTACAATAAAGGCTTTACAGTGTATCAGTGTGTAGAAAGTGAAAATGGAAGATGAAGATATTCTAATTGATGATGCAGTTCGTTTACATAAAGTCGTGAACAACGAATTAGTTAGTGTTACGAAAAGTGTAAACTTTGAAAGTGATAGTGTTGAAAACTGCAACAATTTTTTATAAGCGAATCCTTATAAGACCAAACTTCGTAAATTAGGAAGTGAAATATATGGTTATAGTTGTTTTCGAATTTTTAAATACCTTATAATGTATGTGTAATTGTTTGATAAACTTTTAATTTATTCTGATTGAATGGGAACTAGATTATTTTTTAAAAATGTTTGTATAATGTTGCTGTTTAAATTGTAATGCTTGTGTCACAACAACTAATAAAGGAAATTTAGAAAAACATTTCAAGTGCATGGTTAATATCAAATAAATTTTCCACCTAATAGTGACATAAGAAAAAATAAATTAAAAGAACTAAAAACTAGATTATCTGCATAACAAGATTCATTAATGAAACTTAATTTACAATTAAAATCA
Source organism: Pterostichus madidus (assembly GCA_911728475.2). Lineage (NCBI taxonomy): Eukaryota > Metazoa > Arthropoda > Insecta > Coleoptera > Carabidae > Pterostichus > Pterostichus madidus. The sequence continues at coordinate 8,085,263 of OU452319.1, read as the reverse complement.
GTAACTGTAGCATCATTTGAAGTGTGTCACCTTTTTGCAAAAAACTGTAAACCATTTTCGAATGGCCAATTCATTAAAGACGCATTTTTAGAAATAACAGATTCGCTTTTTGAAAATTTTAAAAATAAAAATAGAATTAAAATTGCTATTCAATTATCTTGAAATACTGTGATGCGACTTATCGAAAATATGAGTAAAAGTGTGAGCGAACAGTTACAAGCTCATATCGCTAATTGTGTTTCTTGTTTTTGCAACCGAATGAATCTACAGACGTTAGTGATACAGCTCAACTACTCGTTTTTCTTCATTTGATTTTCGAAGATACTGTCACTAGAGAAGAAATTTTGGGTATGATTTCGTTAAAAAAAGAACTAGAGGAGAAGATAAATTTAACGCGTTCAAAATTTTTAATATACAAATTAAATTACCACTGTTTAAACTCGTATCAATAACTACAGATGGAGCTAAAACAATGAAGGAGCATCTTAACGGATTTATCGCATTGTGTTGAAAAGATGATGAATTCTCAGATTTTTTGAGTTACCACTGTATTATTCATCAATAGGTTTTAGCCAGCAAAAGATTAAATAGTTTTCAAAATTGTAAATTTCATCAGAGAAAAATTTCTCCAATGAAAACTTTTCAAAATACAATGTGGGAGACTGAACCGAAATAAATTCCTACAGAGAGTCTGAAATTTATTCAATGAAATTAAAAAATTGTTGAAGAAAAGGGAGATAATTGTCAACAGTTACAAGATCCAGTATGGTTGTGCAATCTGGTTTTTAGCAGTTTTTACTGGTAAAAATAAAAATGTAGGTGACATGATTAGTAGTATTTCCGTATTAAAATATAAATTTTTGGCAATGGTTGAGGATCTGGAAGGAAAAACTTAGATCATTTTGTAAATTCGCACGACCATTTGCAAAAATATCCTGTACTTATTTTTGATAGTGCGAAATATGTTCCTGAAATTGACGATGTTCAGTGATTTAAAAAAAAAACTTGAGATATTATTCAACAAATTTCTTATCCATTTAATGTCGACTTAGATTCGAAGCAAATCACAAGTAAAATCGCTGAAATTTTTTACCTGGCAAAAGTATTGCTTGATAATTAAATAATTACATTGCAAAATGATATCTTTCTAAAAGCCAGAGCCAGATTTCCAGAAAAAGACTTTTGAAGATATAAGTATCCAAATATTAAAAAAAAACAACGAACTTTTAAATTTTGTTTCGGTTCCACATATCTGTATGAATCAGCCGCATACAGAAAATTTTGTACGTTTATCACAGTATGTTCCCGATTTTGGAAGCTTAGTAGATGACATGAAGGCACAAACTTTACATTAATATAATTTGTGTTTCATATCAATGTAAAAAAATACTTTTAATTTCAAAATTAATAAACAATATTTTTCATTATACGTTGATTCATTTTTAGCCGTACACAACTAAATTTACGAAATGATAAATCGCGGCACATTTTCAAGAAAAAAAGTCGATCGCATACAGAATTAAGTTGGCCACACCTGATCTAAAAGACCAAATACCAAAGATATACCCTAATAAATGCAATAAACGAGGATTAGTTAACGCTTTAGGAGGCATAATAAAAGCAATATCGGGCAATATTGATAAAAACGATAATGAAAGATATATGGAACTTTTTGAAATAATGAAGAATAAAGAAAGAATATTAAATAAAAATAATAATAAAAATTATTACTATTTCAAAAATGTGTCACCTTTTTGCAAAAAAAATTACACTATTTTCGGACGGCCAATTTATTAAAGACGCATTTTTAGAAATAACAGATGATTACTATTTTAAGAATGTAACTAGCCATTTCAATAGACAATTAGAATAAATAGACAATAATGAAAATATATTAAATAAAATTATCTCTTTAATAAAAGAAACTCTAAATAAAAATTAAGATTGTCAACAGATGATACACAATAATCCAAAACTTAATCACCTCACATAATTAATCTCAAAATTAAATAATTTGGTGAAACAATTGGAAAATACGCTAACAGTCTCGATCCCACGGTGAACACCAACACTAGTCTTGCTCCTAAATGAAGTATTTAATTCATAGCCCAAACATTCATCTAAATCAGGGCACCATCGAATGAATTTGACTATCGAATAAATAGTTACTGACCATTTTGAACTATTAATAAATTTAAATAATTTATCTCGAATAGCCTAGATATATATATATATATATATATATATATATATATATATATATATATATATATATATATATACATATATATATATATATATATAAATATATATAAATATAAATATATGTACGTACATATAGCCGACAAAATATTAATATATATATATATATATATATATATATATATATATATATATATATATATATATATATATATATATATATATATACATATATAAATATAAATATATGTACGTACATATAGCCGACAAAATATTTTCTCTAATTTAAAATTACTTCTGTGGCTCTCCCACCAACAACATCTTTGGGGCCGTGATTATACGGCTGGTAACCGCACTTCACGCGTATAAATATATCACTTACCGAGATCTGCTTTGACAGAGTGCCATACTCAGTAATGGGTAAAAGGCGTTTTGGTATATTTATTTTATTTATATGTATATAATAATAATATAAATTTTATTTAGCGACCGTTCAGCCGAAGCAGATCTTACACGTAACTATTACATTTATCAAATGTGGTACAAACAGATTATATAAAGGTATACTCCACGCATATAAAATAAAATTGAAAACTATACATTATAGTATTTCGAAAACAGTAAATCATACGAATTTCATGATCAAAACAAAGCAAATCTGTTAAATCAAAAACATATAATTTGAGATAAAATAGTTTTTTAGATGTGGTCGAAATGATTTATTATTTAGCAACTTTAAAGCCCGGTTGTACAATATAGGTTCAGTGTGAGTTCAGTCTTGAACTTACAATAAGATAACATATTTCGTTGTACAAATAATGAGCTTGGTTAAAAGTGCGGTTCAGTTGAGCGGCCGAATAAAGTGACAGTTATTATTTTATAATTATGAATGAATTAATAGATATTTTAACTGATGACGAAGATATATTAGAGTTAATAAATATATTAGAATGGCGTAGTGCTGCAAAAAAATGTAGAAAAGGTGAAGATCATTAAAAAAAATGGAATAATAAAGAATTTAGTGGTTTATAGGTTCTGTTTATCAAAATCTGCTGTAAAATATATAATAGAACAAATTAGAGATGAAATTTGTTCTCTCACATAGAAATAAGTAAAGTAACAGCTATACTTGAAAATTAGCATTTAAATTTTCTGTACATAATAAATAATTTATTTAAGAAACAACACTGTATTGTCGGAAAATAAGGTGTTAGTGACTCTGCGCTTTTCTACAACTGATCATTTTTTGCAAGTGGCAGGAGATTTTAATGGATTTGATAAATCTACTACTAGTATAATCATTCACAAAGTGTCAAGATCTATTAATTGATAGCATAATACATATATTAAAATAAATGCCTGCAACAAAAGAATAAATATCAATATTTGTGTTAAATTATTTTTCAATTTCTTTCCGGCATTTTGTTTTCTTTTTAGTCATATTTATATCGGATATCTTAATTTCGAGTACCGATACATATATTTTTTTAACAATAATGTCAGTTTTGTCTCTTCTGAATTTATCAAATTTGTTGATCGCATCATAATAATGAAATAAATAATGCAGCAAAACTGTGAACAATTAAATTGATAAAATCATTGAAGTATATAATATATTTGATGCGAAATATTTAACGTTAATTTGTCTTCTCTTATTATATTCAATTCGTACTGACACAAAATAACCAATTTTAAAATTGAAAATGACAAGAAAATGAATAACATTTGACATTACGCATTACCAACTCAAGTAATTTTTTTTAGTTATATAGTTCAGCTGAGGTTCAGTTGAACTTGCATTAAATTTGTTTTGTACAACGCACAGCCAATTTGAACTCTGATTCTATTCAACCGTAGTTCAGTAAAGCACAATATGAACCAGTGTTTGTACAACCGGACCTAATTGTTTAGGTATTTTATTGTAGATGGAAGAACAATTGTAACTGAAACAACGCTTAAATAGAGCAGTACTACGAGAGGGAATGTGAATGTCATTTGCATTTCTTAAATCTCATTTGTGTAATGTAGTACGATATAACAATTTACTGGATAAGTAAAAAGGAACAAAGTGATGAATTCTACGCTGATGCATATTTAACCAACCTATGTCGGATATCAGCGAGGAAACAGATTCAAATTTTCTCCGGCTTAAAGCAAATCAATCACACATATTTTCTACTCTCTGTATTTACTTTATATCATAGGTTGATAAACATGGTCCATAAATAGTATCACAATAATTGAATATAGAGTGTACAAAAGAATCGGCTAAAATCAATTTATGTTTTCTCGATAGAACCCAAGTTTTTATGTGAAGCTTTAATTTTTAATTAATATTATTCATGTGAATATTTTTAATATTATTGTCCAGAAGATGTTGACGAACGATTTTAATGCTAAACAGCATCACTGCAGACTTGCTTTTATTGATAAATAAACAATTGTTTTTCTCGTAATTCGATAAATTTGCTAAATCTTTATTGATTTAGACATAGCAGTGTCATACTCGTCTGGATAAAATGGAGCATAAATTTGCGTCTCATCTGCGTAAACATGCACATTGCATTTATGAACACATTTGCATAGATCAAAAGTGTACTGAGAGAAAAACAAAAAGCCACTGATAGAACCTTGCGGTACACCATTTAATATATTTAAACAATCAGAGATTCTATTATTGCTCACGACTGTTTGATAACGATCAATAAAATAACTTTCAACAAATTGCAAACTATGCTCGTCAAAACGAAGGAATTTTAATTCAGCTAAAAGTAGTCCATGTGAAATAGTGTCAAATGCACGACTAAAATCGAAGAGAACAAGAACGACCATTTTTTATTATCAATGTAACGGAAAATGTCATCAGTAATTTTTAACAGAGCCGTAGTTGAGCTAAAACCAGACCTGAATCCAAATTGAATGTCAGGAAGAATTTTATGAGTATTGACATACTCTAAAACCTGATTGCAAACTGTCTTTTCAAGGATTTTGGAGAGGGTGGGAAGAATACTAATAGGTCTGAGGTCACTATGAGAAGAGGGATTTTTACATTTAGGAATTGGTTTTATGTATGCTATTTTCCACATATCAAGGTTAATTGATGACAATATACATGAGTTTATTAAATAAGTAACTTTTGGTAAAAGGATTGGCATTACCAGTTTAACATAAACATAACCTTCTTCATTATTCTAGAAAATGTTTTGTCACTTAAATGAGAAAATAATTGTATAGAATTATTTAAAATACTTAAAAAATTAAATAAAATTATTAATGAGAAATAGTAATTTCTATTAAAATTAAGTACTAGTTTAATTAATTTGTACAACTCCTAAATATATTTTTTTTGATTGAGACATTTTTGTAGTGAACAAATCGGCATATTTCAAATATAAAATAAATAAATAAATATATCATCACGCCTATTACCCATTACTGGATGTGGCACTCTGCCGAAGCAGATCTTGGTAAGTTATATATTTATGTACCTACATGAAGTGCATTTACCAGCCGTCAAATCACGGCCCCCAAAAATGCTAGTGGTGGGGGAGCCACAGGGGTAATTTTAAATAGGTGAAAATGTTTGTCGGCTGTGGGGATCGAACCGGAGTTCTTATGATCAACTAGCCGACTCGATACCACTCAAATTTAAATTTAAAAATAGATTTTTATATTGTTCAAATATGATTGAATTTCAATTATCCTATTAAAATCAGAGCAAAGAAATAAATTTGAAAATAACGGCGAGTAAATAATTTCGTGTTGACCTGTTAGTTTTGTTATTGCTATCAATCCAGTAATTATTATTTTTCTCACAGTTGAAATAATTACTAATTTTGTTCTATATATTTCTCGTATTCCCCAAATAAATCTAATAACAAATAACAAATAATGCATAGAATTGACTGCATATTGCAGCATAATAAGAGACATAATTACCACAGCTAACTCTTACAGAACAGCGACGAAAGACTATGTTGAAAGTATGAAGTTTTCAAACTTTGTGTTTATGCACGTCGACAAAGACAACGATTAAGCCTAAAACAATAGCTGGAAACGCACAGCCGTATTCACATAAGGCAAACCTCAAGGTTATGTCGAAAAACTAAAACTAAGACTATGTTAAGATGTGGAAACGTAAATTTACATTATATCTTCAAGTACTACCAATCTTATAAAAAAAAATGTTGCGTATCGTTATAAACGCTTTTTCGATACACAACTGGAATTCATAATTCATTATGATCTTACCAACGTAGAATAAATAAACAAATATTATATTATATAACAATAATTATTGCTGATTACAGATTTTCCATCATGAAGGAACGACTAACTGATTTACTGGGAGGTACATCCTTTGTGTTTATGAAAATAAAATGGAAATTCAAGTATGTATATTATTAATTTTAAAATGATGCACTAGAAAAATTTGCTCCAAAATTTTTAATGTTCAAAATCTTAAATTAAAAAGTTTAAAATATCATCGTGCATTTTACCCATATCGGTAAGTGATATGCGGTTACCAGTCGTCAAATCAACCCCGCCCCAAGATGTTAGTGGAGGTGGAGCCACAGGGCCGACTCGATACCACTGAACCACCTACAAAAATATGGTATACGATTTTTTTGGACGTCTCTATCAGAGAGTAAATTTTTCGTCCTTCAGAAACTGAAAAACAACTGTATGATTTGAATTAAGTGACATCCATATAATCTGTGACACGAGGCTGACAAATCTTATCTTCATTTTTAATTTACCTTTGTGAATTTCTAAAATATTCAAAGAATCCTTGTAAAAGCGTGGATTTATAACTTCAATTGTGTTGTGCTTATGATGTGTGTAAGCTCGGACTAAGGCCCGGTTGTACAAACATTGGTTCATATTGAGTTTAACTGAACTACGGTTTTATAGAACCCGAGTTCAAATTGGCTGTGCGTTGTACAAAACAAATTGAATGCAAGTTCAGCTGAACCTCAGCTGAACTATATAACTAATAAAAATTACTTCAGGTGGTAATGCGTAATGTCAAATGTCATAATTTTTCTTGTCATTTTCAATTTTAAAATTGGTTATTTTATGTCAGTTTGAATTGAATATAATAAGGTAAGGCAAATTAACGTTAAATATTTCGCATCAAATACATTATATACTTCAATGATTTTATGGATTCAATTTTTCATAGTTTTGATACATTATTTATTTCATTATTATGATGCGATCAGCAAATTTAACAAATTCAGAAGAGACAAAATGATACTGTTGATAAAAAAAAATATGTATCGGTAATCGAATGTAAGATATGCGATATAAACATGAATAATATGAAAAAAGAATGCTGGATAGAAATTAAAAAAGAATTTAATTCAAATAATGAGATTTATTCTTCTGTTGCAGACATTTTAATGTAAGTATTATGCTATCTATCAATTGATCTGGACACTTTGTGAATGATTGTACTAGTAGTAGATTTATCAAATCCACTAAAATCTCCTGCTACTTGCAAAAAAGGATCCGTTGCAGAAAAACACAGAGTCACTAGCACCTTATTTTCCGGCAATACGATGTTGTTTCTTAAATAAATTATTTATTATGTACAGAAAATGTAAATGCTAAGTATAGCTGTTACTTTACTTATCTCTATGTGGAAGAACAAATTTCATCTTTAATTTGTTCTATTATATTTTACAGCACCTTTCGACAAACAGAATCTTGCACTAAATTCTTTATCATTTCATTTTTTAAAATGATCTTCACATTTTATAAATTTTTTTCAGCTCTACGCCGTTTTAATATATTTATTAATTCAAATATATCTTCATCGTCACTTGAAATATATGCATTAATTCATTCATAATTTTAAAATAATAACTGTCACGTTAATCAAATTGACACATGATGTTATTTTGTTCACTGAACTGTGGTTGAACTGCAGAATTCGGCCGCTCAGCTGAACCGCACTTTGAACCAAGCTCATTATTTGTACCAGGTTTGTACAACGCAATCTGTCATCTCACTGTAAGTTCAAGACTGAACTCACACTGAACCTATATTGTACAACCGGGCCTTAGAGACCCAGGACCTCTAGATACTTGACATTTAGTTATCCCCCCACACCCCAAAACCATTTTGGAAATTTAACAACCAAAATGCACTAGTACAGAAAAAACATTTACCGACTTTAATTACGAGGGCAGGGTGAAAATGTAACAAGTCAAAGTCAGCACATTCTTAGTGAATACAATTAAGTAAAGTAGAGCATGTTGTAATGAGGTCAAGTATTCTAAATAATATTCTTTGACGTAAGTAGCTAACTATTTGCCGACTTAGTACTTTTGTAATTAAATATATGGTAGCGTTAGGTCAGTTATAGCGACAGTCACACAGTCAGATGCAGTCACATAGTCAGATAGTCAATACGAGAGTTCAGTAGGAACTCGACAACACCAACCATGTAGTAAGTGTGAATAAATCTTTGTTATTTGTTGAACCAAATTGTAAGTACAAACTTATTTACATCAACCCTAGTACTTGTCCTTTCTCCGGTCTGACAAGAACCCATATAAATTATTTGTTAATTCTCCTTTAAATAAGGGAGGCTTACAAATTGGTGGCAGCGGTGGGATATTTTGTCAGATCAAAGGGGCCAATCGTTTTTGGTCCACTCGCGGAAAAGCAAGTATTGGGAATTTCAACAATAACAACAATTGTATTCTCTTCGATACAAATGATGGCATCGATTTGCGAATTTTTTTTTCCAAACTACACGAACTAAATGTTTGGTAAATTGAGAAGCATGGATTCAATGACAACAAGCAAGTAAGTGACTCAAGAAAGATGTACGGCCAAAGAAGATCAAATTACAACGAGAGAAGACGCTCTGTACAATGTTACATTTGCAATGGCAACCACTATGCCAGGCAGTGTCAGCAACAGCATCAGCGTCAACGAGCGAATCACTATCTGAGGGAAGAAAATCACCATTATCATAGGGAAGAAAATTACTACTATCCGAGGTAAGAAAATTACAACTACCAGAGGGAAGAAAATTACAATTATCCGAGAAAAGAAAATTACAATTACCAGAGAGAAGAAAATTACCATTATCCGAGGGAAGAAAATAAGCATTATCCGAGGGAAGAAAATTACAATTATCCGAGGGAAGAAAGTTACAACTATCAGAGAGAAGAAAATTACCATTATCAGAGGGAAGAAAATAACCATTATCAGAGGGAAAAAAAATACAATTACCAGAGGGAAGAAAACTACAATTATCAGAGTGACGATTACTACGACTACCAGAGAGAAGATGACGACACTCATTATAGAAGAAACCAAGATCAGTGTTATAATTGCAATGGCAACCATTACGCCAGGCATTGTCAGCGCGAGCGTCAGCATAAGCATCAGCATCAGCATAAGTATCAGCATCAGCAGTCAAATTTTTATGATAATCATAAAGAAGAAGATATTGAAAATGATACACATTATAACAGAAGAGAAGCAGAAACAACAGGCCAAACTAAGAAAAATACAGAAGAAATAGACGCGGAAGAATTAAAAGAGATGAAGGAAATTACGTGGTTCTTTAATATGTTAAGAATGGCGGAAATATCCGGTGACCAAGAGGCAGCTCTTATGATTTATAACCATTTAGATGGAATTCCGATGGACCATGGAGTATTAAGATGTTTTGGATGTAAGATGCCTAAGAAAAAGTACTGCCTTTGTGAAGAAATTAAAGAAAGAGAAAAAAAAAATATTGCTGAAATAGACGAGAGTGAGGATGACACCCAACAAGTAAGTTCGGAAGAAGACCGTAGCAGTGAAGAGAGACCTAATGACACCGTGACCGAGGAAGCTCCGGAAATTTACGAGGTAAATAGGGAGGAAAAAGAAGCATCAGGGGTTAAAAATGATGGCTTAATAGAGGGAACGGGTATTGAAGAAATTTCACAAGCGGTTAATGAAGGAAATGACGAAGTTGGACAGATCAGCATTAAGTTCGAAAACAGCAAACAGTTTCAGAGGAATAAAGAACAAAGAAAACAGTACGATAGGAAGAATCCACATCAAATGAAGAACTCCACAACAGATGGCCAAAAGATGAAAAGAAGTACGAGCAAACGAGATTCGATATTTAGACGACATAAGCAGTACTACAAGAAGAAATTCAAACCAAATTCGACATTCACAAATAACCACAAGAAAGAACGAGCTACGAGGTACAAACTTCAATTTTATTCTAGTGTTGTGCGTTATAAAATAAACATAAGACGATGGTGGTGTTTATTTGGACTATTTTATGGATGGTTTGTGTTTATGTATATTTAATTTTAAATTAGTAAAAATTAAGGGAATGTAACAAGGAAATAATAGTTAAATTATGTTTTGTGTAATATGTAAATTGTGCCCCTTTGCAGGAAGCAAATTGTTTGAAAAAGGGAGGAATGTAACAAGTCAAAGTCAGCACATGTCTTGAATAAACATTATAAACGAGGTTGCTGAGGCTATGAGCATCTCAACCGAACGGGTACGGAACATTTTGCATACATTTTTGGAAATTAGAAAGCTATCTGACAGATGGGTGCCGCATTTGCTCTCTGTTGACAACAAGCGCGACCGTATGACAAGTTCAATAGAGTGTTTGGCGATGTTCAAGCGCAATAAGAAGGACTTTTTTCTCTAGATTTGGCCTCCTGCGATTTTTATCTATTTTCAAGAAATGGCTCGGCGGAAAGAGATTTGGCTCCAACGATGAGGTCATCTCTGAGACAAACGCCTATTTTAAAGGATTGCCAAAATCGTATTATTTGGAAGGGATCGAAAAATTAGAAAAACCTTGGACGAAGTGTATCGACCTACAAGGATATTATGTTGAGAAATAAAATATGTTTTGACCAAATAAATCATTTCTTATTTCATTTTTCAGGGACTTTCACCCTGCCCTCGTACTGTAAATAAACATCAGAAATAATGCAGTCTATGCTATGTATGTTACTATAGTTACGTCAACGGTCGTCATACGTGGCGTATAATTCTATAAACTTTATAGAACCACGCGGTGAACTTCCTTTGGCGTGGCATGCATTTTAAGCCTGGCTGGCCCGGTGCAGAGTTGTGTGTTACCGCATTGGACAATAATTCGCTAATTATTCGAGTATTTGAAAAAAAAAGCCATTTTTTTCTATAAAAAAGTAAGGTAAGATTATGAATTTATAAAAATTATATTTATAAGGTATAAAGACATTCCAAACAACATTAGATAAAAAATGGCGTGTCTGATTATATTTTATTAACAAAATAATTTTTTTTTAGTACTAAACAAGTAAGTATAATACTTTAATCAAGTTATCATTTTACTTTATTGAAAAAAATAATTGCTTGTTGTTATTCAAGTAAGTTATACGAGTATATTGAATGAAGTTTTTTTTTTTGACAATATATGTTTTTTCTCTTAGTGTATAATTCTATTTCCGCTTGACGGCAGACAAGCTATTTGGTCTGGGTAACTGGGTGAGTGGGGCCCCTAGGCTGGCTGGGCCCCTAGGCCGTGACCTTGTAGGTCTAGGCGGAAATCCGAGCCTGGATGTGTGTAGCGTAATAGTAGGTTATATTGGTGCAACACGTCGACGTACCGTATTATACGGAATGATTCACTAAGTAATGAAGCTTATACTTACCTAAGTCTGTCGTCGAAAGACGTGCTGCAAGATGAAAGGGTGGCCTAAAATTACACCCACACACACAGTTAGCGGATAAGATTCTATATTATTAAAAGGATCTACAAAAGGGTGTCATATAAGTTAAATCTACAAAAGGTTTTACTACAAGTTATGTCAAAAAATGCCAACGGAACTCAGCATTCCGATTTTCGATGTAGCCGAAACAAAATGAATTCGTTTTACATCGAAGACAGCAAAATGTTCATCAAAAAAATTGATCCTGTCAGCAACTCGCTGGTAGTATTCCACTGCATTCTGATAGATAGCAATATGTAACGGAAGACGCCAAGGTCACATATCAGTAGTTGCAACTGTCACAGTAATAATAATAGCTAATTAATCATATTACTCAATTGAACAACGTGACTGTTACACCACCCTACTTTTTAAACATACATATCATTACGGTATATACCATCAAATGGAGTAGCACGAACCCCAAAATAATTCATAAAATATTCACTCATACAATTCATCAAATAATCAGTTTTCGTCAAACACTCTCATCCAAACACACCAACCTCTCTTTAACCAGATTCGTAGATCACTTCATATAAACTCATTTATTTATAACACTCGAAATCATTTATCACACAACAAATCTTCAATCACATCTATCCAATCACTCCTATTTACTTATCATTCATCTTCTTTCTTTAACGTACATAATATATACGCAAAACATCTCAAATTACTCACGCTTCTCATGAATCTAATAACTAATCTAACAACGAATCTACAAAGATTAGAAAAGATAAAAGCGAAAGCCTGCATCTGTATATACTTGTAAAAGAAAAGTTCACACAATGCAGTAAATTAAAATAAAACAAAAAGATTAGAAACGAAGAGAGTGCCCTCTGCGCTTGTTTTGGAAAGTGAATTCCACTCAATTGAAATAAAAACGAATTAAATATATATGGGCCATTCTTTGGGAAACGAACACCCCAGCTTCTCCAAAATTTGAAGCGTCAAATAAATTTTAAAAGGGCATAAAGAAAAAGGAAAAAGTATATAGTTTTCAACTATGAGTGGCGAAATTGATAATTTTCATGATTTTAAAGTGTTTTGGCCACTTTTTTGGCCAAAGATTTGAGAAACAAGATGTTAAAGTGGAAAAAATGCTTGAGTTTGGTTTAGTTTATATTCTAATGGCAGCATATCGTTTCCTGTTGAAAAACTAAAATATTTTGTCTCGTATCAATTTATCTAAAATGTTGCCATTCTTTAGCAAAAGTGGGTCGAAGACATTATTAATATTTTAAATCTATTAAATTTTTACTCAAAAACAAGGCATCCTACGAAATAAATTATCTAACAAAAAATAATTAAAATGCATTTAAGAATACGTATGATTTTTTTCAGAATTTGTGATACATTCTTAAAGTTTTTGTTTATTTGGACTAGAAAATTTTGGAATTCTAAAATGTTATGATTTTTTACTCGAAAAGGATCAAGTTTCTAGAAAAAATTGAAAGAACAGAAATTGTTTGGAATTTACCAAGCAATATGTGTGTTTTTTTTTAGAATTTTCTGACACATTTCAAATTTTCCTAAAAGTCCAAAAAAAGCAAAAGAATTTAAAATGTGTCAAAAAATTCTAAAAAAAATGTACGTATTCTTTGATGAATCCTAATAATTTTTTGTTACATAAAACTTTTTCATAAGACGCCTTGTTTTAGAGTAAGAAATTGGTAAATTTCAAGTAATAACTATTTTTTCGACACATTTTTGCTAAAGAAGCGTAACTTTTTACAAAAATTTCCACGAGACAAGATATTTCAGTTCTTCGATAGGAAACGAGATGCCGCCGTCAAAATGTAAATTAAACCAAACTCAAACAATTTTTTCAACGTAAAAATTTTGTTTCTTAAATCTGGGGCCAAAAAACTCTAAAATCATGAAGATTATCAATTTCGCCATACATAGTTGAAAACTAGATACTTTTGCCGATTTTTTCATGTCCTTAAAAAATTTATTTGACGCTTAAAATTTTGGAGAAGGTGGGGTAATGAATTTTAATTTATTACATATTTTTGTAAAATAATAAATATTTATAAATATTCTGACCATAATACGAGTATCTTCAACTATGAAAAATAACGCAGTATATATATATATATATAATTATATACATATACATATATACTGCGTTATGTTTCATAGTTGAAGATATTCGTATTATGGTCAGGATATTTATAAATATTTATTATTTTACAAATATATAATGAATATTATTGCTTACTAAATATAGATTCAACCTTATATTTAAATGCAGTTGACAACATATCTAGCATAAATAATAGTTATTTATGTATCCAAGCCTGAAAACAAGCATTTCTGGTCAGTGGCATGATTATTAGCACGAGCCGCAAGGCGCCCAGGACTAATAACATGGTCTGGGTCAACGCTAATTTCACGCGTGGTACATACAATATTTTATGCACAACAAAATAATTTTTAATGACATGTTCAAAAAATTAAAATATGTACATAGGTTATATGTCAAAATGTAATTTTGTAAAATCAAGTATTCATAATAAATAAAAATTATCATTTTATTTATGTATCCATAGTAATTATTTTTGTATGGCCCGCGGAATAATAACAAGTGTTTAAGCTCGCTTTATACATCTAAAACACAAGAATTTTGGCCCGGTTTTGAATAAAAGAATTAATTAGTTCAATTGCCATATTTTTATTATTTATATATGCTTTTCCACTTTTAATCCCTATTTTTATAAAGGGTACGAACAGCCACTCTTTCTGCCATACTATGATGGTGATAATTCCAAATTATTAAATTTTTTTAATTGTTGATACAATTGGAATTGATTTGTTATTAAATTTGAAAATAAATCTTGTTCTAATAATACTTATGTTTTGTTTGATTTTATTTAAATTATAAGATAGATTGACTTATAAAAAACTTCAAGCAGTGACGTTTATAAATAATAAATGAAAAGCAATTGCTACAATTTAACAGAATTTATAATATTTATTTTTAAAGTTGCGTAATAAAAAATGGAAAACTAGTTTTGTATGCAGCTGTTAAATTTTAAAATCTACAGTTTTCTTTCGTAAAATGGACAGGAGAGCAGGAAACTGCGTAAACCTAATATCCTATGTTAAATGCCTATGTTCATCCTTACTAAGCACTACCTGGTATAAAACTGGAGTTACTAACAGAAAAAGTTGTTAGACAAATTAATAACTAGTCAACTGTATTTTCTATCATAACCATATCAAATACGAGTATAAAATCCAAGCACTGAAGAAAACTGAAAATACATTAAAATAGTTAGTTGTTTTATCTAATTTACATACTGGTCGGTGTTGCATATACTGAGGTAAAATTAATTTTACTACAACGAGAGTGATCTACACTGTTATTATTTAGCTTTTAGAGAAGACATTAAAAAAGTCTTTTAATCTGTTATCTGAAAAATGATAGTTATTTGTCAAAGAAAGATTAACACTTTCTTCACAAGATACATATATACTTTTGTACACTACCCAATCGGAAAATAAAGTGTTAAAGATGATTAGAGATTCGATTAAATAAATAAAGGTAAATGACTGAGCAGGGGCAGTGACAGCGAATACAGAACAACAAATATCTAAAACCTGTAGCAATATTGTTGTTTTGATGTTCGAATGTTGATATAAATTAAATGAACATGCTAAATGAGAACACTATAATATTTTTGAAAACATGCAACTATTACCCATTAAATGGATGTCAGTCTGTTATACCAGTAAAAAAATAGTGAATATAAAAATGTTCAGCGAGCGATAATCGGACAATCAAATGCTATTTCACTCTAAACCCAGGTGTGCGTCTTGCTCTCGCCTAGATATTCACGGCAAAATAATCATCCTCTTTCTACCACTATCTCACTCCAAATTACTTACTAAAACTACTTACTACATTTGGGCGTCAATCACTTGTCTTCTCTTTTAACGCACATGTTTAACTAGAGTCGAAACCACTAGATACTTCTCTCCAACATATCTAGCAGCTAGTTAACCAAAAACTAGCCTTCTAGTTCCAACCATAATTAAACTAATTATTGGTCACACACACTAATTATATCCAAACTCTACAATATTAATATTCTACTCATACTCATATACAGGATGATTCACGACTTTCTTCATTAATATAAAAGGTATGTAGTATTCAATGTCCTGATATAGAAATTTTTTTTTTCGAGGTCACCGAATCAAAAATGAATTCGTTTATATCGAAGACAGCAAAATGTTCATCAAAACAAATTGATCCTGTCAGCAAATCGTTGGTAGTATTCCACTGCGTTCTGCTAGTTAGCAATATGTAACTGTGGATGCCAAGGTCACAGGTCAGCAGTTGCAACTGTCACAGTAACAATAATAGCTAATTAATCATATTACTCAATTGAACAACGCGACTGTTACACCACCCTACTTTTTAAACATACATATATACATACATATCATTACGGTATATACCATCAAATGACGCTGCATGAACCCTAAAATAATTAATAAAATATTCACTCATACAATACATCAAATAATCAGTTTTCGTCAAACAGTCTCATCCAAACAAACCACCCTCTCTTCAACCGGATTCATAGATCACTTCATATAAACTCATTTAATTATTACACTCGAAATCATTTATCACACAACAAATCTTCAACCACATATATCCAATCAGTCCTATTCACTTATCATTCATCTTCTTTCTTTGACGTACCTAACATTTGCGCAAAACATCTCAAATTACACACGCTTCTCATGAATTTAATAACGAATCTAACAACGAATCTACAAAAATTAGAAAAAATAAAAGCGAAAGCCTACACTTGTATATACTCGTAAAAGAAAATTTCACACAATGCAGTAAATGAAAATGAAACAAAAAGATAAGAAAGGAAGGGAATGCCCCCTGTGCAATATACATTATCAGGACGTTGAATACTACATACCTTTTATATTAATGAACAAAGTCGTGAATCATCCTGTATATGAGTATGAGTTGAATATTAATATTGTTGAGTTTGGATATAATTAGTGTGTGTGACCAATAATTAGTTTAATTATGGTTGGAACTAGAAGGCTAGTTTTTGGTTTACTAGCTGCTAGATATGTTGGAGAGAAGTATCTAGTGGTTTCGAGTCTAGTTAAACATGTGCGTTAAAAGAGAAGACAAGTGCTTGACGACTATATTTAGTAAGTAGTTTGGAGTGAGATAGTGGTAGAAAAAAGGTGATTATTTTTCCGTGAATATCTAGGCGAGAGCAAGACGCACACCTGGGTTTAGAGTGAAATAGCATTTGATTGTCCGATTGTCGCTCACTGAACATTTTTATATTCACTATTTTTTTACTGTTATAACAGACTGACATCCATTTAATGGTTAATTGATGCATGTTATAATAAATATTATTGTGTTCTCATTTAGCATGTTCATTTAATTTATATCAACATTCGAACATCAAAAAAACAATATTGCTATAGGTTTTGGATATTTGTTGTTCTGTATTCGCTGTCACTGCCCCTGTTCAGTCATTTATCTTTATTTATTTAATCGAATCTCTAATCATCTTTAACACTTTATTTTCCGATAGGGTATTGTACAAAAGTATATGTGTATCTTGTGAAGAAAGTTTCAATCTTTCTTAGATAAATAACTATCATTTTTCAGATGACAGATTAAAAAACTTTTTTAATGTCTTCTCTAAAACCTAAATAATAAGAGTGTAGATCTCTCTCGTTGTAGTAAAAATAATTTTACCTCAGTATATGCAACCAGTATTTAAATTAGATTAAACAATTAACTATTTTAATATATTTTAAGTTTTCTTCAGTGCTTGGATTTTATACTCGTATTTGATATGTTTTTCTGTTAGTAACTCCAGTTTTATACCAGGGAGTGCTTAGTAAGGATGAACATAGGCATTTAACATAGGATATTAGGTTTACGCAGTTTCCTGCTCTCCTATCCATTTTACGAAAGAAAACTGTAGATTTTAAAATTTAACAGCTGCATACAAAACTATTTTAAAAATGTAATAATTTGGAATTATCACCATCATAGTATGGCAGAAAGAGTGGTTGTTCGTGCCCTTTATAAAAATAGGGATTAAAAGTGGAAAAGCATATATAAATAATAAAAATATGGCAATTGAACTAATTAATTCTTTTATTCAAAACCGGGCCAAAATTCTTGTGTTTTAGATGTATAAAGCGATCTTAAACACTTGTTTTTGTTCCGCGGGCCATACAAAAATAATTACTATGGATACATAAATAAAATGACAATTTTTATTTATTATGAATACTTGATTTTACAAAATTTTATTTTGACATATAACCTATGTACATATTTTAATCTTTTGAACATGTCATTAAAAATTATTTTGTTGTGCATAAAATATTGTAGGTACCTCTCGTGAAATTAGCTTTGACCCTGACTATGTTATTAATCGTGGGGTGCGTTTGGATTCCGATATTTAGAATACTAATACTAGATAGTGTACTAAATTAAACACTAATGACGTCATTATATGGGATATTGGGACTTAAGTATTTAGGTTTTTACAGGGTTCCCTAATTCACTAAATAAATGGCGTCTGTGCATATGATCGTTGTGTCAAGTCAACGTGAAAAGTTTGTTTGTGTAAAAACGAAACATTTTATAATATTTATTCTAAATATGACTTCTACATACTTCATATGTAGTATGTGATACAATAAATATTTATTATTATTTGTGAAAGAATTTTTATTCAAGTTCAAAATTCAAATAACAGATGTCTATAGTATGTATTCGAATTCACGACAGATCTTTAGCTCTAAATCCTAACGTCCTAATACTAAATATTACCAAACCGAACACGGCCCCGGTCGCCTTGCGGCTCGTGCTAATTATCATGCCACGGAACAGAAATGCTTGTTTTCACCCTTGATACATAAATAACTATTATTAATGCTAGATATGTTGTCAACTGCATTTAAATATAAAGTTGAATCTATATTTAGTAAGCAATAATATTCATTATATATTTGTAAAATAATAAATTATATATATGTATATATATATATATATATCTTTTTGTTTCATTTTCTTTTACTGCATTGTGTGAATTTTTTTTACGAGTATATATATATACAAGTGCAGGCTTTCGCTTTTATCTTTTCTAATCTTTGTAGATTCGTTGTTAAATTTGTCATTAGATTCATGAGAAGCGTGAGTAATTTGAGATGTTTTGCGCATATGTTATGTACGTCAAAGAAAGAAGATGAATGATAAGTGAATAGGAGTGATTGGATAGATGTGATTGAAGATTTGTTGTGTGATAAATGATTTCGAGTGTTATAATGAAATCAGTTTATATGAAGTGATCTATGAATCTGGTTGAAGAGAAGTTGGTGTGTTTGGATGAGAGTGTTTGACGAAAACTGCTTATTTGAAGAATTGTATGAGTGAATATTTTATTAATTATTTTGGGGTTCGTGCTACGTCATTTGATGGTATATACCGTAATGATATCTATGTATGTATGTAAGTTTAAAAAGTAGGGTGGTGGTCCTAGCCTAGGGGCCCAGCCAGCCTAGGGGCCCCACTCACCCAGCTACACAGACCAGGTAGCTTGCCTTCCGTGAGGCGGAAATACAATTATACGCTAAGAGAAAAAAACATATTTAAAAAAAAAAACACTTCATTCAATATATAACTTACTTGAATAGCGCCAAGCAATTATTTTTTCAATGAAGTAAAATAATAACTTGATTAAAGTATTATACTTACTTGTTCAGTACTAAAAAAAAATGATTTTGTCAAGCAAATATAATCAGACACGCCATATTTTATCTAATGTTGTTTGGTGTGTCTTTATACCTTGCAAATATTATTTTTATAAATTTATAATCTTACCCTACTTTTTTATCAGTGTAGAAATACTCAAATAATTGGCGACTTATTGCCCAATGCGGCAACACACAACTCTGCACCGGGCCAGCCAGTCTTAAAATGCATGCCATGCCCAAGGAAGTTCACCGCGTGGTTCTATAAAGTTTATAGAATTATACGCCGCGTATGACGACAGTTGACGTAACTATAGTAACATACATAGCATAGACTGAATTATTTCTGATGTTTATTTACAGTACGAGGGCAGGGTGAAAAGTCCCTGAAAAATGAAATAAGAAATGATTTATTTGGTCGGTAATTTTTTTTTCTGTACTAGTGCATTTTATTTCCTAAATTTCCAAAATGGTGTTTGGTTGGGCGGGGAGGCTCAAATGTCAAGTATCTAGAGGTCCTGGGTCTCTAAGTCCGGGCCAACACACATCATTAGCACAACACTATTGAAGTTATAAATCCACGTTTTTACAAGGATTCTTTGAATATTTTAGAAATTATAACTTTCACAAAAGTAAATTAGAAATGAAGATAAGATTTGTCAGCTTCGTGTCACAGATTATATGGATGTCACTTAATTCGAATAATACAGTTGTTTTTCAGTTCTTGAGGGACGAAAAATTTATTGTCTGATAGAGTCGTCCAAAAAAATCGTATGCCATATTTTTGTAGGTGGTTCAGTGGTATCGAGTCGGCCCTGTGGCTCTACCTCCACTAACATCTTGGTGAGGGTTGATTTGACGACTGGTAACCGCATATCACTCAGCGATATCTGCTACGACAGAGTGCCACATCCAGTAATGGGTAAAATGCGCGATGATATTTTTTATATTTTTAATTTAAGATTTTGAACATTGAAAATTTTGGAGCTAATTTGTCTAGTGCATCATTTTAAAATTATATAGGTACATATTTGAATTAAAATTTTTTTTTTTATAAACTTACCGGATATTCCTCCCAGTAGATCAGTTATTCGTTCCTTCGTGATGGAAAATCTGTAATCAACAATAATTATTGTTATATAATATATTTTTTCATTTATTCTACGTTGGTAAGATCATAAGGAAGTATGAATTCCAGTTGTGTATCGAAAAAGCGTTTATTACGATACGCAACATTTTTTTTAATAAGGTTGGTAGTACTTGATGATATAATGTAAATTTACGTTTCCACGTCTTAACATAGTCTTAGTTTTAGTTTTTCGACATAACCTTGTTGTTTGTCTTATGTGAATGCGGCTGAGCGTTTCTAGTTACTGTTTTAAACTTAATCGTTGTGTTTGTCGACGTGCATAAATTTCAATATAACGTCAAAATTTCTTTGGTTGTATATGATTTATCGTGCTTTCAACTACCTTATATAGTTCAGCAATTAATTTTATCTTCCATGATATATAGACAAGTATAATAGAAATAATTTTTACCTGAAAATAATACATCTTCGTGCGATAGTTCCGATGTTTATTCCCTAACTATTAGTGAGCTTTTAACTGCTGTATCTTCTAAACGCGTAGTTACTACAGATTTCAAAAATTACCATTTGGGTAAATTGAATAGCGCTAATAATAAACCAAGACCTGTATAAATTTCTTTTAAAAAACGGTCAAAATATAAGAGGCACTAAATTCAACACAATTAAAATTGTTATTGAGAAATCTCTCAAGCAAAGGGAGTATTTTACAGAATTAATTACTGAACTTAATCGAAGGAAAGAATCTGGGGAAGACGACCTGTGCATAAAATACTTAAATGGTGTCCCGCTTCTAAGTGTGGCAAAAAAACTAGTAAAGAAAAACATTTCAGTTTATTATCAGAATGTGCGTGGAATCAACACAAAATTTCAGAACTTTATTTAAACGTATTATCCGCAACATACGATATCCTCGTCTTCTCTGAAACCTTACGTAATGAAAACATCTTTAATGGTGACTGGGAGAAGCAGCGGGAGGGTGTACTTATTGCCATAAATGACACTTTTGGTGCCCAACGAATCGACATCAGCTGTGAATTAATTAACATTGGCTTTGTTTAAAATTGCGCCCCAAAACTCAATCTACATTAATGCAGATTACATTCCACCCGATACTACTTCTATGAAATATACCGCTTTCTACGAAATGCTTAGTACATTGCCATTTATTTTTCATTGTAATATTTTGATTGGCGGAGATTTCAATTTAACAAATTTAAATAAATATTATACCGAAAATCTCACTGAAAATCAAATTAATAACTTCTTACACTTTGTAAATTTATTAAACTTGGAACAAGTGAACAATGTTTCCTACATTCATTATAATATTCTTGATGTTATCATAAATTTAAATAGCAATGTAACAAAATGTTTAAAAACCTTATTGTCAGAGGATGCACATCATCCTGCACTGAATATTGTTATTTCTGTTGTTGATATTTGCTATACCAAATTCAAATAACCAGTGTCATATATAATTTTAAAAAAGGCAACTATGAACTGCTTTATTTCCTACTCAGTAATATTGATTGGCAATCATTAGAATCCTGTGATAATGTAAACTATGCTGTGCAAAAATTTTATGATATGATTTATGATGTAGTTGACATTTGTATACCAAAAATTATAAAGTGTACAAACAAATTTCCATTTTGGTTCACAAAAGGAAAGACAAGTTAAAACTAGAAGAACATCACAGGAAGCTATTCAGCAAACACGGTTTGCTATTATAAAACATTGCGCTCTTTTTGCTAAATATAATTTAAAAAGCTTACACTAATTATATAAGTTCACTAGAAAACAATATTGTAAATGACCCAAATATTTTTGGACATAAAAAGGAGACGGATAATAACAAAATTCCGGCAACTATGTATTGCGATGGTCAACCTTTTGAATATGGTGTAAAAATATTTGAATCTTTCGTAGATTAAATTTTCTTTTTTATAAGACTACTAATGTTAACCGCAACAACTCAGCTATTAATATTCCCAATTCTAACTGCGATTTATTTAAAGTTAGTGAAATCTCGTTTAATGAAATTATTGATGTTATTAAGGCACATAAAAATACTATTTCTGTGGGGCCTGATAATATACCAGTGTATATTTTTAAAGGATGTTCTGATATTTTACATAGCTTATCCGTTACATGTACTATTCATTTTTGCCTGAAAACAAATACTGTCCCAGATAAATGGAAAATTTCTAAAATATTTCTACTATTTAAATCAGGCGACAAGTCTTAAATTAGCAATTATCGTCTCATTTCCTGTTTAAATTCAGTCGCAAATTTTTTTAAAAATACTTTGTTCAAACATATTCAACTTCAAACCAGACATTATATAAGTCCCCATCAGCACGGCTTTGTACCTCGTAGATCAACTAATACAAGTCTAACTAAGTTTGATCAATTTATTTACGATGCCATTAATAACAGGAAACAGATCAATATGACATATACTGATTTTTCGAAGGCTTTTGATTCTGTTTCCCATGTATTACTTTTAGAAAAGTTTAAAACTATTGGCTTTTCCGATAAATTGTACCTCTTACTTAGGTCATATTTGTACAACAGGGTGCAATATGCGGAATGTAATGGATTTAAGCCGAGAAATTTCATAGCAATTTCTGGAGTTCCTCAAGGCTTAGTCCTAGGTCCCCTGCTATTTCTCGTATTTATTAATGATTTAGCATCTGTAATCGAGCATGCTAACTATCTGATGTATGCAGATGATTTTAAATTATTCCGCATTATTACTGACATTGGGGATTGCAGCCATTTACAAAAAGATTTACAATCAATATACAATTGGTCGAAAATTAATCATTTAAATTTTAATATTAGCAAATGTCAGTTAATTAGTTACAGTAAAAAACAGATTACGATCAACTATGACTACATTATGAACATTGAAATTCTTAAGCGTGCTGACATAATGAAAGATTTAAGTCGTTGTTTAGATTCTAAACTAAATTTAATTTTTATGCTGAAAATATTATTGCCTCCTGTTATAAAATGTTGGGTTTTATTTAACTATCCACATCTTAATTTAAAAGTCTTCATTGCTATAAAATTTTATTTGAATCATTAGTTCCCAGTAAGTTGTACTATGGTTTTATTATATGGTTTCCTACACAACGGTATTTAATTAATGCTATAGAAGGTATTCAGAAGAAGTTTTGTAAGACTGTTTGTTATCGATTGTTTTGTTTTTGGCCGAATAATGAGTATAAATCTTTTCTTTATACCTTCACTTTAGAACAATTGGTGATTAGACATGGTAAACAAAAACTCCTATTTTTATACAAAATTATTAATTGCTATGTTGATGATAGTGCACTACTTTCACAATTAAACTTTTTTTTAATACTTGTAACGCTAGAAATAATAATATATTTTTACGTAATTTTTCGCGAACAAGATATCATTATAATTCGCCAATTAATGCAATAATAATAATAATAATAATAATAATAATATAACTTTATTGACAATCTGTCAATGGCGAGGTTCAGCTAAAAGCTGTTCTTCCACCTAACCATACAAAATAAGTCAAATAATACAGAGTGTGTAATAAACACGCCAACAAATTTAAACAAAATCAACTTATACACTTTTCACCAAGAAATAATATGTTAAAATACAAAATTCAAAATACAAGTCAAATTATCCTTAACTACATAGTAATTTTAGTGCAATAGCGAAACATAGTTTACATTATATTCTAATCTTAAAGTACATTTTTGATATGAGTCTTAAAAGAATTTAATGATAAAGATTTCAAAAAATTTGGAATGTCATTGTAAAGTGTTGGAGCCAGATAGGACTTTTAAATTTGGACTTATTGAAAGTAGGTACAGCATATAAATCTTTTCCACGTAAAGTGTAATTATAATTCTTGTGAACTAGTTTTTCAGATAAATATGAGGGAGTAGCAGTAAGTCTGATCTTATGAATGAGACAGAGATACGATCTTTTAACTTGAATATCAATATCATCCAAATCAGCAAGGTCACGGTATCTCGAAATATGGTCATATTTACGAACATTATATACGAACCTTAGACAGGAATTCTGCATGAGTATTATTTTATGTTTATCTATCTGAGACAGATTTGGAACATATACCAAAGAACAATAGTCTAATATTGGCAGGATCACTGATTTTACTAGGCGCAATTTGACTAATTCTGAAAGTTCATTACGAAATTTATAAAGATGTCGCAATTTTAGTCTGGCAGCTGTTAGCTTAATTGACAAATGCTTCCTGAAATTTAAGAGCTCATCAATATATACTCCTAAACTTTTTACAAATACACTACGAGTGAGACGAACTCCATCAAGCACAATATCAGGTGTGTCAATGGAACCAAATAATACCAGAGCTGATTTTTCTGCATTTATTTTGAGACCATTATTGTTTATCCATGAGACTAAGTTCTCAAGATCAGCATTAATAATTACAACTTTTTCGCATATTTCAGTAGGGGATACCGAGGCTAATATTTGTGTGTCATCAGCATAGGAGTGGACAGAGCAAAAATTAAGGACTGAGGGCATATCCGCGACATAGAGTAGGAAGAACAAAGGGCCCAGGATAGATCCTTGAGGCACGCCACATTTAGATAAAAATACTGTTGAATTTACTACAGTCGAATTTGTTACCATAGCGACACTGAAATTTCCATTATTTAAATAATTACTACACAACCGAATAGCCATTTCAGAAAAGTTGTAATAAGACAACTTAGCTAAAAACATATTATGATTGACCATATCAAAAGCTTTGGAAAAGTCTATTTGAATGAGAATAGATATGTTTGATTTATCCAAATTACCAATCATACAGTCAATAATATTTAGTAAGGATGTGCTTGTACTGTGTCCACTACGAAAACCAGATTGAGTATTTGGAAAAATAGAACTATACGTGGCATATTCAGTAATTTGATCGCAACATATTTTTTCTAAAATTTTAGATAATGTAGGTAATATACTGATTGGACGCAGGTCATCGAAGCTACTGGGATTATCTAATTTAGGAATAGGCTTAACAATTGCACTTTTCCAAACTTCAGGCACTACTCCTTCTAATAAGCACGTATTAATTATATGTGTAATGTAGTCCAAAATAATAGGTAAAATAATCAAAATCATCTTACGAGACACACCATCAACGCCAACTGCATTAGATTTGATATTATGAATAACTTTTAGAACATAATCACTGTCAACACATCTAAAATCAAAAGCACTACTAGTTCGTTTCGAGAATTTATTATTTAAATAGTGAGCAAGAGTATTTTGATTTATATTAGCTGTACTAACTTTATCCAGTAAATGTTGTCCGTAATCTTGTGGCTTCAACAATGGCTCTGAAATAGTTTTTGAAGTAGCATTATGAACACCAAATTTCGTTAGGTTACTCCATAGTTTTTTGGAATTACATAAATTAGCATTAACTTCAGATTCGAGAAAGGCTTGTTTTTCTCTACGAATAGCTGCTGTTGTAAAGTTTCTTAATTGTTTATAATATTCATATTTAGCAGGAGTTTTACTTCGTTTATAGGCCAATAAAGCCTTGTCTCGTTTTTTCTGCATAATTTTAATAACGGGCGTAATCCACGGAGTATAATGTTTATTTGTTTTAATACATTTTATTGGAGCATGTTCATCGAAGAGAGCTGTTATTTGACTACTAAGAAACATAACTTTATCATTAATATTTTCTAAATTAATAATTCTATTCCAATCCACTAGGGTGCAATCAGCAAAAAACATTTCAGAGTTAAAAATTTTGAAATCTCTATAGTACACAATCTTAGAAGTATTTCTACTTTTTGATAATTTTAAAACACAATATACACAATTATGATCCGATAAATCACTACAGTCAAGAGTACCTGAATTTGAGCAGATATCATTGCTAGATATCAAAATAATATCGATTAAAGATTGAGATACTGGTCTTGTATAGTTATTTATTAACTGATACATATTATTAGTACTAATTAAATCTGTAAAAAATTGAGAGCGAACATCATTCGATAATAGGTTTATATTTATATCCCCAGCACAAACTAGGTAATCTGACTGAGCACTAAATTCGGCAAATATAGAATCCAGGAATACTAGTTCGCTGTAAAATTCTGAATGTGGGTTATATATAACACCAAAACATACATTTTTATTAGAAATTTGACACTGTATCCATAAATGTTCTATATTATTAGAATTAACAAAGGATGTATCCAGAACTTTATGACGAATGCTACTGCGAACATAGAAAGCAACACCTCCCCCTCGCTTGTGTAATCTTTCTAAGCTAATTAAATTGTATCCATTTATTTCAAATAAAACTGATGGGGATGTGGCACTAATCCATGTCTCAGTAACAGCAACTATATCAAAATCAAATTCATAAACAAACTCTTTAAATTTCACAAAACAGGAATTTAGTGATCGCACATTTAAATGACTGAATGTAAACGTATTAAAAAGGTCATTGACTTGTAAATTTGAAACAGGTGATTTAGACATAAACAAAATATGACAAAAATTAACAATTATTCACAAAAGTAAAATAAAATGAAGGTCACTGCAAAGAAGCGAGAGTTAATTCGCAGCAAGCATGTTCTGGCGGCAACAATTAACCGTTCTGTGATCAGTAGCGTTTTAAGTATGATTTACAAATATACATTTGAATTTGAGCAAATATCCAAAGTAAAAATAAGAATAGAGAAAAATAAAAGCAAATTAAATCACACAGTTAAATCATTGAGGCTGTTAACATACATTTTTTTATCTCTGCCCTTATCTTTGATCTTAACTACAATACGACCGTCGGAGGTCCAAACATTTCTAAAGTTAAACTTATCTGTAGTAGCTTTAAGAAGTGAAAGTCTTTTCCGTGTTAAATCCTCTCTGATGGTGATGCCGGTTTTTTTAAGTTCCTTCTTTGATGTAAAAACCATGTTCCGTTTTCGATAGCTGACGAATTTGACTATTACGGGTCTGTTGACACCAATCTGCGGTTTGCCAATTCTTTGACATCGGTCAATATCACTTAATGACAGGTCCACATGTAACTTTTCACGGCACAGGTTCACAACACTATCATCTATGATCTCATTCTTAATTTCAGGTAGACCAAAAATGCGTATGTTGTTGCGCCGAGTATATTGTTCCAAATCGTCAACACTTTTTTCGACGGACTCTTTCAGATGATTATTTTGGTGCTTTACAGTTTTAAATTCCTCTTCTAAAGCATTAAATTTGTTTTCCAGCACTTTTTGGACCGTTTTAGACACTGCTTCCACAATGAGATCGATAAAATCCTTATTGGAGCTAAGTGTTAATAAGGATTCACTGATCATCAGCTTGATGGTATCTTTATCGTCTCGTGTCAGCATTCTATTGACGAAAATACTACACTTTTGACTCAAATATTAATTTTAAGTTTAAATTTTACTACAAAATTCTACTATTAAGCCAGAACACACTTAAGCACGTCTAGCTCAGCCGGCCGCTCATTACAATATCAATGTGTCGTACTTATAATTCAGTGTGTATCGAATTAGATTTTAGTGATAATTTAGCTTTATATACAAATAAGTTACGAAATTTATTACTTTGATGTACGTTTGCTTTCTTGTGTTTTTGTTCCTTATTATGTATTACTCTGTAATTGGGTTTATTTTGTTGGGTTATAAAGATTTATTATTATTTATAAGATAATATTATTATTGATGTTATACATTAAACTTTACTGGTTTAGTACTTTTATAATTAGATGTATTAGTAGCGTTAAATCAGTAGAGTGTAAATTAATAAACAATTTTATCATTTAAATTCGTCACTATTTATTACAAGTGTAAGTGCCTTCTTATTTCAACCATACCCTCGTACTTGTCTTTCTCCTATCTGAGAAGAATCTTTAAAAATTATTTACTAATCCTCTTTGAATAAGTTAGGGTAAAAATATTAATAATATATTAAATTGAAACTGTGATACTAAACATGTATACATAATGTATAAATAGTTTTAATAAAAATATTTTGAAGTATTGGTTCTATTTAAAAAACCATATTTCGAAAATGCGCATCTAAAAACAATACGAGGGTGGTCCGATAAGTACTTAGCCTCACCGCCAGATAGGACCACTATCGCAAGAGCAATTTTGTATCGATTAGAACATTCTCGTAGACAGCTACTGTTAAATTTTCAGCCGAATCGGATGCGTAGTTTTGTTTTGACCGCGTGTGGAAGCGAGCGTGTCCGCAGATTTGAGAAAAATGGAAAAAGAACAATATCGGTCGGTGATTCGATTCTTGTTTTCGGAAGGCAAATTGCGCAGCGAAATCAAAGAAAGCTTGGATGCTGTGTATGGGGCTCTTCTCCTTCGATGGCGACCGTCAAAAATTGGTTTAACGAGTTTCAACGTGGTCGCACGTTCGTTTTTTATGAGCCACGCCCAGGTGCCCAGAAAACGGCTATCACGGAGGATAACGTAACAAAAATCTACGATCTCGTATTGGTAGACCGCCGATTGAAGGTGAGCGAGATAGCTGAGACAGTAGGCATCTCAAAAGACCGCGTGGGTTATATTCTGCATGAATTATTGGGCATGAGAAAACTGTCGGCGCGTTGGGTGCCGCGTTTGCTCACTCCGGACAACAAGCGCATCCGTGAGATTACTTCAGAGCGATGTTTAGGCGCAATCCGAAGGAGTTTCTGCGTCGTTTCGTGACCGTCGACGAAACATGGGTACACTGGTACACATAGACCAAGGAACAGTCGAAACAGTGGACTTCACCCGGCGAACGTGCTCCAAAGAAGGCGAAGACTGTCCTATCGGTCGGAAAAGTGATGGCCACCGTTTTCTGGGATTCAAAAGGTGTGATCTACATCGATTACCTGGAGAAGGGCAAAACGATCACAGGGCTCTACTATGCCGAATTATTAGGCCAATTCGACGCCGAATTGCAGAAAAAACGGCCCCATTTGGCAAAGAAAAGAGTGCTCTTTCCCCATGCACAC
Source organism: Pterostichus madidus (assembly GCA_911728475.2). Classification (NCBI taxonomy): domain Eukaryota; kingdom Metazoa; phylum Arthropoda; class Insecta; order Coleoptera; family Carabidae; genus Pterostichus; species Pterostichus madidus. Next base: position 8,055,412 of record OU452319.1, on the reverse strand, counting down.
ATCTCCGCCGTCGCCACGGCCAAATTGATTAGGCTACGAACTGCTGCCCCATTTTTTGTTTCCAAATTTGAAAAAGTCTCTTGCCGGGCAGAATTTTGAGTCGAATGAGGCAATTATCGCCGCCACGGAGGCCTACTTAGCTGACCTACAGAAAACGTATTTTTCAGACAGGTTAAAGAAGTTTGAGCATCGCTGGATCAAGTGTATCGAACTCAAAGGAGAATATGTTGAAAAATAAATCGCCACTTTTTTAAATTTTTGTTATTCTTTTGTAGGCTAAGTACTTATCGGACTACCCTCGTATATTTATATCTCGCGACCTACGAAGATACTTTCAAGAAATTAAATTCTACTGAGCTGGCCTCCCAAATCTGCACAAAAAGTACAATATTACCGAAATCGTAACTCTAACAATTTAACAATAACTGTCGGAAATAGAAATATCCTTAAAAATCAGAAACGCTTGTTTATAATGGTAAATTATTTGTACTTACAGTAATTTTCTGGTTTTTCTGCAAATGTTTCTTAAACTAAGTCATGTTGTTACATCGGCAGTTGGACTAAAACTGATCAAGAAGTTTTGTATTTAATAAGATATTTACAGAAAAAAGTCGCATATAATTATGTGATATAATGTTTCGTATTCATAAATTCACAGGAAAAAATATAATTAATAATGCATTTCTTGAAATCAGGCTAAACAATGAAACTGCATTTAAATTTCCAATTAGCAATTAAAATTATAAATAACAAGTTGAAATTAGCGGAATCATCCTAAAACGATGTAAGTTAAATAATTTTCGCCATATTAAAATTATTGATATAGTTCTAATTAACAGAATATTATAATAATTTTTATTTATTTTTACAAATGACTAACAATTAAAATAATATATAACACACGAAAAGTTTACTGCATTATATATTTATTTAATCAAAATTAAAAATTTTACCCGGGTTGCACAACTAGTCTAAATTAGTCAATAAATCATAATTTTGAATGAGTTTCTCTTTATTTTGAAGTGAAATATTAAATTTATAATTTTCCAAAATATTTTTTTAATAATTTGACACAACTAAACAACAAAACTAAATCAAGACACCTGCCCTTATCATAAATCATCGGATTCATCCCGCAATTAAATTTCGCCAAACATTCCTATCATGACACATCTCTTTGGCTTCTACCACATTCATAATTTCTTTCATACAAGCTCGCTTATTACTTAGAGTAGTAATTTTTTTTCACGCAGCAATCCTTGAATCATAATTCTTTATTTATTCATAGGTTTTCCACGAAATGTTTCACCCCCAATTTTATCAACATACTAATCTTTTATTCGACATACGTTCCACATGCTCAAATCATCTTAACTGACTCATACCCACCTTATTAACAATATTTTTTGCACTCTCACACTCATCAAACACCAATGTATTCCGGACACGATCTCTTCTATTATATCCACACACACCCCGAAAATACTTTATTACCACAGCTATCATACGGCGTTCATTTGGCCTCATAAATACTCAACAGTCACTACCATACATCAATGTAAGCATTAAAACATCAATATACACACTCAATCGGGCATCTCTAAATATATTCACATTTTGAGCAATGGTTCCCAATACACCCAATACCTTGCAAACCGCAGATACTCTACTTAGATTACAACGTCCATCCCTCGATAACATACTACCCAAGTTTACAAACTCATTCACTTGACCTATTCTCACATCATTCACAGAAACATTGCATTCAGTCACCAAATAGCACTTCTCAAACCCAAATACTTTACATTTATCAACATTCAATAACATATTTAAACCTTTTTGCTACTTTATTTATACTTAAAATCATTCTTCTCAATTGTTATTCAGATTCAACCATACTAACATCATCCTCATAAGCTACGTATACCATCCACGCCATTCAGTGACTTTTTTAACAATACATCCATATACAAATTAAACAACCACGGAGACGACAACCAACCTTTTTGCATGCCTACATCTTTATAAAACCAGTCACTCAATCTATCATCAACTCTCACTGCAGCCTAGCTACTCTCCTAAAGCTCACGAATCGCTCTTAACCAATTACCATTTATACCGTACTCTACAAGTACATGCTACGAAGTTTCGAGATGAACACTATTATAAGTAGCATTACAGGGCCTTTTCTAGACTACTTCAAGGTCACTCAAAAAGTGTCGAATTGGGAATGCTCTAAACAAAATATGACGTCATATCAACAGGAAACAGGATATGCTTATCATCAGTAACAGGAAACGAAAAAAGAGAAGTGAGTCGAGGCTATGTGACGTCATACGAAATCCAAGATGGCGTCAAATAGGCACGAAAATTTTTGGCGCGAAATTTTAAATTTCAAAATGGCGTAAAAAAAAGTGGGAAAATTAGATTTTCTTAAAAGTGCGCGTAAATTTAAATTTTGAAAAGTGCGAGAAATTTATTTATTTCTTTCCCAATGATTACAAATTTTTAGAATTTTTTCTGTTTCCGAAAAAAAAAGATGGCGCCTGAAAAAAAAAATTGGACATGTGGATGGGCATAACCATCGGCATATTTTGTTATTAATAAAATACATATATTTTTATAATATATATTTTTAAAAATCATTGTTACAAGAATACTATATTATAGTGTACATTAAAATAGAATTTTTTTAGTACAGTACAAACTTATTTTACGTTTCAATTCAATAAATCGGTAGCCCAGATAAACAGCTTAAGATTACAGATAAACTTCTTAAGATTACGGGTAAACATCTTAAGGTGCAGGTCATTAACCCCGTTGCACACCTGTAATTAACACCTGGCCGGATGTCGGCAACATCAAAGGATGCCGCACTGATAAGAATGTTCCCACGGTATCCAAAAAGGTCCCAAGCTCAACCCGCCCTATACCTACTTATATACGCAAAAATATTTGTATACGCATGCGCACGTATACTAAAAATTACTTAAATTTATAGCACCATGGATAAGTGTCTGTATGTAAATAGCTGACTATTCGTTTATCATCATTGGAATTTAAATATCTTTTTTTTTGTTTAATCGTGTGTATTTCATGTTTTTTAGATGAAATTGTTTGCTGATATTTTATAACTGATGTATTATTGAATAAGCAATTGTAATAATCCTCAAATGTTATTGTTTTCAATGCTGCAAAAGTAACTCCTTTTGCTTTTTTTTTTGATAAGTTAGCTGTTTCATTTTGTAATACTTTATAGCAATATATTTTGTCTCTTAATCTAATAAATTCAGTAATTATTTTACCATTGTATTCATGTTTCATTAAAGCTATAACTTTTTTATTTAGACGAGGTATATAAAAAATATTATTTTCAATATAATCCGACGTATCAAATTTGTGAATATCACGCTTCATCATTTCATAAATATCAAAATAAAAAAAGTTGTGTAATAAACTATCTGTATCAGTATATTATAATTTTGCATTCTCTCCAACACTGGTTTTAATATAGTTATAGTGAAAATCAGAAATAAATGTTTTGAAAAGGTCTAGAATAGAGAAACCAACATAAATTGGTTTGTTGAAAACAAAAAATTTTTTGCTCATCTCAATTAGTACTATATCATCATCTAATATAGTACAATTATGTAAATTTGGTTGTGAAATGTATGATTTAGCACTATATCTTCCATGCCAATTTATAACAAGCTTTACATCTTTATGTTTGCGAACATTCTCCATTGTTTTTCCGAAGACGGCATTGTTCATAAGTTTGTAAAATTATTTTTTTAATCGTTATTTGATTTTTTTTTTCATTTCAATATTTAGATCTATGTACTGTTGAAGCCAGGAACTTTCTATAAATTTTTGTTATTTTTAACTCCAATTTTAAACATTGTTGTAAATTTTGATAATCGATCACGTAATTTGTTTTATTGTTTAAATTAGTTTTTAGTTTAGAACTTTTAGAAATTCGTGGAACAAATTGTTCAGGACACAAGGTAAATCTTTATGTAAATCATGTAATTCTTCTGGGTATGCTAAATCTACCTCAAAAATATAACCAGTGTTAGGCTCACTAAATAAATTATCTACAATAATACTATACAAAATTTTCTCTTCAATCCACTAAAAGTCACTGTGTGGTAAAAACATACGCATTGCTGCATCATACAAATTATTAATATCATAATACATTAAATATGAATCACGCTTTGTTGCATCATACTCTTCACCCATATATTTGTTATTTGCTTTTCCATATCTATTTGAACACTGAGATACACCACCCCGTATGCCTTTTTCAATAAATAAAATTTTGTCAACATCAGTTAATAATTCTAGTTCAACTTCAGTAATTTTTAGCATAGCGTCGAACGCTAATCCAGATGCTGTATAATAATGTAGTGCATCTAAATTATATGTTTGCAAACATGTATCTCTGAAATTTTCAAATACATCTGCTAAAAGTAATACATCAGTTTTTAAGTATAAATCTGCGTATTGCCCTAAATTTTCAATACCAAATTAAAGCCAAATATTTTGAGCGTGTAAATAATCCTCATTTGTTACATGTTCATTTTTTAAACTACTATAAAAAAATTTTTGCTCTGGTAATTTTGTTTCGTCTAATTTTTCCCATGAATTAATATATTCATATGGAAATATGCCTTTTTTAGTGAGCAATTTAAAATGTTCATATGAATTGCATTGTGATTTTGTTATTGGTTTTTCTTCATCACTTAAATAAGAAGCAAGTTTGTCTAAACTACTCGCCATAAATCTGTAACTGCCTATAAACCGCAGTTGAATTTTAGTGTTTTTTTTACGAATTTTGTAAATCATATGTACAGTTCTTTATTTATTGGTAGTAATGATGTTGCTCCTTCAATTTTAAGTGCTATTACATTTATTATAAAGTGAGCATCGTACCCAGTTAAGTTGTGAAAAATTATATTTTTTTATAATTTAAATTGCACGTTTTGTGTGCTGGCCCTCTATATTTACCAGAAAAATGATTATGATCGTAAACTTTTATATCATTCTTACCATTATGAATTTGCTTAGTTTTCATATTTTTTTTAAAAGTCCGTTAGTTCTATTGGTTGTATATTACTTATAATATTATTAAATTTAAATGAAATATTTTTTAATTGCTGTGTAAATAATTCTATACAGTCATTACCCCTATATATTTTAAATTCAGATAGAGAGTCATCATATGAACACTTCATGTAACAAGCGATGCTGAATGGAATATGTTTGTGTGTAAATTCTGTGTTTTTTCCACGTGTATCATCTACATTTTGTAATATTGATTCGATGTCGGCGAACACGACAACGGCACTGAATCTTGATTTTTTAAATTTTTAAATTTTAGAATTTTGTTTGATTCTTGAGGTAGCTCAATACGAGTGTTATTACTTTGACAATTTATTGAATGTTTTTGAAGGGTATTTTTCACTTTTAAAATGGTTTAGGCATCTATCGCAAATAAAGTTTTTATGACCATTATTAGATAATTGCTTACTTATTAATCGAGACATGTTCATAATCCACATAAAATGATAGTTTTCAAGTTATCTGATTTCATCAACTTCCATAGCTTCTTCCTCTACTTCAATATCCATGTTGTTATCTTCATCATTATCATCAACCTACGCATACATACAAAAATTATAAAATTATAAAAATAAATATAAAATATAATTACCTCTTCTTCACCCTCACAAATAATCATCAGCAAATTAATAGATTTTTTATAAGATTTCATTGTAAGTCTAACAGGAACAACTTCATGTTTTCTTTTTCCCACTTGCTCCAATGTGTATACAATTATATTTAGATTTTTTAAATCCTCAAATTTCAGAATGTTTTTCAGTGCTATAGGAAAATGTATACCATCATATTTTAATAGGTCCAAAAAATGTGGATATGACCATATTCGATCAGGGTGTTTATTTGCAGGATGTAAAGCTAAACGATGCCCCACAGAAAACAATAGTAATCACTATTTTTCATATTTATAACAGCATGATTTCTTTTAATATTTTCAGGTAAATTAATGTTGCTTCCAATATTTATTGGCGAGTAATTATTTATATTCACTTTTAAATGTAAAACTTCGCGAAGACTCCGGCCCTGAATCTCGCTCTTGAAATTCATCCAATTTCGTTAAAATTTGGTTAATAACATTTTCATTATACCATGTGTTTATATTTTTACTGATATTAATACATACATACATATCTTCACGCTATATCCCATCAAATGAGGTAGCACAAACCCTAAAATCCCTCATAAAACATTCACTCATAACATAATCAAATAATTAGCCTCCGTCAAACATTATCATTCAAACCCACCATCCTCACTTCAACCACCATATAAACTCATCTATTTATCACACTCGAAATCATTCCTTACATAAAAAACCATCAATCACATCCATCCAATCACTCCTATTCAATGATATCAATAATATAATTTTTAGTATTAAATGCTTTAAGTTAAATTTTACCAGTTGTTGAGAATATGTATTCAGCTGAAAAAATAACGTTCACTTTTAGCATAGAATTTAGTTTTATAGCACTTTTTACTTTATTTGTAAATATTGTAACTGTTTTTTGTAGAAAGGTTTTTGGTTCTTTGAATCCACAATTATTAACGATAACTCCTGTTTTTGTTCTACTATTAAATACCGATTTTATACCGTGCCAAAACAAGTTATTTTTTTTTCTTTATTTCACCACCACCAGTTTTAATATTTATGTTTTTAATTTTTTCTCTATATAATTTTAAAACTGATAAATTATTTTCAAGTTTAAAGAGATTTACCACTTTTTGTCTATTAATACATTTATTAATTAATTGTATGAATGAATTAATTATTTTTATAAATTTGTTTATTTCTTCTTTATTTTTTATATTTTTAATAGCGTCTCGAATACTTTTAATTACATTATCACTTAGAGCACTGACTGTACTTGTAAATGACATTTTTTGTTGTTGTTTACAAGTTGCGAGATAATAATAAACTGGCAAAAAATGCTCGTTATTTTCTATATCATATTTTTTTCCCAATAGAACATTGCAATGTGTAGGTGGTGGAAATAAATGTGGATAATAAACTTATTTTAAACTCGAACGGAATAGATAGATGCTAAGTAGATGTTCACTACGAACATTTCACAATTTGTGCTGGTTTTACATAAGAATTAATGTTAATTTGCTTTTAGTTGCTGTCTGTAATATTTTCCCATTTAAAAATACATGTATATTCCGGCACAAAATTTTATTTCTTTTTGCTTGATGCAACATTATGAGAAAGATAAAAAACATATGGTAATTCTTTATACACCCACGCAAAGAACTATACACCCTCAGGCATGAATGTAATTAATGCGACGATGCTAGGATTCTACTCGCGGCGACGGATGCATCGTTGACCGACATAAAGATAATTCTCGGCAAACATGAGCCTGAGTACATCTCTGTGCTCGTATATGATTTAATAATTTTTAAATTTTTTCTTATGCACCTACGCAAAGAAATGTGATTACGTATCGCACAAAGGAATTTACGATCAGCAAGCGCGCACGCGAGCTGATCCGCACTCAGGTTTAAATGTACTTCGTGCGGCGATGCTGGGATTTGTTTCGCGGCGACGAATGCATCGTTCGACAAAAAGTTTATCCTCGGCAAACATGATCCTGAGTACATCTCTGTACGCGTATATGATTTAATAATTTTTTACATTTTTTCTCTACACACTTATGTAAAATAGTTTTCACTTTGTTGCTTTGGTGATGTAGGCTTTTAAATTTGCAATAAATTCTTTTTATCTATCCATGAATTATGTGACTTGTCAAAACCCAACTATTTTACTAAAACTTTTGCACCTTTTGTTTATATTACTTTCTCTACTAAATAAGCATCTTTATTTACTGTTATTTGCAGTTCTTGTTCATAAAAACCACCCTCAATAGGATTAGCATGTGAATCTTGTAGTTTATATATAACTGGATTAGTATGTTGAATTTTACTGATTATAAATAGTTCAGTAGTCCAAGAGGGCTCATAGCTTTTTGAAAAGACATGTTTATATTTACTAATTCGTACATAGTCACCTACTTGATATCTAGTTTTACTACTTATTTTTATATTATTATACACAGTTTTTAGTAATGTTTTTTTATTTTTCCCAGTCACTTCTATAGGTTTCATTTTAATTGTTGTATGATATTTGTTATTATAATTTTTTATTAATTTCTCTTTGTGACCTCCTTGGAGACTTAATTTACGCCACACATTTGTTTTGAACGGTCTATTGAATCGCTCGCATATGCTTGCTTTTAAATGACTATAAGTAAAATTAAATATTCATTCATCGCCTTTTAAATATATTTTTTCTGCAGAGGAGTGCTGTTTTTAGCGCTTTTGTGCTTGACGGTACCACTGATATCAGTTAGATAATTTTAATAGCAGCTATTTAATATTTCACATGATTATATTGATGAGAAATCGTACTTGACAATAGTATTACATTGTTGACTACGTGATAGCTTAAAATTATTACACAAGTAACTGTTATTAAAATTATTTTTTAATTTTTTCAGCTTACATTTTTTTAAAAGAATTTATACATTTTGTAACTTTTTATGCATTTGAATATAATAATTTTTTCTTAGTAAATTTTTTACATATGTGCAGCTAATATTAAAAAAATATTATTATTATTATATTATGTAGAGTTGTCACGTTTTAAATGTGTACGGATTCGAGTAGCGAAGTATTAGCTGTATGTCATTTGATACTTAGTTCACTTAAATCAGATCAGTTCAATAAGCTATCATGACTAAATAAACTTATTTAAGCAAACTGATACATTTATTAGAGTGCATTACGTTCAAACAAATTAGAATCTGTAATTTTAGTACCAAAATAAAGTCATCCAGCAAATAAATAAATGATGAAATACGTCTCTATTGTTTAATAAGTAGCGCTAAATTATCCTATATGTTTTAATATGTGACGCACATTTATTGCAACTTAAATTAGCCCTCAGCATGTTCCTGCTTCTGTCACTCTTGTTACACTATAAGAATGTAATTTTTGTAATGTAAGAGCTTATAATTGTATTTATCTGTAAGAGTAACTAAAAAATATTATATAAAATACTATGTTTTTATTTAAAATTAGTATATGTTTAATTTACATCGGATGAAGCATGAAAAGTAAAACAGGCAGTTTTTTCCCCATTCAAATTACTCCTCTAATTATTCTAAGTAAAAATGTTTTAAATAAATATTATAAAGTATAAAATTCTTCATCTGAATCCATAAATAGTATTAATATTCAAAGCCTCATAATTAAATTTCAACCAAAATTATTATACATACACGCGCAGGGATGTACTCAGGTTTATATTTGTCGAGGATAAACTTTATGTCGGCCAGCGGTGCATCAGTTGCCGCGAAATAATCCAAGCATCACAGCACTCAGTACAGTCTGATTGCGATTCTGCACTCGCTGATAGTAACATCCGCGAGATAAGTTATTGATTATTTACACAAAATATAAAACCAGAAGTACTCCACTGAAAATGTGTTGCATATAAAAAACGTCAACGATAATATCTGTGAGAATACACTTTTAAAATATAAATCAGAAATACACCACTGTGTTGCATATAAAAAACCTCTACGATAATATCTGCAAGAATACCTAAAACCAGAAATACCCCACTGAAAATGTGTTGCATACAAAAATAGCTATACATATAATTAGATATGTATTTAGGTAAAACATACAGCTAAACAGACAGAGCTGTCAACCCCCGAATATATCCTCAATTGAAGTTACCCAGTTCCGTTTAACGTCAAACAGCGCTGTTTATCTGTCTGCCTGTTTGTAAGTAGCATAATTAACTTATACCCAGACAGCTCTGTTTAACAAATCCACTACTTAGATGGTTATTTAAGTAAAACAGACAGCTATACATATAATTAGAAATGTATTTAAGTTAGACAAATAGCTGTACATATAATTAGATATGTATTTAGGTAAAACATACAGCTAAACAGACGGCTCTGTTAACCCCCGAATATATCCTCAATTGATGTTACACAGCTTCGTTCAGCGTTAAATGAATGAAAATATTGTAATTCATTTATGTAATTAAATAAGAATATATCCTCAATTGACGTTACACAGCTCCTTTTAGACAAATGAAAATATTGTAATTCATTTATGTAATTAAATAAATTGGGTGATTGTATAAAATATTATGTTTTTATTTAAAATAATTATATGTTTAATATACACCGGGTGTAGCATGAAAAGTAAAACATAGGCAGTTTTTTCACCATTCGCATAACTCCTCTAATTATTCTAAGGAAAGATCTTTTAAATAAATATTATAAAGCATAAAATTCTTCATCTGAATCCATAAACAGTATTGATATTCAAAGCTTCATAATTAAATTTTAAACGAAATTATTGTACAAACGTGCGCAGGGTTGTACTCAAGTTTATATTTTTCGATGACAAATTTTATGTCATCCAGCGATGCATCAGTTTCCGCGAAAAGTATACAAGCATTACCGCACTCAGTACAGTCTGATTGCGACTCTGCACTCGCTAATAGTAACATCCACGAAATAAGTAACTGATTATTTACCATTTTAAAATATAAAACCAGAAATACTCCACTGAAAATGAGTTGTATACAAAAATGTCTACGGTAGTATCTGTGAGAATGCACTTTTAAAATATAAAACCAGAAATACACCGATAATATCCGTTGTCGTTCTACGGCCCATGCAGAAATACATAACTGTGTTGCATACAAAAAACGTCTACGATAATAGCTGCGAGAATGCCCCGTTCTAGGGCCCTCGCGTACAAAATATAAAAACAGAAATACACCGATTTGTTGAAAAAATCGAGAATGCCCCTTTGTCATAAAATTACTACGATAATGCCCATTTTACCGCCACTACTTTAACTACTAATTAATTTCCACGCGGCATACACACGTTAGACAAATATAAAAGCAAATTTATGTATAAAACTATTACGCTCTTCCTCTCTCTCCTACAACTTAATTTCACCTGTACCACTATTACTAATAATTAATTTCACCTTTTACTACAAATACTATTTTTACTACCCTTCATCCATTAGACAAAGACATACGCAAATTTATAAATGAAACTATTACTCTCTCTCTCTCACACCATGTTTCTATTGGCTGTGACGTCAACATGCTCCACTCTATTGATAACGCTTCGCTTCCTAATTGGCTGTGACGTCATTAGCTCTACCCATTCTGTGACGCCGCTAGCCACGCTTTGTAGGCTGGTAGGCTGGTGTAGAAGAAACCATCTTTCCCTACTTACTTTAATAGATATTTAATATTTTGTTATAACAGTGAAAGACGACAAAATTTATTTTGTGAAATAAATACAGAAGGTGAAATTCCGTATATTAGCACGTTAACTGTAAAACTAATAAAAAAATTGTTTTAACTTAAAATTCAGCCATTAGAAAATTATTAACTGTATGTTCCAATGGACAAAATTAAATGCCTTATCTACCTATATAAAGACTATTAATTTTGATTTAAATGAAAAATTAGATAAAGTAAATTTACTTAAAAATAAGTTTTGTACATTAATTGAAATATCTATAGCTATTGTTTGAGATTTAGTTGATGATTATGAAATTTTAAAGGTTAGTTATCCCTAATTTTTAATAAATGAAACAATATTCAGTAGATTTTATTATGTGGCTAGTTTTTTTTTTTTTAACTTTTTCTGATGCAGATACATGATAGCAATATATAACGTGTATCAAGTCATTTAAATTCATTGAAAATTTAATATGGCAATGCAGGATTTTATGAGACGCACAAACATTATATTTCGGCAATTATTATTTTGTGTGGGGATTTGCCAGTTACCTCCATCGGGTGCGTCCCCATTGGAATTGGGGGAAGCTCGCCGGGTCTACAATCCAGCAGGCTCGGAGGGTAGTGGGAAAATAAAATACCCACCGTGAAAAAAAAAACTGGACTGGTCCTCCAGGTTGGGGGTTGGGCGTGGGGCTAACAACTCCATCCCGGAAAAAGGTAATTGTTACGAGAGCTACAGGAGAAACAGCCGGACGGACCTTAAGAAGACGACGCTTGCAAACGAAAAAGGATTTACGATTATACTCATGGAATGTCAGATCACTTTATAAACCGGGAGCATTAAAAATTCTTCTAGATCAAATAGATAATTACAAAGCAGATATAACAGCAATTCAAGAAATGAGGTGGACAGGAAATAAAATCCTGGGAAAAACAAACCATACCATTTTTTACAGTTGCCATCCCAAAGATCACATGCTGGGAACGGGTTTCGTAGTGAACAAAACCATCAGGGAAAATGTAGTAGATTTTCAAGCACGGTCACCTCGGCTTTGTAAGTTAAGATTAAAAGCACAATTCTTCAACTATAGTATAATAAATGCACACGCCCCTACCGAAGAAAAGACAGAAGAAGAAAAAGATGAATTTTATCAAGAACTTGAAACAATGGTGCAATCTTGCCCCAAAAACGATGTCAAGATAATTATAGGAGATCTAAACGCAAAGGTGGGACAAGAAGTACAATATGCCCCAACAATCGGAAAACATAGTCTCCATAGGGAATCCAACGATAATGGGTTCAGACTGATCCAGTTTGCAGCCTCGCAAAACATGGTAATTGGAGGAGCTTGCTTCGAACATAAGCGGATACACAAAGCAACTTGGATATCGCCAGATTCGAAGACAACAAATCAAATTGATCACTTGTTAATAGATTCTAGACATTTCTCGAACTTAATGGATGTGAGAAACCGGCGAGGAGCAAACATCGATTCGGATCATTACTTGCTAGAAACTAGATTAAGAGCGAGAATATCAAATACAAAGAAAATGCCGGGAAAGAAAGCAGAACGATACTGTGTAGAAAAACTGAAGGATGAAATAGAAGTGGAGAAATACATAAAAGAACTTGAGCAAAAGCTCCTAGAACATACTGACCTCCCAGATGCAAACATGGACCACTATTGGCAGAAGTGCAAAGAAATAATTTTAGAGGCAGCGAATAAAACCATAGGAAAGCAAAAGGGGCAGCAAAGGGACCAGAATTGGTTTGACGAAGAATGTGCAGACATAACGTGTAGGAAAAATATAGTATATAAGAAACTTCAACAAAGGCAAAAAACTAGAAGACTATCTGAAGAATACAAACAATTGAGACGGGAGGAAAAAAGAACCCACAGAATAAAGAAGAGAGAGTACACGAAAAAGAAAATGGAGGATCTAGAGGCCCTTAGGTCACAAACGGAAGTTAAAAAATTTTATAATGAAATTAACAGAAACAGAAAAGAGTTTCAACCAAGGGCAAATATGTGCAGGAATAAAGAAGGAGACATAATAAGTAACAGGGAAGATATTTTAGAAAGATGGGCTGAAAATTTCGAAGAAAAATTAAATCCGAGAAGAGAAGGCGAGGAAGAACAAGAATACACGGCCGGTGGCAGGGAAGATAACGACGAGAGAGGAAAAGAGGAACCATCCATCGAAGAAGTAGTAGCAGCAATAGAAAGATTAAAGAATAGTAAATCTCCTGGATATGATGAAATACCAGCGGAATTAATCAAAAAAGGAGGGGAACTATTATGCGAGAAACTACACATACTGATAATGAAGATATGGGAACAGGGCAGAATGCCAAAAGAATGGAACGTTGGAGTACTGGTGCCATTGCACAAAAAGGGGGATCAGTTAGAATGTGAAAACTACCGTGGAATTACCCTCTTGAGCATAGCATATAAAATACTGGCTAATATCTTATTCGAGCGTTTGAGACCATATGCAGAAGATATCATCGGCAAATACCAATGTGGATTCTGTAGAAATAAGTCAACAACAGACCAAATATTTTTACTAAGACAAATCTTGGAAAAGTCATATGAGTATAACATGGAAACACACCACATGTTTGTTGACTTCAAAAGTGCATATGACACAGTGAATAGGAATGCTTTATACAAAGCAATGGAGGACTTTAAAATTCTACCCCATCTAATAGCCTTGATAAGGCTAACGTTGGCACAGGTGGAATGTCGTGTTAGAGTCCAGAATAACCTCTCACGCTCCTTTAATACACAGCAAGGACTACGGCAAGGAGATCCCCTATCTACGATCCTCTTTAACATTGCCTTAGAGAAGGTTATCAGAAAATCAGAAATATATACACGAGGAACCATTATCAGCAGAAGCATACAAGTTTTAGCATTCGCGGATGATGTGGATATAATAGCAAGATCAAAAAAGGATGTAGTACAGGCCTTCATAGCTCTCGAGAAAGCAGCCAAGGAGATAGGCCTAGAAATCAACACCAATAAAACGAAGTACATGAGGGCGGGCAGAAAACCGAAGGTGCCGCAACAGCTTCAAAACCTAACAATTGATACATACAACATCGAGACGGTATCAGAGTTTATCTACCTAGGATCCAAAGTAACCAGCAACAACGATACTGGACTAGAAATAAAACGTAGAACTTATTTAGCAAATAGGGCATATTTCGGGCTACAGAAACATTTGAAATCAGATTTAATATCTAGAAACACGAAATGTATGATATATAAAACACTAATCAGGCCTGTCCTAATGTATGCCTCGGAAACGTGGGCAATGACACAAAATGATGAGAGGATACTTGGAGTATTTGAGAGGAAAATATTACGGCATATCTATGGAGGAATACAAGAGGACGGAGAGTGGCGCAGGCGCTACAATTTCGAGCTGTACAGAGAATATGAAGACTCAGACATCATTACAAAAATTAAAGTAGGGAGGCTAAGATGGATTGGACATGTTCAGAGGATGTCTGATACAGATCCAATAAAACAAATTATCAGACAAATGCCAGTGAGCAGGAGAGCGCGAGGAAGGCCGAAGTTACGATATATGGACCAGATAGAGAAGGATGTAAAAGCATTAAAAATAAATAATTGGAAAAGGAAAGCGCAAAATAGGGAAGAATGGAAAAAACTCCTAAAGCAGGTCAAGACCCTTGAAGGGTTGTAGTACCACTGATGAATTATTATTTTGAATATATTTATAATGTTTCAGTTTTTATTCATTTTAAATAGAATACTCATTTCTTTTGTCTACAATATTGTATTAATTTTCTGTAATAAATATGTTTATCATTAATTTGCGTTTATATTTGTTAATATGATAACAGCTAAATATGTTTCATATTTTATACAGTTCCTATCAACAGTCATCTTATTTTTTTATAACATATGATCGTATTTCACTCAGTCAAATGTTTTTCGCAAGTTTAAGAATGAAAAATCGAGCAACTAGTTGTGTACATATTTTTGTATGCTTCTTTCGTGTAGACTACTAAACATAGATAAATGCTTAAAAGTATATTTAATAACCTATTTACATATTTTTTCATATCTATCACAGGTCTCGCGGTTTTTAAAAGAAAGTTCGTACCGTCGCATTATCCTTATCCTACAAATACTGGTTACTGTTGTGACGTCACGCAACTTACTTGCAGGCTCGTTCGACTATAGATGGCTCCGCGCCTGTGCTCATTACCTGTCTACTTTTTTCTCTAAGTAGTACCTAAAGCAGAAAGTAGTCTATTGCCTTTTGCTTTTGAAATTTGCTTGAAAAGATAAATCGTGTACTGGGATAAAAAAAACTCACTTTCTGCACACATGAGAAAAGTAGTACTTTCTAGACGTGTCTATTTTCCATAAACGAAATGAATGCAGTAAAGGCTACTTTTTGACATGGTACTAATATTTTTTTCAGTAGCTAGCACTGGGTTGCTAGGAAGCCTCCCCCCCCCCATTCATTTATAATAAATACAGAGTGATGAAAAGGAATTGTTACAGTTGGCAATAAAAAAAAACTACTTGAAATTGCTATGCCTGATACATAAATTCATTTCCTGTTGTTGACAGTGACATTTGAAAATTTAAATTTAAATTTGAGTACATTTTTATTATATTTTTTTTTGTGGCTTCTTTGGCGGACCAACTACTTAGGTCATATGCCTCCATTACGCCCTGATCTGCGTTTTAGGTATTATGGTCAACAGCATCGCGGGTTTTCTCTGGACAGTCACATTTATTATTACACTTATTTCTATTACATAAAAAGTCAAAATTCTATTAGCTGTCAGACTCCTGACATAACCTATTTCTATTTAATAAAAATGTTAAATAGCATTTACATTTTTATCTGGCGTTATGCCAACTGTGGAATAAAAAGATCTCCGAAATTGTATTGCCAACTGTAACAATTCCTTTTGATCACTCTGTAGTATTCGCATGAATATATACGTTATTGAATTTATTGGAAGATATTATCCCATAATTTCGGGTAGTGATATATTTGTGCGGTTACCAGTCGTCAATAAAAATTTTAATATAGCAAAAACTATTTTTCAGCTGTAAGAAACGAACCCGGGTTCTCAAATACACAGTTTCAATGTAATGTAATGTAATACAGGCGCGATGGCCGAGCGTGTTAAGGCACATCTCTTAACATACTGTGACGTCATCCGAACCAAGGTTCGTCAGTTCGAATCCGCCTGTCGACAAAGTATGATTTGTCGTTAAATATAAATAAAAAAAATACAGTTACTTGTATTAATCATACTCGGGCGCTATAAGCTAGTCACTTATACACATGCCTTAAAAAAAGTAACATCGACTACGGAAACCGGCAGTACGGCAGCGTAAAAACTGCGTCTCGGTGTGCTCGGTAGGCTCTGGTCCGATTTGGACTGTAGCGCCATTGAATAAGAATGTAATTTTATTAAGTTCTGCAGGATACAAAGTACATAGAACAAGTCAAAGATACAAACAAAGTATTCTTTCATTGAATAAAAGCATTTGGATTCAAAAAACGTTTTTAACATAGATTTAAAAGATTTGATGTTGGTACAATGCAGTCGGCAAATAGTTATAGATTCCTAATAACATGTAACAGACACTGTTGTGAAAAGTTTGTGAATTGTGCCTAGGTAGATAAAGTTTTTTTTGAGTTTCTAGTTTCATAAGAAGCATTGATTGAGCTAGATTCTGGGAACGAAGATACAATCTGTTTAACAAATAGTGCAAAAAATATAATATAAATACAGAGTTCAAATTTCTAAGTTTTTAAAATATTCCCTGTACGAAGTGCCCGAGAATAAACCTGCTATGCTTCTAATTATTGATTTTGAAGTATGAAAAGTTGGGTGGAGGTAGGTGAATTACCCCAACAGAGGATTTCATATGATAACCTAGCGTATACTTGAGCGTAATAGAATGTTTTGACAGCGCCAGTGTTTTTAACTTAATTTAATCTTCTGAAAGCGAAACAAATTGAACTTAATTTTTTGCAAGTTGGTTAGTGTGTATGGTTCAACAAAGATCGAGCTGTATAAATAAAACAGAAAAATTAATGGAAGGCACTGCGGGACAGACCTGAAGGAGACATTAATAGACAGGCTTACTGTTTTTTTTTTAATGCAAATTTAATTAGGCAAGCTTCGTTAGCATTTGAAGTTAGAGCATTGGATTTAGCCCAGTCGACCATAGCGTTGATGTTTCATTGAAGTGTAGACTGTAAGCTACACAAATTGCTATTCGAAGCTGTAATCATCAGCGAACTGATAGTAAGGAGATAGGTCGGTAATTTGCAATACAATCTTTTTCGTTCTTTTTAAATATCGGGATAATTTTAGCTAATTTAAGTTGGGGAATATTTCAGATTTTAAAGACTTGTTGAGAAGGTGAGTAAGAAGATGAATAATTACGTCGGAAACTAATATGAGGAATAATGGTGGAATATTGTCGAGACCAGCTGTGTTATTACTGGATATTTCGTGGAGGATGTTGAATGTTTCAGATTCGGATACCGGGTCGAGAAAAATAGTTTTTGTAGCAACCATGACATTGATATCCTCTAAGTTAATGGGAACATAATTACGGTTAGATAGATCTGCTCGTTACAAGCATTGGCAATCTTACAGGGTCCAGTAACAACAGAGGCTTCCTGTTTTTAACTCGTTTAGAATGCTTGCGCAATCAAGGATATTTACATTATTATGGGATGGCTAGTACAGTGGTATGAAGTCGGCCTGTGGATCCTGAGGTCCCTGGTTCGATTCCCACAGGCGACAAATTTTCATAATTTGAAATAGCTATCCCTGTGGCTCCTCCACCACTAACATGTTTGGGGGCTATGATTTGACGACTGGTAACCGCACTTCACGCACAAAATATATCACTTACCGAGATCTGCTTTAGCAGAGTGCCACACCCAGTAATGGGTAGAAGGCGTGATGATATATATATATATATATATAAATATATATATATATATATATATATATATATATATATATATATATATATATATATATATATATATATATATATATATATATATATATATATATATATATATGTATATATATATATATATATATATATATATATATATATATATATATATATATATACATTATTGTTGATGATAGACCACACCGTTTTGAACTTATTTTTTGAAATTTTTAATAAATTATCATGATAACATTATTTGGCATTGGCAATGACGTATTTACACTTTTTAATTAGCACCTTATAATAGTCAAGAGTTCGCAGGTTAAGTGAAGTTTTATATTCATCGTATGTTAAACGAATTTCGTTGGACAGATTACGGATTTCATCGTTAATCCATGGATTTAGTCTATTCTTATATTTTGTTTCATTACAGGGAATGCCGCATGTGACGTGCCAATCTAATCCTTCATACTTTTTACCTTATTCCTATTCCTTTAATCTAAAATAGAATATAACGTTTTGTAATTTAGCTGCTTAAATAATTCAGTAAAACTGATACTTACGTAGATTTTTATTTCTTCATTGTTTCAATCGTTAAAATTGTATTTGTACTTGAATTTAATTATTTTTCATTTTATTCTTTAGTTATGTCAAATTTTTTGTTGACATATGTCAATTAGCAATATCGTTAGTTTATTGTTTTGCCAGTGGCGCGCGGTTGGTTTAAAAATTAATTATAAAGGCGCGAATTCATGAATAGTTATTCTATTGTTAAATAAATTAATTTACATTTTGTTCACCTTATTCCCAATTTATCTTTCCAAGATTGTAATTCGTACCCAAATTCTTAGGTAGTTTCTTAGCGTGTTTTATTTTCTTACTTTCTTTCTTTCTTGTTATCTTCGTATCCTCGGAAGGCCGCGATGAAGTGTCATGCGTGGAGGCCTTTGGATCGTCACTGCATTCAGTATAAATTAATTAGCAAATATGTGAACTGACTTGAATAATTTAACTAGCTATTTTTTGTAACGGTCATTGTAAAATAAGTTTCAAAGTTGAAAATTTGTGTTATTTTGTGTATATTGATTTTTACGTTTTTGGAGTTTTATTTTCGTAAAATTAATTACCAATTATTTGTGATTTGAAAATAACTCAACAATTTTGAATATTTTTTATTCATCGAATAAATTCCGGATTTAGATTCATCCAAGAATCAAAGTTTTATTACAACTTAAAAGCCGCCCGAGAACCAAGGTAAATGCTAGTACTTTATTATTTAATCAATTCTTTTTCTTTGCTAAATCAGTTAGTCAGTTTTACACCTCCGTTTTAAATGCAGTGGCATCCCGCCTCTATGTATGGTCCTAATTGCGATATTCTTTTTCAGGATTTTATTTTTCGTTTTTTTTTGGATTTTGTCCAAATAATTTATCTCAATTTGTGCCGTTGGTATTTCTACCGTCCATTGCTGTTTGGCACTTATTTTGGCCAACTGTTTTACCTGGCAATAAGTCTGATAAACGTGTGTGACGTCACGGTGTCGCACGTGGAGTCATCTGCCGATCCATCAATCGGAGCTGCGTCGCCGCCATCTTGGAGTGTACTCGTGAGCCATTCTATCTTCGGAGTTGTTCGTGCACATCCGCCTACTTGCTGATACAATTTCAAGTTGACGACGCGGGAAAGCTAACAGCTAAGAGAAATCTTTCTGTTTAGCTATTTCATTTAATTTACAGTTATTCACGTCTTTTCATGATTGGATTATATTTTACTTTGATACACTTTTAATTTTACTTGAATACCTGTTGATAAAAATTACTTAGTAATATTTTATGATTTTTGTAATATACATTCAAGCACGTCAATATAGCCAGTCAATTATTAGTTAATCGTCTGTTGTTTATTTGTCTACGCCTCCTCGATATATTATATTCTGCCCTCGCCATCATTTACGTTTGCGAAATGTCGGTTCTCCATATCGACCTTTGCAATTAGGCTTGGGTGTGCATTCAGCTCCAATTGCGTGGCGCCCTTCCTCTTTCCCCGAGCGATCCACCCTTCGCCACTGAGAATCCGGCATCTCATCCAAAACGGTACGGGGAAAACCGTGTGTTGGTGATATATATATATATATATATATATATATATATATATATATATATATATATATATATATATATATATATATATATATATATATATATATATATATATATATATGGTGGCTTAACACCCCAAGTGGGGTTGCGCCGCTCACAGAGCTCTCTAGATCCTTTACGTTTTAGGGAGGATCAATCCCTTAATTTCCTTTTCATATCATCTTACTTATGTTTCTCCATAGTTTCCTATCATTTGTTTTCGTCTTCCAATTTGTAATTCCAGCGTTTTGAAGGGCCTCCTTTACTTCCTTGAGCCATGTTGACCTTGGTCTTCCTCTTCTCTTTGATACAGGGTCCCATTGCAGTATGGAGTGTATCATTTCTTCTGTTCCAGCTCTCCATATGTGGCCTAACCATTTTACTCTTTGCTGCTTAATTGTTTTTACTATGTCTTCCCCATCTATTTCTTGTAATATATCATAGTTCATTCGTGCCCGGTACTCATTTGTGTCCACTTTAATTGGGCCTAATATATCCCTTAATATTTTTCTTTCTATTATTCTTAACTGTTCTTCTTCTTTTTTCGTTAATGTTAATGTTTCTGCATCATACATCAATACTGGCTTTATTATTGTTTTGTAAATTTTCATTTTTGTCGTTCTTGTTAGCAATTTACTTTTTAATAGCTTTTTGTGCATGTGATTTGCTTTATTTGTTGTAAATTTTTTTTCTTTTATTTCTGTTTCTATGTCTCCCTTGTTCGTAATCATGACACCTAAATATTTATATTTGTCTACTTCTTCAAATTCTATTCCTCCTATTTTTATCATTTCTTGTTGTTTTTGTTTTCCATATCTCATTATTTTTGTTTTATTTGCGTTTAGTTTTAATCCCACTTTCTCTCCTTCAATAACTATTTCCTGTACCATTTCTTCCATTATTTCTCTTCTTTTTGTAATTAATACTACATCGTCAGCATACGCTATAATTTGTCCACCGTTTATTCTTCTTGACTTTTTGTTTATTTTCCTGGTTACATATTCCAGAGTTAAATTGAACAATGTTGCTGAGAGTGAATCACCTTGTCTTACGCCTTTGTTTACTAAGAATTCGTTAGTGCCTCCTTTTCTTGTTTTTACGCATATTTTTGAGTTCTCCATGGTCATTTTTATTAATCTTCTTAATTTTGGCTCCACTTCTAAATTTCTTAGTATTTCATTTAGTTTCCCTCTTTTCACCGAGTCGAAAGCTTGCTGAAAGTCAATAAATAGTATATCTCTATTTATTTTGGCTTTGTATAATTTTTCTAGAATTTGCTTTAACGTGTGGATAGCGTCTATTGTTGATTTCCCTTGTAGGAAACCACATTGGTACTGTCCGATTTTATACCTTGTTGATGTAGCCAGTCTTTTTTGTAAAATTGTCGCTAGTATCTTATATGCGTTATTTAATAATGTTATACCTCTGTAGTTTTTGCATTCCATAGGGTCTCCTTTTTGTGTATTATGATCATCCGTCCTACCTCCCAATCCTTTGGCATCCGTTCTTCCTTCCATATTTTAATTATTAGTGCGTGTAATTGTTCGTATAATATATCACCGCCATATTTTATAAGTTCCATGTCTATCCCATCCGCTCCTGGTGCCTTACCGTTTTTGCTATTTTTTATTACATTTTTTATTTCCTCAAGTGTTGGTTCTCTTACATTTTGATTTTCGTTTTTGTCTTCTTTATTTCTTTCTTCCTTCTCATTTTCACTCTCATCAGTCTTTTCCTCTGTTAGTAGTTCCTTGAAGTATTTTTCCCAAACTAGTTTCAATTCTTGTTCATTTTCGGTTATTTTTCCGTTTTTATCTCTCATATTGTTTGTTTCCACTTTATGTTTGTGTTGTTGCTTCTTGATTCTTTAATAGAAACGTTTCGTATTTCTATTTTTTCTTTCATCTTCTATTCGTATCACGCTTTCCTCAATCCATTCTCTTTTATTTTGTCTTATTATTCTTTTACACTCTTTTCTTAATTTCTGATATTCTTCTTTATATTTTTCGTTCTTTGTTTGTATCCATTTATTTCTTGCTTTAGTTTTTTCCGCAGATAATTCCCTGCATTCTTCATTGAACCATTCTTTAGTGTGTTCTCTTTCTTGACTTCCTAACTCTTCTTTTGCTGCTTCTATTATGCTTGACCTTATTTTATTCCATTCATTGTCTATATTTTCTTCGTTCTTCTCTTTGTGCGATAGTTTCGCATCTACCGTTATTACGTATTCATTTCTTTTTTCTTCGTTGTTCAATTTTCTTTTGTTCCATGTTGTTATTTTGCTTGTAGTCTTTGCCGCCCTTCTTATTTTCTGCTTTACCGTGGCAGTATGTTGGTGATACAATACATAAATTTATCTAGGAAAATCGACATTTCTAAATTGAAGTCATCGATAGTGTAGATATCTAACATTGTTGAAGAATTGAACAGAAAACGAAAATATGATACATTGGAGTCATTAAAAATTCTTATATTCCGGATAATGTGCTCCTGGCCTTGACTTTGGTCAGTTAAGACGGAAACAATCAATGCGTGATGGTCCGTGATGACTAAATTGATAGAGGAAGAATAAACAACCTGGTGACGGGGGATACTGTTAAAAACATTATCTATCTAGGTACATGTTGTGGAAGTGATTCTAGAAAACTCAAAAATTAAAGGGGAAAACCCGTAACAGGAAAATAAATTGACTATATCATCACATATCTTGTTCGTTTTCCTGAAGTCGATATTTAAATCACCACAAACGATGGTGAAATTATTGCGCTGGCACAGTATAGACAGGGCCGTATTTAACTTTTTTTGAAAAATAAATAAGTCACCGCTGGGCGATCTGTACAGAGAGACTATGCTGTATTTACAGGAATTAAAGAGAACATCATTTGTACAAATTTAAAAGTTTTTATCAGTGAAGACGATATTGGAAAATTCAAGTTTCAAGTGTAACAAGATACTTTTAACAAAAATTGCCACTTCGCCATCCGAGAAGTGAGACCGACAGTAATAAGCAGCTAGGCGGTAAGAATCAATCTTAGTTAGATTGATATTGTCTAAATTAACCCACTGTTCGCAGATGCATCAGATATCAGGGTAATTTGAAGAGTGTAGACAGGTATTTACTTCGTCGATCTTGCGACTCAAGCTACAAATATTGTGCTTGAAGTTGACGCTATAGTATCTGCAAGGACTGACTTTGAGCTTGAAAATTCCCAGGAGACATGGATCCTCTTCTCGGAAACCAGAAGCATTTGAGTTCCGCCATGCTGTCGAATAAGATTCCAAGCTTAAATGAGCTGTAGTCACTGCCGTGGTTGATTTTTTCGCAAATGAGTTCAGATTGTATACTTGTACTTTCTATCTCAGTTATCTCGTAAATTATTGCTTAGCTAAAAAAGTCTTGAACCCAGGATTTTTGGCAGTATTGATGTATAACCACTGAAATAGAATAGTTATTTGCTTCACTACGACTAAAATTCAAGTTTTGAGAGCGAGCAATAAACGCGTAGCGGAGTCTAACAATATTACGAGATGCGAATTAGTATTTTTAGTCCGATTAAAACATATTATTTTTTCTTATCCACTTATTTAGAAAATTTAGCAGATTTATTCAACTTAAAATAAAGCTAATTGTCAAAATTATTTACGTTTCTATGACAACTATAGTAAAAATTCTAAAAAACCAATGAAAATGTTGAAATACTGCTAATGCAGCTAACGCGCCGCTTATTTTTGTATAGAGTGATTACGTCATTCATACGGTAGGTTGTGAGTTCGATCCCAGACTATATAAATTAATATTTCTTTTTCAGATTTAATACAATTACATGATTTACTTAACTTTCTTTACAAACTAATATAATAATGACTTATAACAGTGACTTACAACAATGAGTTTGCCATACTTAATTCACTGAATTTATTTTCTCACATGTCTTTGACTTTTTTCCAAACACTAATACAATAATGACCTATAAGTAATAACTTCAATGACTTACTTAATTTATTATCTAATTATATAGACTACACAGTTAACTTACTTCACTATTTATTTACTCTCTATGACATTACATGACATTAATATGGCATTACATGACAATATATGACATTATATGATATAACATGACATTATATGATATAACATGACATCATATGACATGATATTGAGAATTGAATCAATTTTAACAAGCTTATGCCACTAAACTGAAACGATTTTAGCCATTTTTAATATATATCCTTAACCTTGAGCTAATAATTAACAATTTAATAAATTTGACTAATTTTAAACAATAAATTGGAACGATTTTAGCCGTTCCTTAACCTTGACGTACCTCTAAATTTTGACAAATTAATCAATTTCAACTATTTTAGCCATTTTATTATATTCTTGACCTAATTATTGACAATTTAATCAATTTATACATGTTTTAGAGAATAATGTTTATGATTGCTGTTTGTTAACTACTGTTATTCTTGCAATTTTCTTGGTTTTTTATTTTAACACAAGATTTTCTTCCACACTGCAAATCTCTAAAAATATGGTCTTACCGTTTTACTAAACAACTTGCAAATATGGATGTACAGTTTTCTACAAACTTGCGAACAAATACATTTCAACGATTTTAACCATTTTCAGCTAATTATTGACAATTTAATCGAATTTACAAGTTTTTTAGAAACTAAAATGCTATGATTTTAGTCATTATCAGCTTTTTAGTGACCTTGACATACTTATTTACAATTTAATAATTTTAGTTATTATCGGCGTATCATTGACCTAATTATTGACAATTTAATCAAATTTATAAGTTTTTTACAAAACAAAATGCCAACATTTTAACCATTATCAGCGTATCAGTGACCTTGACATACTTATTTAAAATTTAATCAAATTTACAAGTATTTTAGAAAATAAAATGCCACTATTTTAGCTATTATCAGCGTATTATTGACCTAATTATTCACAATTTAATCAAATTTACAAGTTTTTTAGAAAATAAAATGCCACGATTTTACTCATTATCAGTGTATCATTGACCTAATTATTTACAATTTTATCAAATTTACAAGTATTTTAGAAAATAAAATGCTACGATTTTTTTAATTATCAACTTTTCAGTGACCTTGACATAATTATTTAAAATTTAATCAAATTTACAAGTTTTTTAGAAAATAAAATGCTATGATTTTAGTCATTATCAGTGTATCATTGACCTAATTATTTAAAATTTAATCAAATTTACAAGTATTTTAGAAATCAAAATTCTACGATTTTAGCAATTATCAGCATATCAGTGACCTTGACCTAATTATTGCCAATTTAATCAAATTTACAAGTATTTTAGAAAATAAAATGCAATATTTATAGCCATTATCAGCATATCATTGACCTAATTATTTACAATTTAATCATATTTACAAGTATTTTAGAAAATAAAATTCTACGATTTTAGTCATTATCAGCTTTTCAGTGACCTTGACCTAATTATTTAAAATTTAATCAAATTTACAAGTATTTTAGAAAATTAAATGCCACGATTTTAGTCATTTTCAGCTTTCCAGTGACATTGACCTAATTACTTAAAATTTAATCAAAATTACAAGTATTTTAGAAAATTAACTAATTAATTAATATGGACATTTTTCACAAATTCGTTGAATCTTTACAAGATATGTGAAACAAAATTGCAATTTTCTGTGCTTTTTTTTGCAAAAAAATTCTTATATTTTCGACAAACTTTGGGGAACATTTAGCTCATTAGCTCTGCAATTGCAGATTCCAACTTCTGTTTTTATCAAGTTTTAACAAAATCGTTGATTTAAGGGTGGAAAAAAAATGTTGGGGGCAAATTTTCCAAATATGATTTTTTAAATGAAACCAATACTTCAAAACTATTTTATTTATACCATTTGTACATTCTTATCACTGGTTTCAATTTAACACATTATTAATATTGTATTCCTTCCTCATTTAAGGTGGATCAGCAAATATAGTTAGAGAGCTAGCGTACAAAATGATGTCTCATTTTTTTCCAGTGGGAGTAGTGTTTTTTTTTTTGGTTTATGTTTAGATAAATCCAGAAACGGAAAATTAGACTCGGGATTGGGCCATAACTATAGAAGGCGCTGGTGTGATTGTGCCTATTTTGAGGGTGGTTGTTGACTTGTTGGCAAATTTTCTGTTTAACTTATAGACTATGTTATATTTAAGTAAAAAAAATTGTTCTCAGAAGATTTTGTTGATGACGTATGTGTGACAGAACCGCTCAATGTGGGCAATTTTCATGGTGTCGTGTGACATATTTTTTACAGACTGATATTTGTATGGCTACTCGTTCACGATAAATACTTGACAAAAAACTATTGACGGAAACTTTTACTGGTCTCTTATTGGTGAAAGTAGTTCTGTAAGCAATAATCAAAATGTGATGAGAAATAAAACAATAATTATTTGTTACTTTGATTTGCCACTTCAAATACTGATATTTTACAAATTTAGTATTTCTGTATTTTTTTAAGCACAGATTTTAATAATAAAAATCTAAAGAAAAGTCAAATCTAACAGAAACAACAGTGGTACGAGTCAGCCTGTGCGATCCTGAACCCTGTTCGATTCCCACTACCGTTAAATATTTTCAACACATTACTATTACTCCTGTGACGGCTCCTAACATCTTTGGGGGCCGTGATTGGACAGCTGGTCACTGCACTTCATACGGAAAAATATGTAATGTATTAATATTATTTAGCAGGTCGTGGAAAGAAAATAATTAATTAGACATACTATTTTATTATTTATTATGAAAATGGTTCTTAATAGATATTTTTGAGTTGAAAATAAATAAAATATTGTTCTATATTACATTAGTTTTATTTCGTACAATTTGATTAAATAGATTATATTTTTACATTGGTGACCCAGACATGAAAGATGCAACAAGTACAGATATTTCTCAAATCTCAAGTTCTTTCAAGAAACCTGATTTTTGGCCTGTCGATCCGATACTTCGGTTCGCTCAAGTGGAAGCAGCTTTCGACACACATCGAATTACAACCGAAATTGGAAAATTTAAAAGATTGATTGCTGTTTTAAATTCACAACATGCAAGTAGCTCCTCCATCAAATATGCCTTATACTATTTTGAAAAATGCACTTATTGAACGAACTGGTTTTCTGTATCAGAGAAGATTCAACAATTATGATATTTAACTGATCCAAGTGAATATAAACTAAGTCAGTTGTTACGTTCTATGAAACTATTAATTGGAGATATCTATCAGTGACTCAATTCTTGAAGAAATGTTTCATCAAAAGCTGCCAACAAACGTACAACAAATTTTAGCTACTGCGAAGCACTGTAGTAGGAAAAACCAGATATGGCCGATCGAATCGTCAACATCACTCAATCGTCAGTATCAGCAATATCGAATGAGGCATCATAGCTTCAAAAACTTATCCAAGATGTTGAAGATATTAACAAAAGGTTGATAAAATATCCCAACATTGTTTTTTGTTGGACAGTAGTGCAGAGGTGAGTGTTCTTAGAGTATCTACCAAAATTAAACAATTTAATGATTCAATAACATTGTTAGCAGCAAATAATTCGGCAATAACGTTTTATAGTCACAAAATTTTAAAATTAGATTTTGGTTTATCAAACATTTTTACTTTGGAATTTATCATAGCAAATGTTCGTCACTCAATTTTAGGACCAGATTTTTTGTCACATTTTAAATTGCTTATAGATTTTAAATCAAAACGTTTATTTCAATCTTTCCAATTGTTAACGTCAGTTCGTAATACACCTGCAACATAAGCTATCTCACATACCATTTTTGCAAATAATACCACTTCAACTTACATTACATTACTATCTCAATACCCAAGCATAACTAATACTCTCAATTTAAATCGCAATATTAAACCTAACATTACACATTGCATTACAACAACAAATTCTCTTTGTTTTGCAAGACCTCGACGTTTAGCACCAGATAAGTTATTAATTGCCAAAAAGGAATTTGAAAGCATGTTGCAAGCCGGTATTATTAAACCTTCATCTAGTAATTGGGCATTTCCATTATATTTAATACAAAAATCTTCTGGAGAATGGCGTCCTTGCGCAGATTTTAATAGCAGAATAAAATGGAGACACATTTCTTATAATTTAAATAATTTTTTTAACAATATTCTAAACTAGTAGATAACAATTATGTACCGTTGAATTTCTTTTCTACAATAATTATTACCATGTCAGCACTTCTTGCAGTATTTTTCCGTTATGATAAGAAATGTAATAAAAATCCCCTGTAACTAAGATAAGGTGTTCATTGTTCCTGTATTCTTCTATCTCAATACTTGTAAACACGTTGAAAATAAAATAAATAAGATATATATTTTTTTCAAATAACTTAAAACAAAATATTTAATTGGCGCAGTTACGATAGAATAATGTCGACATAGAAAAATTAAATATAATAATTTCATCTGTGGTACTTTTTGAAAAGTTTCACCACACAATATTACAAAGATTGTACAAGACTTTTAAACGGCTTCGACAAAAGCCCATCAGGGTCTATACCACGACCCATCTTTAAAACGACTCCAGATTGGCATCTTGCTGTTCCATTGCGAGATCACGTCCTCCTCGAGCGAGAAGAACTCGCTGTTCTGCAACTGGTCCACGTCGCCTGAAGACTCTGCTGTCCTTCAAAGAATCACAACAAGAATCACAGGAAGAATCAGCGACCCGGTGATGTCCGTAAAGCATCAAACAACGTTAGTACTATTTACAATAACCCTGTAAGTTGAAAATTAATTAGTAATTACTCTTGTATCACACAAAGGGATACCTCTAGCATACAATTAGTTACAAAGGTATCGAGAGACCGGCACTGTCCCAAACACACAACACTTAGTCTATGTACTATAGCGATGATAGTTCAGAATCTGAAAATTCTGAAATTGATTTAGAATATACTACTCCTTTAAATAATACTATTAAAGACATAATTCTAAAGCTGAGCAGATTGAACGTGCCAAATAATTCAAACAACTTAACCATGGCTACAACTACACTTGCAGGATTAAAAAATCTTTCTGAAATTATCCCTCCGTATAATGGAGACATAAAAATACTAAATAATTTTATCACTGCCGTAGACGACGTACAGTTTTCAATAACAAGTACTGCACTAACTGCTATTCAAAAAACATACCTTTTTGGTCTTATAAAAACTAAAACTAAAAACTGCTGAACTGTTAGCAGTAAATAAATTTGAAGATTGGGAAGACTTAAAACTTTACTTAGAAACAAATTTTTGTGACAAAAGTACAGCCGAGACAATATTATTAGAAATTTTACAAATGAGAAATAAAACTAGCACGGCAAGACCCTAGAAGTCATTTCTCTACAATTCTCAGAATATAAATCCAAAATTTTATTAAAAGAATACAGCCAATTGCAAAAAATGCGATAAAAAAAAACAAAAATTAGTAATTTTACATTTTATAACTCTCCTACCTTTATCAGTAAGAGGTTCATTCATTGTTAAACAACCTAGTACATTAGAAGAGTGCGAACGTTTATTGAGAAATGAATTTAATTATTTATATCAGAACACACACCAATCATCCATGCTAAAAGATAAGCAAAATTTTAGCTTTAATGTACCACCAAGAAAATTCCCGGACCAAGAATTTTCATCCAAATCAATTCAATTCAATAATAACCAAACACAATCAAAACCTTTCGCTCCTCGTCAAAATTAAAAAGATATTATGAAACTAAACGAACATTCCAAACGAAACCGATGACACAGCAAATCAGACTTATAACGCCTATGTCAACTCAGACTATCAGACAAAATTATAATTTTAATGATAATTCAGATGAACAAATAGCAGAACAAATTGCTGACGAATACGAATACGTAAAACAAAATGATGAAATTGAAAAGGATTATTTTTAGAATTAGAAACAGAAATAGACAAACAAAACTAGTAATGTCTAGTTAAACATACAATTTACCCTCATTACAAATACAAGATTATGTTATTCTATTAGGCACGGGGTTAAGTATAAATTTAATTCATCCCGATTTAGTCAAATGTAAAAAATTCAAACTTATGAAGAAAAATTTACTTTCACAACTGTAAATGGTATATCTACTATCTCGCATTTTCTGATGTTGAAAATTAATAAAATACCACTAAAATGTCATGTTTACAAATTTCGTAAAGAATACAATCTTTTATTAGGTATTAAAGCATTTAAGGAATTAAATATCTAAATTGATTTCGAAAAAAAATCAGTTATTATACAAGGAAAAGGAAATATACTACAAAACGATTTTAAAAATTGCAAACAGAATAATAATATTCAAATATGTTCTGAACACTTGAATCCGATCGAAAAGTTAAAATTAAAAACACTCATAAATAACTTCCCAGATCTTTTTCCAAACCCAAACGAACAATTGTCTTGTACTAATTTATGCGAACACAAAATAATTCTTAATGACGAAAAAAAAAACTACAGGTTATACAACCGTCTCATTCACCATGGAATTCTCCTATACGTATTGTCCCAAAAACATTAGACGCTTCCGGTAAACGTAAAACGAGACTAGTAATCGATTTTCGGAAAGTAAATGCCCAAACAAAAGATGACAAATTTCCAATCCCCAATACTGAACCATATTGGTCACTCAAAATATTTCACGATTTTAGACTTACATTCTGGCTTTCACAAAATCCCTATGAATAAAACCGATAAAGAAAAAAACCGCATTCTCTACTTCATCCGACCATTACGTATTTTTACTCATGCGGTCGCAATAACGCTCTCGCAACATTCCAAAGAATGATGAATGTTGCACTTGAAGGACCAGTTAAGAAAATATGTTTAGTCTATTTAGACGACGTAAAATAAGTTTTCGAAAAATTAAGTAAAGCAAATCTGAAAATACAAATCGACAAGTCAGAATTTTTACAAATACAAACAAAATATTTAGGTTACATTATAACGCAAAATGGACCTAAACCGGATCCTTCTAAAATAGAAAAAATTCAAAACCTCAATATCGCCAAAACAAAAAAAAAATATTTAAACAACTTCTCGGTACAATAGGTTAGTGTCGTAAATTTATCCCAAATTTCTCCAAACTTACAAATCCACTTACATTATGCGTAAAAACGGTTAAAATATAGACATTTATAACAAATCCTATAGAAAAAGTTTTAATGAATGCAAAGAAATTCTTACTCTTCCCCTATATTACAATTCCCCAATTTTCACAAAAATTTTATATTAACCACGGATGCCTCGAATTATTCCATAGGTTCAGTCTTATTACAAAAATTTGAACACGGTAAAGAAATGCTAATAGAATATTTTTCAAAAACTTTAGGAAAAGCCGATCTAAATAATAGCATAATCGAATACGAACTACTAGGAATAATATATTAATTAACTCTTTACCTTTCATCAAATATAGCCAATTTTTTCAATTAAATGAACAACATACCATGTATTTTACGATAATTTTAAGACAAATAATTGTATATTTATTAATAAGATATATTATTGCAAAACTGAATATATAGTTTTAAATACATGTATAGTTAATTTGTTAAAGGCCCAAATGAATGATGATTGTAAATATCATACTATCGAATTAGAAAATACCTGGGAAAAAATGCAAAACACAAATGAGTTAATTATAATTAGTCCTAACGTGCAACGAATTCAAATAAATTGTGAAAGTATTGTTCTTAATAATAAAATTAAAGGTATATTTAAATTAAAACAAATAAAATAATTTAATTTGAAAAATCATAACGTTCATCATCTTTATATTATTTATACTATGTTATTTATAATTATATATTTTGTCGTAATATAAAAGTTTAGAATTAAGTTTTAACAAGTTGTAAGAGAAATAAAAACCTAATGTTAATAAATTACCTGTGGTAAAATTAAGTCCTGTTAATTAATAATTATTGTAAAATCTCAGAAGGGAGGAATTATGTACCGTTGAATTTCTATTCTACAATAATTATTACCATATCAGCATTTCTTGCAGTATTTTTCTATTATGATAAGATATGTAATAAAAACCCCTGTAACTAAAAGGTGTTCATTATTTATGTATTTTCTATCTCAATTCTTGTAAACAAGTTGAAAATAAAATAAATAAAATATATTTTTTTCATATAACTTAAAACAAAATATTTCATTTGAACACATGGCCACCCTGGTGCCGCCAGTGGTGCACTATCTACTAATTTCTCTACACTAACTAAAAGCCAGAGTTTTTAGGGTCTTCAGACCCCTGTGGGTTAAGAAAATTATAAAAGACGACCAAAGTCATACACGTGCTGATTATACTCATGAAAACCTTGTTCATGCAGTTATAAATTCTAATTTATGCATAATTCTAAACAAATTTATTAATAAATATTAGGCAAGGAATAATAAATATTTAACATATGTTAAACCACAGCACAAGTATTCCCACGCGTATCAATGCGCTATTTCTGATTAAATTATCAGTTATTAAATATGTGAGTAAAAAATCTGTGTTGAACTTGCATTGTCTTTATTTATTTGAATAAAAGTACAAACATTTTCACAACGTTTCGAGTGTTTGTAATCTACACTCGTCTTCAGGTGATACTAACTAAATTCTAAGCTACAAGATTATATATATACAATGGGTGTTCACAGTTCATGACGGATTCAGTCGACCGTTGTAGTTTGGTTTTCAGGTAACCCAGTCGACCAATAAGCGGCTTCCATATGTTTCTGATCTCGACGCTTGGTTGGCTGAGGATACCTGAGTTCTGGGTGATGTAGATGGCTTCTTTAAATTTCCGCTTCCTCCAGTGTTCTTCTTTATGTAATATTTCCGCTTCTGTCCACTTCATGTGATGTGCTTCCTCCCAAGCACGGCAGGCAGCACCTGACTTGGAGATTTCTCCTTTTTGGGTATGTAGACGATGTTCTTTAACCCTAACTTCCATTGGTCTCTTTGTCTCACCGATATAGAGCTTACCGCATTCGCATGGAATTTTATAGATTCAGTTTTTCGTGTCCTTGGCGTTAGCTGGTTTGGTTCTAGTCAGAACACTGCGTAGTGTGGATTTGGCACTGAAGACGGTTTTTATGTTGTACCGTTTGCCTAATCTTCTGATTTTCTCCGAGACTACTTTGACATACGGAATGTTGAGTATCGGTTCTGGTTTTTGGCCGTTATCGTGTGACGTGGTAGTGGTGCTTGATAAACTGTTCAGAGCTTCGTTTATGTATTTCCTCGTGTAACCATTCTTGCAGAGATCTTTGTGGATGTTCTCTTTTTCCTGTGAGAGACTATCATCTGAGTTACAAATGGTGTGTACCCGATGATAGAGCGTCTTGATGACACCTCGCTATGTAGATCCTGAGCGGTTTGATTTGAAATTAAGGTATTGTCCCGTTTGCGTCGGTTTGCGGTAGACTGATGTTGTTATGCCGTGATTCGATTTCTTCGTCAAAACATTCAAGAATGGCAGGACTCCGTTGGATTCCCTCTCCATTGTACATTTGATAGAAGGTTTGATATCGTTAATGTGGTCCAGGAATGACAATAGCTCATTGTCGTCGCCGTCCCGGATGATGAAGGTGTCGTCTACGTATCTTAGCCACAATTTTGGTTTCATTTTGGCTGTTCCGACAGCTAGAGTCTCTAACCACTCCATATATATATATATATATATATATATATATATATATATATATATATATATATATATATATATATATATATTGGCTATAACTGGAGAAAGTGAAGATTCCATCGGTAATCCTTCATTCTGGGCAAAAAATCTGTCCTTCTCTTGGAAATATGTACTCCATAGGCAACACTGAAGTACAACGTAGGGAGCCCATTTGAACGCATTGCAATCGACGTGGCTGGACCATTTCCCGAGACTAATGATGGCAACAAGTATATTGTAGTCGTGATGGACTACTTCAGCAAGTGGGTTGAAGCTTACCCCCTGCCCAACCAAGAAGCAATCACCGTCGCTGAGGTAATGGTGAAGGAATGCATATGCCGATTTGGAGTACCGCGCGAAATACACTCCGATCAGGGAAGAAACTTTGAGTCGTTTTTGTTCCAAGATATCTGCAAAATATTAGACATTCGAAAGACAAGAACGACTGCATTACATCCGCAGTCGGACGGCATGGTTGAGCGAATGAATAGAACGATCAACAGATATCTGTCGAAAGTTGTCTCTAACCACCAAAGAGACTGGGATCGTCATCTGCATATGTTTCTGATGGCATATCGTTCATCTGTGCATGAAACAACAGGACAGACACCCGCAAATATCGTATTCGGACGTGAGTTGCGGTTACCGTGCGATTTGAAATTTGGATGTAAACCTGGAGAAGATCTATCTGGGGAAGATTACGTCACCGATTTACGAAGAAGAATGAATGACATTCACGAACAAGTTCGTTCAAACATACAAACTTCAAGTGACAGAATGAAAGATCATTATGACATCAGGGCAGAAAAGGGAGGATATGGAGAGTCGGTATGGTTATATAACCCACAGAAGCGTCGTGGTCTAACGCCGAAGTTACAAACATGCTGGCAGGGACCCTATGAAGTGATGAAGCGGATAAATGACGTTATCTACCGTATTAGGAAAATACCGACTGGGAAGCCGCGAGTAGTCCATTTTAATCGACTGGCCCCTTTTTCTGGAAACGACCATGAGGTTAGTGATGTTTGTGCAGCAAATGTTCGCTGCGTTCAAGAGCATGAACAGGAATTA
This sequence comes from Pterostichus madidus, assembly GCA_911728475.2. Taxonomy (NCBI): domain Eukaryota; kingdom Metazoa; phylum Arthropoda; class Insecta; order Coleoptera; family Carabidae; genus Pterostichus; species Pterostichus madidus. The sequence goes on along the minus strand of OU452319.1, from coordinate 8,020,039 downwards.
ACATTTGGAGACTTCATGAAGAAATATTCCACCGGTCACAAAGCACGGTACAGCGTGACAAAAGAAGAACATCGAGATTTGGTCTTGGTGCCTTTGGAGTATTCCATATCCCACTGTGTGGCGGAAGACTTAAACATGTGTCGAGGAATTGCTACAGTATTTAAAAAGAAGTTTGGACGGCTTCAAGACCTAGCCAATCAGCGTCCATCTGTTGGAAGAACACTAAAATTGCGCGACAACTCAGAACACAAACGGTACCTTTACTATTTAGTCACCAAGGCACGATAATCTCAGAAGCCCACCTATCGCACCTTATGGGAGGCACTGATCGATTTGAGGGAACATCTTTTAAATAACGATGTTATGAAGCTGGCGGTACCAAAATTGGGTTGTGGACTAGATGGGTTGGAGTGGAGAATAATTAGAAATATGTTAGAAGTTCTCTTCCACCGCACCGGAATTAAAATTCTTGTCTGCAGCTTTGACCCCAAAGGAAGAGCGAAATTAGATCGCACTGTTGATTGCCACTTCTTCAAGACCTCAGGATGCATTAAGGGTTCGACTTGCAGATTTCGTCATAACTTCTCCAAAACCCATCAACATCTGTTCCGAGACGGAACAGCTTTAAGGAGGGGGCAGTGTAACGAATTTAAAGCCAGACAAGTCGAGAACATTCCGGAATGTTCTCGAGAAACAAGTGCGTAGCAGCGTGACCTCGCTCGCATGTCTGAGCGTGTGGTTTGACGGGATATTCTAGGACGTTCTGGAATATTCGAGAACTGTTCTACGGACGGGAGTATATAAGCCGAGGTCGAGTGGCTGAGTGCAGTTAACAGTAGACTTCGAACGTGTAATATAAATGTGGTGAAATAAATAACAGCTCAAGTGTACGTAATATAAATAGTAGTTTTAGTGTCCGTTACATAAATAATATTAGTGTTTAAGATTTATAGTAGTGTTAATTAATTCTAAATAAGTTTCTGTAATTTTTATAATCATTCAATAAATAAATACATTTATTTTCGTTTAACATAAAAAGTTGTGAGTCATTTTTGTACCTTAAACATTCTACACACTTCCAGAAAGACGAAAAACGTTACAATATTATCACCGAGGTCAATTTTTGCTTGGTTTTACTATATACTTTAACAAACTATTTGTCAAATTGACGTTTTGTCTTTAAACTTTATTTGAACATGAAATCAATTCAGCAAAGTTTATAGTTACTGTAAAAAAATTTAATTTTTCTACATTTTTTTTCTAAACTGTTTAAAATCGCTGGAATATTAATTCTGATATTTTTTTATACGATTAACTTTTTTTTTTAAATATAGATTCTTTTTGGTTTTACTGTATATTATCACCGAGGTCAATTTTTGCTTGGTTTTATTATATACTTTAACAGACTATCTGTCAAATTGACGTTTTGTCTACACGACATGATTCTGAATAGTTGAATTTTCAAACAGATGCCTATCGTAAATTTTAATTTTTTTCCAATTGCATTTAAAAGGTCTTTTAATGCCACTTCATATGATATCAAACACGCCATGATTCGGAATAGTTGTATTTTCAAACAATTGCCTATCGTAAATTTTATATTTTTTTCCAATTGCATTTAAAAGGTCTTTTAATGCTATTTCATATGATACCAAACACGACATGATTCGGAATAATTAAATTTTCAAACAGTTGCCTATCGTAAATTTTAAATTTTTTCTAATTGTATTTAAAAGGTCTTTTAATGCCCTTTCATATGGTACCAAACACGACATGATTCGGAATAGTTATATTTTCAAACAATTGCCTATCGTAAATTTTTAATTTTTTATAATTGCATTTAAAAGTTCTTTTCATGCCCTTTCATATGATACCAAATACATGATTCTGAATAGTTGAATTTTCAAATAGTTGCCTATCGTAAATTTTCAACTTTTTCCAATTGCATTTAAAAGGTCCTTTAATGCCCTTTCATTTGATACCAAACACGTCATGATTCGGAATAGTTGTATTTTCAAACAATTGCCTATCGTAAATTTTCAATTGTTTCCAATTGCATTTAAAAGGTCTTTTAATGCCCTTTCATATGATACCAAACACGACATGATTCGGAATAATTGAATTTTCAAACTGTTGCCTATCGTAAATTTTCAATTTTTTCCAATTGTATTTAAAAAGTCTTTTAATGCCCTTTCATATGATACTAAACACGACATGATTCTAAATAGTTGAATTTTCAAACAGTTGCCTATCGTAAATTTTAATTTTTTTCCAATTGCATTTAAAAGGTCTTTTAATGCCATTTCATATGATATCAAACACGACATGATTCGGAATAATTGTATTTTCAAACAATTGCCTATCGTAAATTTTAAATTTTTTCCAATTGCATTTGAAAGGTCCTTTAATGCCCTTTCATTTGATACCAAACACGACATGATTCGGAATAGTTGTATTTTCAAACAATTGCCTATCGTAAATTTTCAATTGTTTCCAATTGCATTTTAAGGTCCTTTAATGCCCTTTCACATGATACCAAACTCGACGTGATTCGAAATAGTTGAATTTCTTTTTTAAACTGTTGAAAATCGCAGGAGTATTAATTCTGAAATTTTTTTATTCGATTAATTTTTTTTACAATGTAGATTCTTTTTGGTTTTACTGTATATTATCACCGAGGTCAATTTTTGCTTGGTTTTACTATATACTTTAACAAACTATTTGTCAAATTGACGTTTTGTCTTAAAACTTTATTTGAACATGAAATCAATTCTAAACAGTTCAAAACATGTATCCTCAGTCATCTAATACCTAAATCAAATTAAAAAATGTTCCCAATTTGTCTAGAAATTGAAATAATTCTATCTAAAAAGTCCATGCGTAACGTCAAAAATGACAGCTTAAGTCTATGACCTATAACCTAGATCGAGTATATAAGAGGTAATGTTGATTCTTAACCATAGATTTGTCAAATTGATGTTTTATCATTAAAAAATGTTATAGACACATGAAATCAATTGAAAACCGTTCAAAACATATATCCTCAATCCTCTAATACCTAAATCAAATTTGAAAATGTCTCCAACTTGTCTAGAAATTGAAATATTTATATGAAAATGTTTCATGCGAAACGTCAAAAGTGATTGACAGGTCTGAAAAATATCTGGTTGCGGTCAAATTTCAAATGCATAGCAACGCGTGCATGCTTCGATCCTTGAAAATTTGCAAAGTTTTTAATGAATTTCACGCGGACTGTATTTAAAAAAAATCTGAAATACCCAAAAGGCACTAGTCCCGAACATTCTTTAAATCCTAGAAAAAAAATCACCATACTCGCTCAAACCGTTTAGGCTGTAGGCGATCATAATGTTTGGTTGCCGCCCGGAGGATTATATAGTGAATTTGAACGATTAGTATATAGGACTAGCGTTCGGCCTGGTTTCGCCAGGCCTTTTCGCTAGGCTCCGCGGACGCTGAAGTAAGACTTAATTGAATTACGATCTAAAATTTTTCATTTCTGTACGTCTGTTCATCAAAAGACCTTATTATTGACAACAAACACAATAAGTTTCGAAGCCCTATCACGAAAACAATTGACGACCAAAAAAAATTACAATACTTCACGTGAGCCCTTCAAAAAACCTTTTATTTGATACTACACACGATAAGTTTTGATGCACTTTCACTAATACAATTACCGATCGGAAAAATAAATATTCTGCACAACACCTCTTCTAAAGCGCTTTTATATGATATCTAACACGATTTGACTCGGGATACTTTTTTGGTCGAATCTATTGGCGAGCGTAAAATTTATTTTTTTTTTAATTCCATCTCTAAGTTCTTCTAAAGCCCTTTCAAATGACATGAAATACGGTATGATTCGGAATACTTTAAGTTTGAAACAATTGAGGATCGTAACTTTTGATTATTTCATCTGAACAAATTTCAACTTTTTTATTTATTTTGTTAGAATCTTCTAAAGCCCTTTTATATGACACCAAACACGGCATGAGTCGGAATACTTTAAGTTTGAAGCAATTGAAGGTTGTAAATTTTTTTTTCTAATTTCATTTAATACTTCTTTAAAAACTGTTTCATATGACACTAAATTCGGCATGATTCGGAATACTTTATGTTTGAAACAATTGACAGTAGTTAAATTTATTTTTTTCTTTATTCCATCTTAGAGATCTTTTTTATATGACATTAAACACGGCATGATTCCGAATACTCTAAATTCAAAACAATTGACGGTCCAAATATATATTTTTTTTATTTCGTCTGTAAGTTCTTCTAAAGCCCTGTCATATGATATCAAATACGATATGATACGGAACACTTTAGGTTTAAAACAACTGAAGGTCGTAAAATTTCAATCAAATACGTGTGTTATTTTCGAAAACATTTTGTTAAACTAACTTTTTATTTAATTTATTTTATTTAAAAGCCCGTCTAAAACCATTTCATATGACACCAAACATGACATAATTCGGAATACTTTAAGTTTGAAATAATTGACAGTCGTAAAATTTCTATCAAACACATGTTTTATTTCCGAAAAGATTTTGCTAAACTATTAAAAATTCTTTGGGTGTCATTTCTGATAGTTCCACATTTTTTTATTTTATATGGGCATGAAATCAATTGAAATTTTTCTCTAAACTTTTAAAATAAAACTGTTGGAAAACGTTGGAATAATATTTCGGACATCTTTTATCCGAGTTACAATTTTTTTTAAATGTAGAGTGTTGCGGTCAAATATTTTTGGTTTTAGTGTATATACAAATTTTGCTTTGTTTTACTATATACTTTTAAAAACTATTTGTCAAATTGACAATCATAAAATTGTCTTCAGAAATCATTTCTGATAGTTCCACATTTGTATTTTATATAGAGCATCCTATATATAAAACGCACTAAATATAGGACACATGATATAAAGGATGCACTATATATATATATACCACACTATATATCATCATGTTTTGTAGTAGTTGAATAAAACTAGAGAAGCCGCTTCGCTCCTTCTCTCGCCAGACGATGAGTCTGTTCGACTCGACGCTTCGCGTCTCAACTCCAGACATTTGCTTTTTTGCTCGTCGCTTCGCTTCTCGCGGAATATTTTATAGTAAAATATTTTTAAGTACGCATTTTTTAGTTTATATAACATCACATTGTTCATCATGTTATTTAATAGTTGAATAATACTCGAGAAGTCGCTACGCTCCTTCCCTCGCCCGGCAATGAGTCTGTTAGGCTCGACGCTTCGCGTCTCACCTCCAGACATTTGCTTTGTTACTCGTCGCTTCGCGTAATGTTTTATGGTAAAACATTTTTAAATACGCATTTTTTAGTTTACATATCATCGTACCGTTCATCATATTATGTAGTAGTTGAATAAAACTCGAGAAGTCGCTTCGCTCCTTCTCTCGCACGATGATGAGTCTGTTCGGCTCGACGCTTCGCGTCTCACCTCCAGACATTTAGTTTGTTGCGCGTCGCTTCGCTCCTCGTGTAATGTTTTCTGGTTAATTATTTTTAAGGATTGAAAACTTGTTTTTTTTTCTATTATATTTGAAAGTACTTTTCATGCCCTTTCATATGATACCAAATACATGATTCTAAATAGTTGAATTTTCAAACAGTTGCCTATCGTAAATTTTTAATTTTTTCCAATTGCATTTAAAAGGTCTTTTAATGCCCTTTCATATGATACCAAACACGACATGATTCTGAATAGTTGAATTTTCAAACAGTTGCCTATCGTAAATTTTAAATTTGTTCCAATTGCTTTTGAAAGATCAATTAATGCCCTTTCATATGATACCAAACACGACATGATTCGGAATAGTTGAATTTTCAAACAGTTGCCTATTGTAAATTTTCAATTTTTTCCAATTGCATTTAAAAGGTCTTTTAATGCCCTTTCATATGATACCAAACATGACATGATTCGAAATAGTTGAATTTTCAAACAGTTGCCTATCGTAAATTTTCCATTTTTTCATATTGCATTTAAAAGGTCTTTTAATGCCCTTTCATATGATACCAAACACGACGTGATTCGGAATAGTTAAATTTTCTAACAGTTGCCTATCGTGAATTTTCAATTTTTTCTAATTGCATTTAAAAGTTCTTTTAATGCCCTTTCATATGATACCAAACATAACGTGAATTTTTTTTTTGAACTGTTGAAAATCGCTGGCATATTAATTCTGACATTTTTTTATTCGATAATTTTTTTTTTACAATGTAGATTCTTTTTGGTTTTACTGTATATTATCACCGAGGTCAATTTTTGCTTGGTTTTACTATATACTTTAACAGACTATTTGTCAAATTGACATTTTGTCTTTAAACTTTATTTGAACATGAAATCTATTCAGCAAAGTTTGTGCTTACTGTAAAAAAACTTAATTTTTCTATATTTTTTTTCTAAACTGTTTAAAATCGCTGGAATATTAATTCTGAAATTTTTTTATTCGTTTCATTTTTTTTATAATGTAGATTCTTTTTGGTTTTACTGTATATTATCACCGAGGTCAATTTTTGCTTGGTTTTACTATATACTTTAACAAACTATATGTCAAATTGACGTTTTGTCTTAAAACTTTATTTGAACATGAAATCAATTCAAAACAGTTCAAAACATGTATCCTCAATCATCTAATACCTAAATCAAATTAAAAAATTTTCACAATTTGGCTAGAAATTGAAATAATTCTATCGAAAAATTCCATGCGTAACGTCAAAAATGACAGCTTAGGTCTATGGTTTTTCAAAACCTGGATCGACTATATAAAAAGTAATGTTGTTTCTTAACCATAGATTTGTGAAATGGACGTTGCATCATTAAAAACTTTTATACAAACATGAAATCAATTAAAAAACGTTCAAAACATACGTCCTCAATCGTCTAATACCTAAATAAAATTAGAAAATTTCTCCAACTTGTCTAGAAATTGAAATATTTATGTAAAACCGTTTCATGAGAAACGTCAAAAGTGATTGACATGTCTGAAAAATTTCTGCTTGCGGTCAGATTTCTAATGCATAGCAACGCGTGCATGCTTCGAACCGGACTATACTTGCGAAAAATTTGAAATACCCAAAAAGCACTAGTCCCAAACATTCTTTAAATCCTGGAAAAAAAATCACAACATTCGCACAAACCGTTTAAGCTGAAGCCGTGTCTAAAGTTTGGTTGCCGCCCGGAGGAATATATAGTGAATTTGAACGATTAGTATATAGGACTAGCGGTCGGCCTGGCTTGGCCAGGCCTTCTTGCTAGGCTCCGCGGACACTGAAGTAATGTTTAATTGAATTACGATCTAAAACTTTTCATTTCTGTACGTTTGTTTATCTAAAGAACTTTTAATTGACACCAAACACAATAAGTTTCGAAGCTCTATCACTAAAACAATTGACGACAAAAAAATTACAATTCTGCACGTGACCCCTTCAAAAAACTTTTTATTTGATACTACACACGATAAGTTTTGATGCACTTTCACTAATACAATTGCCGATCGGAAAAATAAATATTCCGCACGGCAACTCTTCTAAGACCCTTTCATATGATATCTAACACGATATGATTCGGAATACTGTTTTGGTCGAATCTATTGGCGAGCTTAAAATTGCAATGTTTTTTAATTCCATCATAAAAACTCTTCTAAAGCCCTTTCAAATAACATGAAACACGGTATGATTCTGAACAACATTCAACTTTTTTGTTTATTTCGTTAGAATCTTCATTTGAAACAGTTGACGGTTGTAAATTAAAATAATTTTTTTATTTCATTTAAAAGTTCTTTTAAAACTCTTTTATATGACACCAAACTCGGCATATAACTCGAAATACTTTAAGTTTGAAACAACTGACAATAGTAAAATTTAATTTTTTTCTTTAGTCCATCTAAAAGTTCTTTCAAAACTTTTTCATATGATATTAAAGACGGCATGATTCCGAATACTTTTAATTTCAAACAATTGACTGTCGAAATATATATATTTTTTAATTTTGTCTGAAAGTTCTTCTGAAGCCCTTTTATATGATATCAAACACGATATGATACGAAACACTTTAATAATTGTAGGTCGTAAAATTACAATCAAATACGTATGTTATTTCCGAAAACATTTAGCTAAACTAACTTTTTCTTTATTTTATCTAAAAGTTCGCCTGAAGCCCTTTCATATGACACCAAACGTGGCATAATTCGGAATACTTTAAGTTTGATATAATTGACAGTCTTAAAATTTCAGTCAAATACGTGTTTCATTTCCGAAAAGATTTTGCTAATCTTTTAAAAATTCTTTGGACGTCATTTCTGATAGTTCTACATTTTTATTATTTTACATGTGCATAAAATCAATTTCTATTTTTCTCTAAACTTTTTGAAAAACGGTTGGAAATTGTTTTAGTATTATTTAAGATATCTTTTCGAGTTACTTTTGTATACAATATAGAATTTATTAAGTTTTAAACAGTTGCCCATCGTAAAATTTCAACTTTTTTTATTTCATCTGAAAGTTCTTTTAAAGCCCTTCCATATGACATCAAATACGGCATGATTTGGAATACTTCAAGTTTAAAATAATTGACAGTCGTAAAATTTCAATCAAATACAAGTTTTTAATGATATACGCAGTGTTATTTGAATCCTTTTATTTTAATTATATGACGTACATTGAAAAATTATATCTCTCTATTTTTAAATACGTGAGCAACTATTTTTTGTTTCAAACTACTACGATTTCATTGACGAAAATTTTGCCTTCTTTTATTTAAATTTATTGACATTGACATACGTCAACACCCTCCCTCAATGAAATTAATTTAACATTTTTCTAAACCTAGTATCTTACAAAACATATTAAATACATTTTTATTTAATGACTTCGTAAATAGATCTGCTACTTGTTCTTCATTTCTTATGTACTGGACATCAATAATTCCTTCATTAACCTTTTTTCTGATGAAATGATGACGAATATCGATGTGTTTGAGTCTTTTGTAATTATCTGGGTTCCTAACTATTTTTATAGCTGACTGTCTTCGAAAATTATGACAGGCTTGGTTTCCTCATAAAATTGAAGATCAATTAAAATTTGACGTAACCAACATGCTTTGTTAACTGCTATGCTCAGTGCTACGTACTGTGCTTCACAGGACGATAAAGCTACAGTACTTTGCTTGCGTGAAGTCCAGGATACCGATGAATTAAAAATTTGTATATAAAACCAGAGGTTGATTTTCTGTCATTCAAGTAGCCTGCCCAATCAGCATCAACAAATCCTGTCAGTATTTTAGCATTTTCATCTCTGACATAAACTAAATTAAAATCAATAGTACCTTATCTTAGTACATGTTTTAAACATTTCCATAATTTGATATTTGCACGAGTTTGGTAACGACTCAATGCTGTACATAAATCTGGTCTTGTATCAACTATTGCATACATCAAACAGCCAATTAGTTTCCTGAAGCGGAGCTTCGAGTTCTTCATTATGTGCTGTTTCATTTTCTGGTCCTACTAACCAATCTGACTTAAAACTTGGATCTAAAGGTGTCGATGTCGGTTGACAACCTTCTATCCAAAATTTCGACTACAAATTCTTTAGATAAGTTGTTTGATTAATCTTGACTAATATTTATGCCAATGTAATGTGAAACTTTTCCCAAATCTTTCATTTTCAATGTTTTGAACAATTCCTTTTTCAGTTCTTCTATTTGTTGATTATTTGTTCCAAAAATCAACATATCATCCACATAAATTAAAACGAATAACTTGTCAGATTTGTTAAATTTTGTGTAGTGACAATAATCATATTTGAACAATTAAATGCTTTTTTCTTCATAAACGAATTGAATTTTATATTCCAATATTTTGGTTACTTTTTCAAACCATATAAAGCTCTATTTAATTTACATACTTTCGCAGGTTCTTGTGAAACTCCTTCTGGAATACTCAGAAAAACATCTTTAATTTCTCCGTATAAAACTGCACTACATACGTCAAGTTGACATGTAAACATTTTTAATTGATTTGCCATGGCTAACATGATTCTGAGGATTGTCAATTTTGCAACCGGAGAGTAAATTTCCAATAAATCAACATTATCCTTCTGATGGTTTACCCTCTTTATCTTTCTTAATTTTAAACACCCATTTGCAGTCAATTACATCACATTTTTCAGATCTCTGTACAATTTTCCAAATGTCATTTTCCTCCAAGACGTCTAACTCTGCTTGTATTGCCTTCTTCCATTTTTCGCTTTCATCACTGGTATCAGTCAAGCAAACTTGATTTTCACCGCAACCAAATCTAGCAGACTTTCTTAAAATTTCTATATTTCTCAAATTTCTCTTGTTTTCAATATCGGATGTTTCTGTCTCTCGATATTTGATTCATTTTCTTTTTCTACGATATTTGATTCTTTTTCTCTCTCTTCGATATTTGAATCTTTTTCTTTCTCTTCGATATTTGATTCTTTTTCTTTTTCTTCGTTTTCAGTTTCATGCAGTTCTATTTCTGTTTTTCTAGGGATAAATACAACATTTCGTGCGCAACGTAATTTATTTTCGTTTTTAAAATATATTCTGTATCCTTTAATATTATCTTCATATCCAACGAAAATATATTTTCTGCCCTTTACATCCCATTTATGTCGTGTTTCTTTTGGTACATGAATATAAACCTCTGCACCAAATACTTTAAACTCTTTCAAATCTGTATTTTTTTTAAATTATAATTCTTAAGGAGTGCTTTCCTCTACTGAACTTGTTCCAGTCCGATTTATGACGTTTACTGCTGCACTTGTTGCTTAAACTCAAAATTTCTTATCTAATATCGCATCGCATAACATTAACTTTGCTGCTTCAACAATTATCCTCATCTCTTTTCCGTTTTTTTCACCTTGTTCTGTACAATACGCTACTATTCTTCCATGCCTTTTCTACTAACTTTCGTACATCTGAATTTACAAATTTTAACCCATTATCTGATCTCGTCCGTTGTATTTTGTTGCTAATCTGAAGGAAACATATAGTTTTTATTTTACTTCTTCTTTATGCTTCAAGAAATAAATATGACGATAATGTGAGAAACCATCTTTTATCAATAGAAAATACTTAGAACCTCCGACTGATGGTTGTTCCATGGATCCACAAAGATCATGAATTATTTCACAAGTTTTTCTTGATTATGTTATACTTGCTGGAATATTTCTCTATTTTTTTTTAAAACAGTTGAAAATCGCTGGAATATTAATTCTGAAATTTTTCTATTCGATTTACTTGTTTTTACAATGTAGATTCTTTTTGGTTTTACTGTATATTATCACCGAGGTCAATTTTTGCTTGGTTTTACTATATACTTTAACAGACTATTTGTCAAATTGACGTTTTGTCTTTAAACTTTATTTGAACATGAAATCAATTCAGCAAAGTTTATAGTTTGTAAAAAAATGTAATTTTTCTATATATTTTTTCTAAACTGTTCAAAATCGCTGGAATATTAATTCTGATATTTTTTTATTCGATTAACTTTTTTTTACAATGTAGATTCTTTTTCGTTTTTCTGTATATTATCACTGAGGTCAATTTTTGCTTGGTTTTACTATATACTTAAACATACTATTTGTCAAATTGACGTTTTGTCTTTAAACTTTATTTGAACATGAAATCAATTCAGCAAAGTTTATAGTTACTGTAAAAAAATTTAATTTTTCTATAATTGTTTTTCTAAACTGTTGAAAATCGCTGGAATATTAAATCTGATATTTTTTTATTCGATTAACTTTTTTTTACAATGTAGAATTATATTTAGTTTTACTGTATATTATCACCGAGGTCAATTTTTGTTTGGTTTTACTATATACTTTAACAAACTATTTGTCAAATTGATGTTTTGTCTTAAAACTTTATTTGAACATGAAATCAATTCAAAACAGTTCAAAACATGTATCCTCAATCATCTAATACCTAAATCAATTTACAAAATTTGCACAAATTGTCTAGGAATTGAAATAATTCTATCGAAATATTCCATGCGTCACGTCAAAAGTGACAGCTTAGGTCTATGATTTTTCAAAACCTGGATCGTGTATATAAGAGGAAATATTGTTTCTTAACCATAGATTTGTGCAATGGACGTTGCATCATTAAAAACTTTTATACAAACATGAAATCAATTGAAAAACGTTCAAAACATATGTCCTCAATCCTCTAATAAATAAATCAAATTAGAAAATGTCTCCAACTTACCTAGAAATTGAAATATTTATATAAAAATGTTTCATGCGAAACGTCAAAAGTAATTGACAGGTCTGAAAAATATCTGCTTGCGGTCAGATTTCATATGCATAGCAGTGCATTCTTCGATCAATGAAAATTTGCAAAGTTTTTCATTAATTTCACGCGGACTGTACTTTCAAAAAATCTGAAATACCCAAAAGGCACTAGTCCCAAACATTCTTTAAGTCCTGGAAAAAAAATCACAATAATCGCACAAACCGTTTAGGCTGTAGGCGATCATAATATTTGGTTGCCGTCCGGAGGAATCCTTAATGAAATACCAGATTAGTATATAGGACTAGCGTTTGGCCTGGCTTCGCCAGGCCTTTTCGCTAGGCTCCGCGGACACTGAAGTAAGGTTTAATTGAATTACGATCTAAAACTTTTTATTTCTGTACTTCTGCTCATCTAAAGATATTTTTTGATTTTACTGTATATTACTGCCGAGGACAAATTTTGCTTTGTTTTACTATATACTTTTAAAAACTATTTGTCACATTGACAGTCGTAAAATTTCAATCAGATACGTGTTTTATTTCCAAAAAGATTTTATTAAACTAAGAAAAATTCTTCGGACATCATTTCTGATAGTTCCACATTTATATTTTATATGTACATGAAATCAGTTAAATTTTTTCTCTTAACTTTTTGAAAAACTGTTGGAAATCGTTGGAAAACACGACATGATCCGGAATAGTTGTATTTTCAAGCAATTGCCTATCGTAAATTTTAAATTTTTTCCAATTGCATTTGAAAGGTCTTTTAATGCCCTTTCATATGATACCAAACACGACATGATTCGGAATAGTTGCATTTTAAAACAATTGCCTATCGTAAATTTTAAATTTTTTCCAATTGCATTTGAAAAATCTTTTAATGCCCTTTCATATGATACCAAACACGACATGATTCTGAATAGTTGAATTTTCAAACAGTTGCCTATCGTAAATTTTAATTTTCTTCAAATTGCATTTAAAATGTCTTTTAATGCCCTTTCATATGATACCAAACACGGCATGATTCTGAATAGTTGAATTTTTAAACATTTGCCTATCGTAAATTTTCAATTATTTCCAATTGCATTTAAAAGGTCTTTTAATGCCCTCTCATATGATATCAAACATGATGTGATTCTGAATAGTGGAATTTTCAAACAACAGCCTATCGTAAATTTTCAATTTTTTCCTATTGCATTTAAAAGGTCTTTTAATTGCATTTAAATTTTAATTGCATTTAAAAGGTCTCTATGCACTTGGGCTGTCACGCTGCTACGCACTTGTTCTCGAGAAGGTTTCTAGAATGCTCTCGGCTGTCTGGCTTTAAATTCGTTACAATATGTAAATATGAAATAAATCTAGTATTTATTCATTTACCAACCATAATTAAGGATCCCTAGGGCCATTTTTCAATTTACACGTGATTTCTGGATCCACCTTAAAATCAACATGACCACGTGGAGTTTGGTGTAGTTCTTCCTCGAACCATTCTCAAAGTTTCTCACCATGGAAAACAAAGGGTTTTTAACAACATATCGAAGTTCTTCGGTTTACACGCCTGCGATTCCATCAGTAGCTGATGATGACTCACGTGGTAAATCGAAACGTCCAAATATATGTTAATATGAAATAAATCTAGTATTTATTCATTTACAAATCATAAGTAAGGATCCCTAACGCCATTTTTCAATTTTCACGTGATTTCTGATTCCACCTTAACCTCAATATTACCACGTGGAGTTTGGTGCAGTTCTCCCTCGAACAATTCTCAATGCTTCTCACTAAGGAAAACAAAGGGTGTTTTTCACATCACGAAGTTCTTCGGTTTACACGCTTGCGATTCCATCAGAATCTAATGATGACTCACGTGGTGAGTCGAAACGTCCAAATATATGTTAATATGAAATATGTTTAGTTTTTATACATTTACCAACCATAATTAGGAATCCCTAATGTCATTTTTCAATTTACAAATGATTTCTGGAACCACCTTAACTTCAATATTACAACCTGGAGTTTGGTGAAGTTCTCCCTCGAACCATTCTCAAACCTTCTCACCATGGAAAACAAAGGTTTTCTCACATTACGAATTTTTTCAGTTTACACGCCTGCGGTTCCATCAGAAGCTGATTATGACTCACGTGGTGAGTCGAAACATCCAAATATATGTTAATATGAAATAAGTTTCTGGATCCACCTTAACTTCAATATTACCGTGTGGAATTCAGTGCAGCTCTCCCTAGAACTATGCTCAAAGCTTCTAACCATGGAAAACAAAGGGTTTTTCCACAACATCAAGAAATTTTTCGGTTTATACGCCTGCGATGGTGACTCACGTTGTATGTCGAAACGTCCAAATATATGTTAATATGAAATAAATGTAGTATTTATTCATTTACCAACCATACTTAAGGATCCTTAAGGCCATTTTTAAATTTACACGTGATTTCTGGATCCACCTTAACCTCATTATTACCACGTGGAGTTTGGTGCAGTTCTCCCTCGAACTATTCTCAAAGCTTTTCACCATGGAAAACAAAGGTTTTTTTTTTACATCACAAAGTTCTTCGGTTTACACGCCTGCGACTCCATCAGTAGCTGATGGTGACACACTTGGTGAGTCGAAACGTCCAATTATATGTTAATATGGAACAAATCTAGTATTTATTCATTTACCAACAATAACTACGGATCCGTAAGTCCATTTTTCAATTTACACGTGATTTCTCGATCCACCTTAACACATAATGAAGGATCCCTAAGACCAGTTTTCAATTTACACGTGATTTCTGGATCCACCTTAACCTCAATATTACCACGTGGAGTTTGATGCAGTTCTTTCTGGAAACACTCTCAAAGCTTCGCACCATGGAAAACAAAGGGTTTTTCACATCACGAAGTTCATCGGTTTAAACGCCTGCGATTCCATGAGAAGCTGATGATGACTTATGTGGTGAGTCGAAGCGTCCAAGTATATGCTAATATGATATAAATTTAGTATTTATTCATTTACCAATCATAATTAAGGATCCCTTAGGCCATTTTTCAATTTACACGTGATTTCAGTACCCGCCTAAATCTCAATATTACCACGTGGAGTTTGGTTCAGTTTTCCCTCGAACCATTCGCTAAGCTTCTCACCATGGAAAACAAAGGGTATTTTCAAAACATCACGAAATTCTTCGGTTTACACGCCTGCGAATCCATCAGAAGCTGATGATGACTTATGTGGTGAGTCGAAGCGTTCAAATATATGCTAATATGAAATAAATCTAGTATTTATTCATTTACCAACCATAATTAAGGATTCCTAAGGCCATTTTTCAATTTACACGTGATTTCTGGATCCACCTTAACCTCAATATTACCACGTAGAGTTTGGTGTAATTCTCCCTCGAACCATTCTCAAAGCTTCTCAACATATAAAACAAAAGGTTTTTTCACAATATCTCGAAGTTCTTCGGTTTACACGCCTGCGATTCCATCAGAAGCTGATGATGACTCACGTGGTGAGTCGAAATATCCAAATATATGTTAATATGAAATAAATCTAGTATTTGTTCATTTGCCAAGCGTAAATAGGGATTCCTAGGGCCATTTTTCATTTTACACGTAAATTCTGGATCCACCTTAACCTCAGTATTACCACGTGAAGTTTGGTGCAGTTCTCCCTCGAACCATTCTCAAAGCTTCTCACTAAAAAAACAAAGGGATTTTTTCACATAACGAAGTTCTTCGTTTTATAAGCTTGCGATTCCATCAGAAGCTGATGATGTCTCACATGGTGAGTCGAAACGTCTAAATATATGGTAATATGTAATAAATCTAGTATTTATTCATTTACCAAGCATAAATAAGGATTCCTAAGTTCATTTTTCAATTTACACGTTTATTCTGGATCCAGCATGACCGCAATATTACCACATGAAATTTGGAGCAGCTCTCTCTAGAACCATTCTCAAAGCTTTTCGCCATGGAAGACAAAGGGTTTTTTTCACAACATCATGAAGTTCTTCGGTTTACACGGCTGCGATTCCATCAGAAGCTGTTGACGACTTACGTGGTGAGTCGAAGCGTACAAATATATGCTAATGTGAAATGAATCTAGTATTTATTCATTTACCAACCATAATGAAGGATCCCTAAGACCAGTTTTCAATTTACACGTGATTTCTGGATCCACCTTAACCTCAATATTACCACGTGCAGTTTGGTGCAGTTCTTTATGGAACCATTCTCAAAGCTTCGCACCATGGAAAACAAAGGGTTTTTCACATCATGAAGTTCATCGGTTTAAACTCCTGCGATTCTATCAGAAGCTGATGATAACTCACGTAGTGAGTCGAAACTTCCAAATATATGTTAATATGAAATAAATCTAGCATTTATTCATTTACCAACCATAATTAAGATTCCCTAAGGTCATTTTCAATTTACACGTGATACCTAGATCCCCATTAACCTCAATATTACCACGTAGAATTTGGTGCAGTTCTCCCTCGAACCATTCTCAAATCTTCTCACCATGGAAAACAAAGGGTTTTTTCACATCACAAAATTCTTCGGTTTACACGCCTGCGATTCCATCAGAAGCTGATGATGACTTATGTGGTGAGTCGAAGCGTCCAAATATATGCTAATATGAAATAAATCTAGTATTTATTCATTTACCAATCATAATTAAGGATCCCTTAGGTCATTTTTCAATTTACACGTGATTTCAGAATCCGCCTAAACCTCAATATTACCACGTGGAGTTTGGTTCAGTTTTCCCTCGAGCCATTCTCTAAGCTTCTCACCATGGAAAACAAAGGGTATTTTCAAAACATCACGAAGTTCTTCGGTTTACACGCCTGCGAATCTATCAGAAGCTGATGATGACTTATGTGGTGAGTCGAAGCGTTCAAATATATGCTAATATGAAATAAAACTAGTATTTATTCATTTACCAACCATAATTAAGGAATCCTAAGGCCATTTTTCAATTTACACGTGATTTCTGGATCCACCTTAACCTCAATATTACCACGTGGAGTTTGGTGTAATTCTCCCTCGAACCATTCTCAAAGCCTCTCACCATGTAAAACAAAAGAATTTTTCACAATATCTCGAAGTTCTTCGGTTTACACGCCTGCGCTTCCATCAGAAGCTGATGATGACTCACGTGGTGATTCGAAACGTCCATATATATGTTAATATGAAATAAATCTGTTATTTATTAATTTACCAAACATAAATAGGGATTCCTAAGGCCATTTTTCAATTTACACGTGATTTCTGATTCCACCTTAACCTCAATATTACCACGTGGAGTTTGGTGCAGTTCTCCCTCGAACAATTCTCAATGCTTCTCACTAAGGAAAACAAAGGGTGTTTTTCACATCACGAAGTTCTTCGGTTTACACGCTTGCGATTCCATCAGAATCTAATGATGACTCACGTGGTGAGTCGAAACGTCCAAATATATGTTAATATGAAATATGTTTAGTTTTTATACATTTACCAACCATAATTAGGAATCCCTAATGTCATTTTTCAATTTACAAATGATTTCTGGAACCACCTTAACTTCAATATTACAACCTGGAGTTTGGTGAAGTTCTCCCTCGAACCATTCTCAAACCTTCTCACCATGGAAAACAAAGGTTTTCTCACATTACGAATTTTTTCAGTTTACACGCCTGCGGTTCCATCAGAAGCTGATTATGACTCACGTGGTGAGTCGAAACATCCAAATATATGTTAATATGAAATAAGTTTAGTATTTATATATTTACCAACCATTATTAGGGATCCCTAAGTTCATTTTTCATTTTACACGAGATTTCTGGAGCCACCTTAACCTCAATATTACCACGTGGAGTTTGGTGCAATTCTCCCTCGAACCATTCTGCAAGGTTCTCACTAAAGAAAACAAAGAATTTTTCTCACATCTCGAAATTCTTCGGTTTACACGCTTGCGATTCCAACAAAATCTAATAATGAATCTCGTGGTGAGTCGAAACGTCCAAATATATGTTAATATGAAATAAATCTAGTATTTATTCATTTACCAAGCATAAATAGGAATTCCTGAGGCCATTTTTCATTTTACACGTAAATTCTGGATCCACCTTAACCTCAATATTACCACGTGGAGTTTGGTGCAGTTCTCCCTCGAACAATTCTCAAAGCTTCTCACCATGGAAAACAAAGGTTTTCTCACATTACGAATTTCTTCAGTTTACACGCCTGCGATTCCATCAGAAGCTGATTATGAATCACGTGGTGAGTCTCAACGTCCAAACATATGTTAATATGAAATAAATCTAGTATTTATTCATTTATTAATCATAATTAAGGATCCCTAACGGCATTTTTCAATTTATACGTGATTTCTGGATCCACCTTAACCTCAATATTACCACGTGGAGTTTGGTGCAGTTGTCTCTCGAACAATTCTCAAATCTTCTATCAATGGGAAACAAAGGGTTTTTTTCACATCACGAAATTCTTCAGTTTACACGCCTGCGATTCCATCAGAAGCTGATTATGACTCACGTGGTGAGTCGAAACGTCCAAATATATGTTAATATGAAATAAGTTTAGTATTTATACATTTACCAACCATTATTAGGGATCCCTAAGTTCATTTTTCATTTTACACGAGATTTCTGGAGCCACCTTAACCTCAATATTACCACGTGGAGTTTGGTGCAGTTCTCCCTCGAATAATTCTCAAAGCTTCTAACAATGGAAAACAAAGGTTTTTTTCACAACATCACGAAATTCTTCGGTTCACACGCCTGCGATTCCATGAGAAGCTGACGATGACTCACGTAGTATGTCGAAACGTCCAAATATATGTTAATATGAAATAAATCTAGTATTTATTCATTTACCCTAAAACCATTTTTCAATTTACACGTGATTTCTGGATCCACCTTGACCTCAATAATACCACGTGGAGTTTGGTGCAGTTCGCCCTCGAGCCATTCTCAAAGCTTCTCAATATGGAGAGCAAAGGGTTTTTTTCACAACATCACGAAGTTCTTCGTGCCTGCGATTTCATTAGAATCTAATGGTGACTCACGTGGTGAGTCTAAACGTCCAAATATATGTTAATATGAAACAAACTTAGTATTTATATATTTACCAATTATAATAGAGGATACGTAAAGCCATTTTTCAATTGACACTTGATTTATCGATCCACCTTAACCTCAATATAAACAACGTGAAGTTTGGTGCAGTTCTCCTAGAATCATTCTCAAAGCTTCTCATCATGGAAAACAAAGGGTTTTTCCACAATATCACGAAGTTCTTCGGTTTACACGCCTGTGATTTCATCAGTAACTGTTGATGACTCACTTGGGGAATCGAAACGTCCAAATATATGTTAATATGAAATAAATCTAGTATTTATTCTTTTACCAACCATAATTAAGGATCCTTAAGGCCATTTTTCAATTTACAAATGATTTCTGGATCCACTTTAACCTCAATATTACCACGTGGAGTTTGGTGCAGTTCACCCTCGAACAATTCTCAAAGCTTCTCACCATGGAAAACAAAGGGTTTTTTCACTTCACAAAGTTTTTCGGTTTACACGCCTGCGATTCCATCAGAAGCTGATGATGACTCACTTGGTGAGTCGGAGCGTCCAAATATATGTTAATATGAAATAAATCTTGTATTTATTTATTTACCATCCATAATTAAGGATCCCTAAGGCCATTTTTCAATTTAGACGTGATTTCTGGATCCACCATAACCTCAATATTACCACGTGGAGTTTTCTGCAGTTCGCCCTCGAACCAAATTTAAAGCTTCTCAACATGGAAAACATAGGCTTTTTTACATCACGAAATTCTTTGGTCTACACGCCTCATGTGGTGCGTAGAAACGTTCAAATATATGTTAATATGAAATAAATCATGTATTTATTAATTTACCATCCATAATTAAGGATCCCTAAGTCCATTTTTCAATTTACACGTTATTTCTGGATCCACCTTAACCTCAATATTACCACGTGGAGTTTGTTGCAGTTCTCCCTCGAACCATTCTCAAAGCTTTTCACCATGTAAAACAAAGGGTTTTTTCACATCACAAAGTTTTTCGGTTTACACGCCTGCGATTCCATCAGAAGCTGTTGAAACGTCCAAATAAATGTTAATATGAAATAAATCTAGTATTTATTTATTTACCAACCATAATTGAGGATCCCTACGGCCATTTTTCAATTAACAAGTGATTTCTGGATCCACCTTAACCTCAATATTACAAAGCGGTGTTTGGTGCAGTTCTCCCTCGAACTATTCTTAAAACTTCTCACCATAGAAAACAAACGGTTTTTTTTACATCACAAAGTTCTTCGGTTTACACGCCTGCGAATCTATCAGAAACAAATGATGACTCACGTGGTAAGCCGAAACGTCCAAATATATGTTAGCATGAAACAAATCTAGTATTTATTCATTTATCAACCATAATTAAGGATCTCTAAGTCCATTTTTCAATATACACGTTATCTATGGATCCCCCTTAACCTCAATATTACCACGTGTAGTTTGGTTTCATCAAAAGCTGATGATGACTTACGTGGTGAGGCGTAAAGTACAAATATATGTTAATATAAAGTAAATCTAGTATTTATCCATTTACGAACCATAATTAAGGATTTCTAAAGCCATTTTTTAATTAACACGTGATTTCTGGATCCTCCTTAACCTCAATATTACCACGTGGAGTTTGGTGCAGTTCACCCTTGAACCATTCTCGAAGCTGTTCACCATGGAAAACAAAGGGTATTTTCACATCACGAAGTTCTTCGGTTTACACGCCTGCGATTCCATGAGTAGCTGATGATGACTAACGAGGTGAGGCGTAACGTCCAAATATATGTTAATATGAAATAAATCTAGTATTTATTAATTTACCAAACATAATTAAGGATCCCTAAAGCCTTTTTTTAATTAACACGTGATTTCTGCATCCTCCTTATCCTCAATATTACCACGTGGAGTTTAGTGCAGTTCTCCCTCGAACCATTCTCGAAGCTGCTCACCATGGGAAAAAAAAGGGTTTTTTCACAACATCACACAGTTCTTCGGTGTACACGTCTGCGATCCCATCAGAAGCTGATGATGACTCACGTAGTGAGTCGAAACGTAAAAATATATATTAATATGAATTAAATCACGTATTTATACATTTACCAACTATAATTAAGGATACCTATAGCCATTTTTCAATTTACAAGTGATTTCTGTTTCCACCTTAACGTCAATATTTCCACGTGGAATTTGGTGCAGTTTTTCCTGGAACTAATCTTAAAATTTCTCACTATTGAAACCAACGAGTTTTTTTTTGCAACTTCACAAAATTTTTCGTTTTATACGACTGCGATTCCATCAGGAGCTGATGATGACTCACGTGGTGAGTCAAAACGTCCAAATATATGGCAATATAAATAAATATAGTGTTTATTCATTGACCAACCATAATTAAGGATCCTTATGGCAATTTTTCAATTTACACGTGATATCTGGATCCACCATAAGCTCAATATTACCACGTGGAGTTTGGTGCAGTTCTCCCTCGAACAATTCTCATAGCTTCTCACCATGGAAAACAAAAGGTTTTTTCACATCACGATGTTCTTCAGTTTACACGCCTGCGATTCAATCAGAAGCTGATGATGACTCGCGTGGTTAGGCGAAACATCCAAATATATGCTAATATGAAATAAATTTAGTATTTAATCATTTACCAACCATAATTGAGGATCCCTAAGACCATTTTTCAATTTACACGTTATCTCTGGATCCCCATTAATCTCATTATTACCACGTGGAGTTTGGTGCAGATCTTCCTCGGGTCATTATTAAAGCTTCTGACCATAGAAAACAAAGAGTTTTTTCACAACATCACAAAGTTCTTCGGTTTACACGCCTGCGATTCCATCAGAAGCTAACGATGACTCACGTGGTTATTCTAAACATCTAAATATATGTTAATATGAAATAAATCTAGTATTTATTCATTATCAACCATAATTAAGGATCCCTAAGGCCATATTTCAATATACACGTTATCTCTGGATTCCCATTAACCTCATTATTACCACGTGGAGTTTGGTGCAGATCTTCCTCGAGCCATTTTTAAAGCTTCTCACCATAGAAAACAAAGGGTTTTTTCACATTATCACGAAGTTCTTCGATTTACACGCCTCCGATTTCATCAGAAGCTGATGATGACTCACGAGATGAGTCTAAACGTCCAAAAATATGTAATATGAAATAAATCTAGTATTTATTTATTTACCAACCATAATTGAGGATCCCTAAAGCCATTTTTTAATTAGCAAGTGATTTCTGGATCCTCCTTAACCTCAATATTACCACGTGGAGTTTGGTGCAGTTCTCCCTCGACCCATTCTCAAAGCCGCTTACATTGGAAAACATAGGGTTTTTTCACATCACGAAGTTCTTCGGTTTACACGCCTGCGATTCAATCAGAAGCTGACGATGAATCACGTGGTGATGCGTAACGTCCAAATATATGTTAATATGAAATAAATCTAGTATTTATTTATTTACCAACCATAATTAAGGATCCCTAAAACCATTTTTTAATTAACACGTGATTTCTGGATCCTCCTTAACGTCAATATTACCACGTGGAGTTTGATGCAGTTCTCCCTCGAACCATACTCAAAGCTTCTCACTATGGAAAAAAAGGGTTTTTTCACATCACGATGTTCTTCGATTTACACGCCAGAGATTCCATCAGAAGCTGATGATGACTCACATGGTGAGTCAAAACGTCCAAATATATGTAAATATGAAATAAATATAGTATTTATTCATTACCAACCATAACTAAGCATCCCTAAGACCATTTTTCGATTTACACGTGATTCTGGATCCACCTTAACCTTTATATTATCACGTGGAGTTTGGTGCATTTCTCCCTCGAACCATTCTCAAAGCTTCGCACCATGGAATACAAAGGGCTTTTTCACATCATACAGTTTCTCGGTGTACACGCCTGCGATTCCATCAGAAGCTGAAGATGACTCACTTGGTGATTCGAAACGTAAAAATAAATGTTAATATGAAGTAAATCTAATATTTATTCATTTACCAACCATAATTAAGGATACCTAAGCCCATTTTTCTATTTACAAGTGATTTCTGGATCCACTTTAACGTCAATATTTCCACGTGTAATTTGGTGCAGTTTTCCCTCGAACTATTCTTAAAACTACTCACTATGGAAAACAAAGTATTTTCTTTGCAATATCACAAAGTTTTTCGGTTTACACGCCTGCGATTCCATCAGAAGCTGATGATGATTCACGTGGTGTGTCGACACGGCTAAATATATGCTATTATAAAATGAATCTAGTATTTATTCATTTACCAACCGTAATTAAGGATCCCTAAGGCCATTTTTAAATTTACACGTGATTTCTGGATCCACCTAAACCTCAATATAACCACGTGGAGTTTGGTTCAGTTCTCCCTCGAACCATTCTCAAAGCTTCGCGAAATGGAAAACAAAAGGTATTTTACTATCACGAAGTTCTTTGGTTTACACGCCAGCGATTCCATTAGAAGTTGATAATGACTCACGTGGTGAGTTGAAACGTCCAAATATATGTTAATATGAAATAAATATAGTATTTATTCATTAACAACCATAACTAAGCATCCCTAAGGCCATTTTTCAAATTACATGCGATTTCTGGATCCACCTTAACCTCTATATTACCACGTGGACTTTGGTGCAGTTCTCCCTCGAACTAATCTCTAAGATTCGCACCATGGAAAACAAAGGGTTTTTTCACAACATCACGAAGTTCATCGATTTAATCAGAGGCTGATGATGACTCACGTGGTGAGTCAGAACGTAAAAATATATGTTAATATGAAGCAAATCTAGTATAAATTCATTCACCAACCTTAATTAAGGATCTCTAAGGCCATTTTTCAATTTATAAGTGATTTCTGGATCCACCTTAACCTCAATATTACCACGTGAGTTTAGTGCTGTTCTCCCTCGAACCATTCTCATAGCTTCTCACCATGGAAAACAAAGGGTTTTTTTCACATCACGAAGTTCTTCGGTTTACACGTCTGCTATTCAATCAGAAGCTGATGATGACTCGCGTGGTGAGGCGAAACGTTCAAATATATGCTAATATGAAATAAATCTAGTATTTATTCATTTACCAACCAAAATTATGAATCCCTAAGACCATTTTTCAATATACACGTTATCTGTGGATCCCCATTAATCTCATTATTAGCACGTGGAGTTTGGTGCAGAAATCACGTGTAAATTGAAAAATGGACTTAGGGTCCTTAATTATGATTTCTAAATGAATAAATACTAGATGAATTTCATAATAACAAATAGTTGGACGTTTAGACTCACCACGTGAGTCATCATCAGCTTCTGATGGAATCGCAGGCGTGTAAACCGAAGAACTACGTGATGTTGTGAAAAAACCCTTTGTTTTCCATGATGAGAAACTTTGAGAATGGTTCGAGGGAGAACTGCAACAAACTCCACGTGGTAATATTGAGGTTCAGGTGGATAAAAAAATCACGTTTTAATTGAAAAATGGCCTTAGGGTCCGTAATTATGATAGGTTAATTGGTAAATGAATAAATACTAGATGAATTTCATAATAACATTTAGCCTCACCACGTGAGTCATCATCAGCTTCTGATGGAACCGCAGGTGTGTAAACCTAAGATCTTCGTGATGTGAAAAAACGCTTTGTTTTCCATGTTAGGAAGCTTTGAGAATGGTTCGAGAGAGACCTGCACCTAACCCTACGTGGTAATATTGAGGTTAAGATGGAACCTGAAATCACGTGTAAATTGAAAAGTGGCCTAAGGGTCCTTAATTATGATTGGTAAATGAATAAATACTAGATGAATTTCATATAAACATATATTTGGACGTTTCGATCACCACGTGCGTCATCATCAGCTTCTGATGGAATCACAGGCTTGTAAACCAAAGAACTTCGTGATGTTGTAAAAAAACCCTTTGTTTTCCATGGTGAGAATCTTTGAGAATGATTCGAGTGAGAATGCACTAAATTTCACGTGGTAATATTGTGGTTAAGGTGGATCCAGAAACCACGTAAAAATTATAAAATGTCCTTAGTGTCATTAATTATCATTGGTAAATGAATAAATATTAGTTGAATTTCATATTAACATATATTTGGACGTTTAGATTCACCACGTGAGTAACCATCATCTTCCGTTGGAACCAAAGGTGTGTAAACCGAAGATCTTCATGATGTGAAAAAACGCTTTGTTTTCCATGTTAGGAAGCTTTGAGAATGGTTCGAGAGAGACCTGCACCTAACCCTACGTGGTAATATTGAGGTTAAGGTGGAACCTGAAATCACGTGTAAATTGAAAAGTGGCCTAAGGGTCCTTAATTATGATTGGTAAATGAATAAATACTAGATGAATTTCATATAAACATATATTTGGACGTTTCGATCACCACGTGAGTCATCATCAGCTTCTGATGGAATCACAGGCTTGTAAACCAAAGAACTTCGTGATGTTGTAAAAAAAACCTTTGTTTTCCATGGTGAGAATCTTTATGAATGGTTCGAGCGAGACCTGCACCAAACCCTACGTGGTAATATTGAGGTTTAGGTGGATCCAGAAATCACGTGTAAATTGAAAAATGGCCTTAGGGAACCTTAATAATGGTTGGTAAATTAATAAATACTAGATTTATTTCATATTAACATATATTTGGCCGTTTCGAATAACCACGTGAGTTATCATCAGCTTCTGATGGAGTCGCAGGAGTGTAAACCGAAGAACTTCGAATTGTTTTGAAAAAAACCCTTTGTTTTCAATGGTGAGAAGCTTTGAGAATAGTTCGAGGACACTGCACCAAATTCCAAGTATTAATATTGAGGTTAAGGTGGATCCAGAAATCACGTGTAAATTGAAAAATGGCCTCAGGGTATATATTAACATATATTCGGATGACTACATGAGTTATCATCAGTTTCTGATGAAATGTATATAGTAAAAGCAATCAAAAATTGACCTCGGTGATAATATACAGTAAAACTAAAAAGAATCTACATTGTGAAAAAAAATTAATCGAATAAAAAAATATCAGAATTAATATTCCAGCGATTTTAAACAATTTAGAAAAAAAATATAGAAAAATTACATTTTTTTACAGGAGCTATAAACTTTGTTGAATTGATTTCATTTCAAATAAAGATTCACGACAAAAACGTCAATTTGACATATAGTCTGTTAAAGTATATAGTAAAACCAAGCAAAAATTGACCTCGGTGTTAATATACAATAAAACCAAAAAGAATCTACCTTGTAAAAAAAAATTATCGAATAAAAAAATTTCAAAATTAATATTCCAACGATTTTAAACAGTTTAGAAAAAAAATATAGAAAATTACATTTTTTTACAGTAACTATAAATTTTGTTGAATTGATTTCATGTTCAAATAAAGTTTTAAGACAAAAAGTTCAATTTGACATATAGTCTGTTAAAGTATATAGTAAAACCAAGCAAAAATTGACCTCGGTGATAATATACAGTAAAACCAAAATGAATCTACATTGTAAACAAAATTAAGCGAAGAAAAAAATTTCAGAATTAATAGTCCAGCGATTTTAAACATTTTAGAAAAAAAATATAGAAAATTACATTTTTTTACAGTAACTATAAATTTTGTTGAATTGATTTCATGTTCAAATAAAGATTTAAGACAAAAACGTCAATTTTACTTATAGTCTGTTAAAGTATATAGTAAAACCAAGCAAAAATTGACCTCGGTGATAATATACAGTAAAACCAAAAAGAATTTACATTGTAAAAAAAAGTTAATCGAATAAAAAAATATCAGAATTAATATTCCAGCAATTTTAAACAGTTTAGAAAAAAATATAGAAAAATTACATTTTTTTACAGGAGCTATAAACTTTGTTGAATTGATTTCATGTTCAAATAAAGTTTTAAGACAAAAACGTCAATTTTACTTATAGTCTGTTAAAGTATATAGTAAAACCAAGCAAAAATTGACCTCGGTGATAATATACAGTAAAACCAAAAAGAATTTACATTGTAAAAAAAAGTTAATCGAATAAAAAAATATCAGAATTAATATTCCAGCAATTTTAAACAGTTTAGAAAAAAATATAGAAAAATTACATTTTTTTACAGGAGCTATAAACTTTGTTGAATTGATTTCATGTTCAAATAAAGTTTTAAGACAAAAACGTCAATTTGACATATAGTCTGGTAAAGTATATAGTAAAACCAAGCAAAAATTGACCTCGGTGATAATATACAGTAAAACCATAAAGAATCAACATTGTAAAAAAAAGTTAATCGAATAAAAATATATCAGAATTAATATTCCAGCGATTTTAAACAGTTTAGAAAAAAAATATAGAAAAATTAAATTTTTTTACAGGAGCTATAAACTTTGTTGAATTGATTTCATGTTCAAATAAAGTTTCGAGACAAAAACGTCAATTTGACATATAGACTGTTACAGTATATAATAAAACCAAGCAAAAATTAACCTTGGTGATAATATACAGTAAAACCAAAAAAAATCTACATTGTAAAAAAAAGTCATAAAGTATTCCGAATCATGCCGAGTTTGGTGTCATATGAAATAGTTTTTAAAGAAATATTAAATGAAAAAAAAAAAAAAAAACAACCGTCAACTGCTTCAAACTTAAAGTATTCCGACTTATGCCGTGTTTGGTGTCATATAAAAGAACTTTAGAAGATTCTAACGAAATAAAGAAAAAAGTTGAAATTTGTTCAGATGAAATAATGAAAAGTTGCAATTTTACGATCCTCAATTGTTTCAAACTTAAAGTATTCCGAATCATACCGTATTTCATGTCATTTGAAAGGGCTTTAGAAGAACTTGAAGATGGAATTAAAAAAATTTAAATTTTACGCGCGCCAATAAATTCGACCAAAAAAGTATCCCGAATCATATCGTGTTAGATATCATATAAAAGCGCTTTAGAATAGAATATTTATTTTTCCGATCGGTAATTGTATTAGTGAAAGTGCACCAAAACTTATCGTGTGCAGTATCAAATAAAAGGTTTTTTGAGGGGCTCACGTGCAGAATTGTAATTTTTTTTATCGTCAATTGTTTTCGTGATAGAGCTTCGAAACTTATTGTGTTTGTTGTCAATAACAAGGTCTTTTGATGAACAGACGTACGGAAATGAAAAATTTTAGACCGTAATTCAATTAAATCTTACTTCAGCGTCCGCGGAGCCTAGCGAAAAGGCCTGGCGAAGCCAGGCCGAACGCTAGTCCTATATACTAATCTGATAATTCATTAAGGATTCCTCCGGACGGCAACCAAACATTATGATCGCCTACAGCCTAAACGGTTTATGCGATTATTGTGATTTTCAGGATTTAAAGAATGTTTGGGACTAGTGCCTTTTGGGTATTTCAGATTTTTTGAAAGTACAGTCCGCGTGAAATTAACGAAAAACTTTGCAAATTTTCAAGGATCGAAGCATGCACGCGTTGCTATGCATATGAAATTTGACCGCAAGCAGAAATTTTTCAGACCTGTCAATCACTTTTGACGTTTCGTATGACACATTTTTATATAAATATTTCAATTACTAGACAAGTTGGAGACATTTTCTAATTTGATTTAGGTATTAGACGATTGAGGACGTATGTTTTGAACGTTTTTTAATTGATTTCATGTTTGTATAAAAGTTTTTAATGATGCAACGTCCATTTCACAAATCTATGGTTAAGAAACAACATTACTTTTTATATAGTCGATCCAGGTTTTGAAAAACCATAGACCTAAGCTGTCATTTTTGACGTTACGCATGGAATTTTTCGATAGAATTATTTCAATTTCTAGCCAAATTGTGAAAATTTTTTAATTTGATTTAGGTATTAGATGATTGAGGATACATGTTTTGAACTGTTTTGAATTGATTTCATGTTCAAATAAAGTTTTAAGACAAAACGTCAATTTGACAAATAGTCTGTTAAAGTATATAGTAAAACCAAGCAAAAATTTAACTCGGTAATAATATACAGTAAAACCAAAAATAATCTACTTTATAAAAAAAGATAATCGAATAAAAAAATTTCAGAATTAATATTCCAGGGATTTTCAACAGTTTAGAAAAAGAAGATAGAAAAATTAAATTTTTTTACAGTAACTATAAACTTTGCTGAATTGATTTCATGTTCAAATAAAGTTTAAAGACAAAACGTCAATTTGACAAATAGTCTGTTAAAGTAAATAATAAAACCAAGCAAAAATTGACCTCGGTGATAATATACAGTAAAACCAAAAAGAATCTACATTGTAAAAAAAAGTTAATCGAAGAAAAAAATTTCAGAATTAATATTCCAGCGATTTTTAACAGTTAAAAAAAATAGGGCAAAATTAAATTTTTTACAGTAACTCTAGACTTCGCTGAATTGATTTCATGTTTAAATAAAGTTTTAAGGTAAAACGTCAATTTGACAAATAGTTTGTTAAAGTATATAGCAAAACCAAGCAAAAATGGACCTCGATTATATTATACAGTAAAATCAAAAAGTATCTAAATTGTAAAAAAAAGTTAATCAAATAAAAAAATTTCAGAATTAATATTCCAGCGATTTTCAACAGTTTTAAACAAAATTGAGAAAAATTACATTTTTTACAGTTTCTCTAGAATTAGCTGAATTCATTTCATGTTCAAATAAAGTTTTAAGACAAAACGTCATTTGAAAAATAGTCTGTTTAAGTATATAGTAAAACCAAGCAAAAATTGGCCTCGATGATAATATATAGTAAAACCAAAAATAATCTACATTGTAAAACAAAGTTAATGGAATAAAAAATTTTCAAAATTAATGTTCCAGCGATTTTCAACAGTTTAAAAAAGATAGAGAAAAATTAAATTATTTACAGTAACTCTAGACTTTGCTGAATTTATTTCATGTTCAAATAAAGTTTTAAGACAAAACATCAATTTGATAAATAGTTTATGAAAGTATATAGTAAAACCAAGCAAAAATGGACCTCGGTGATAATATACAGTAAAACAAGAAAGAATCTGCATTGTAAAAAAAAGTTAAACGAATAAAAAAATTTCAGAATTAATATTCCAGCGATTTTCAACAGTATAAAAAAATAGAGAAAAATTACATTTTTTACAGGAACTCTAGAGTTTAAATAAATAAATAAATATATCATCACGCCTTCTATCCATTACTGGGTGTGTCACTCTGCTGAAGCAGATCTCGGTAAGTGATATATTTTGCGCGTGAAGTGCGGTTACCAGTCGTCAAATCACGGCCCCCAAACATGTTAGTGGTGGAGGAGCCACAGGGATAGCTTTTTCAAATTATGAAAATTTGTCGCCTGTGGGAATCGAACCAGGGACCTCAGGATCCACAGGCCGACTTCATACCACTGAGCTAGCCATCCCATAAGAAAAAATAGAGAAAAATTAAATTTTTTTGCAGTCACTCTAGACTTTGCTGAACAGCGGTAGAAGTTATTTATGACACATTTTTTATATCAGGGAAAATGAATAGCGAATATAGCAGCGGTGAGAAGGAAAAAGATTGAGTAAAATATATATCTTGGTAATTTATAAATATGAAAAAAATATTTTATTTGATGTATCCATATCTACATGAATAATTTTGGGGCCCTATGCAAAATGATCCAATGTAGCGCGTTGGGTCCCAAAAATATTATTTAAATCTCCACGCGGAGCTAAGCGGAACGTGTCCTATGTACCACTGAGCATTGGTGTGGGTCAAAGTCTCACCGTACAATGTGGGGCCCGACGCTGATTTAGGGGAACATCTATCATCTTATTATATAGGAAAGTTTGTAGCTGTTAAATTATTTTCATATATATTTATGCAAATGGATCATGTCACTGTAAAATGGGGCCCACCACTATGGTGGGCCTCATTTTTCCTAACCATGCCGTGTTTGGTAACATACGAAAGGGCATAAAAATGACATTCAAACAAAATTTTAAAAAACCATATATTTACGACTTGGTTTAAAAAGAGTATTCCGAATCATACCATGTTTGGTGTCATGTTATAGGGCTTTCGAAGAACTTTCATACGAAATTTAAAAAAGGTGAAATTTTACGATAGGCAATTGTTCATATTAATCATTTTCTATAGAACTTGTATCTGTCGTCGAATCCTCAATTTTCCATAACAAAATCACATTTGTAACAAATTCTTCCATAAATAAAATACAAATAAATATATTATCACGCTTTTTACCCATTACTGGGTGTGGCACTTTTCCGTAGCAAATCTCAGTATGTGATATATTTTTGCGTGTAAAGTGCGGATACTAGCCGTCAAATTACGGCCCCCAAAAATATTAGTAGTAGGGGTAGTATTAATTAAGTGAAAATTGTCGGTTTTAGAAATAAAAATAATAATATAAATTTACATCTGTCAAAATGATAATTTAAATAGACAACTCGTATAGTACAAAATAGTAATATAATTTAAAAGCAAAAATTGTAATTTTAGTGACTTATTATTACTGTAATTTTTTTGTAGTATATATTAAAACGCAGCTGTAGCTAACCGCCGCGTTTTACAGTAACCACCACGTAACAAACAAAGCATAAAAGATGTGACAAATAATATTCCAGCGACCTCCAACAGTTTTTCAAAAAGTTTAGAGAAAAAATTCAATTGTTTCAATGTGGAACTATCAGAAATGATGTCCAAAGCATTTTTAATTGTTTACAAAATCTTTATGGAAATAAAACACGTATTTGATAGAAATTTTATGACTGTCATGTGGCAAATAGTTTTTAAAAGTATATAGTAAAACCAAGCAAAATTCGTCCTCAGGAGTAATACACAGTAAAACCAAAAAATAATGACCGTAGCATTCTAAATTTTAAAAAAAGAGGAAACTCGGGTAAAAGATGTCTGAAATAATATTCCAGCGCTCTGATACGACAACTAACGGTAAAAAATAACTACTCTGGGTGGGACTGTTTGTATGGTAAAAGTAGATGTTTTTATAACGTTAAATTTTAAATTTTTTCTATGAAAAATCTAAAAAAAGAAAAATCTAATACGAACTGTTGCTTTTACGGATGCAAATCGCTCTGAACTATTGCAACATATGATAAAAGAATCGTCCTCAGTTAATAATTTTTAATACATACTTCGTCTTTCTTGTAGAAAGAAAATGTAATTCCGAAGCTTCAAAACATGTAATTAATATATTTTTGTATTGAGTAAATATTCGATGTTTATATTTTTTAAGTTTAAACTTTTGATAGTTGAATGCGTACCCCCATATTTAATATAACGCAGCTGTAACTAACCCCGCGTTTTATAGTACCCGCCACGTAACAGACAAAGCTTAAAAGATGTTAGAAATAATATTCCAGCGATTTCCAACAGTTTTTCAAAAAGTTTAGAGAAAAAATTCAACTGATTTTATGTACATATAAAATATAAATGTGGAACTATCAGAAATGATGTCCGAAGAATATTTGTTAGTTTACGAAAATCTTTTTGGAAGTAAAACACGTATCTGATTGAAATTTTACTATTATCAATTTGACAAATAGTTTTTAAAAGAATATAGTAAGACAAAGCAAAATTCGTAAATCCAAAAAATACTTGACCACAGCATTCTACATTAAAAAAAAAGTAACTTGAATAAAAGATATCTGAAATATTATTCCAACGATGTCCAACAGTTTTTTAAAAAGTTTAAAGAAAAATTTCAATTGATTTCATGCACATATAAAATAAAAATAAATGTAGAACTATCAGAAATGACGTAAAAAGAATTTTTAATAGTTTAGCAAAATCTTTTCGCAAATAAAACACGTATTTGTTAGAAATTTTACGACTGTCAATTATTTCAAACTTAAAGTATTCCGAATTATGCCATGTATAGTGTCTTATAAAAGAGCTTTAGACGAACTTTTAGATAAAATAAAAAAATGTTAGTTTAACAAAATGTTTTCGGAAATAACACACATATTTGATTTAAATTTTACGACCTTCAGTTGTTTTAAACCTAAAGTGTTCCGTATCATATCGTGTTTGATATCATATAACAGGGCTTTAGCAGAACTTCCAGACGAAATAAAAAAAAATATATTTTGACCGCCAATTGTTTTAAATTTATTCGGAATCATGCCGTGTTTAATGTTATATAAAAAAGTTTTGAAAGATCTCTAAGATGGAATAAAGAAAAAAATAAATTTTACTACTGTCAATTGTTTCAAACATAAAGTATTTCGAATCATGCCGAGTTTGGTGTCATATGAAATAGTTTTTAAAGAACTATTAAATGAAGTAAGAAAAAAAAATTACAACCGTCAACTGCTTCAAACTTAAAATATTCCGACTCATGCCGTGTTTGGTGTCATATAAAAAGGCTTTAGAAGATTCTAACGAAATAAACAAAAAAGTTGAAATTTGTTCAGATGAAATAATGAAAAGTTGAAATTTTACGATCCTCAATTGTTTCAAACTTAAAGTATTCCGAATAATAGCGTATTTCATGTCATTTGAAAGGGCTTTAGAAAAACTTGAAGATAGAATTTTAAAAAGTTGAAATTTTTCGATCGCCAATAGATTCGACCAAAAAAGTATCCCGAATCATATCGTATTAGATATCATATAAAAGCGCTTTAGAAAAGGTGTCGTGCAGAATATTTATTTTTCCGAACGGTAATTATATTAATGAAAGTGCATCAAAACTTATCGTGTGTAGTATCAAATAAAAGGTTTTTTGAAGGGCTTACGTGCAGAATTGAAATTTTTTTTGGTCGTCAATTGTTTTCGTGGTATAACTTCGAAATTTATTGTGTTTGTTGTCAATAACAAGGTCTTTTGGTTAACAGACGTGCAGAAATGAAAGATTTTAGATCGTAATTCAATTAAATCTTACTTCAGTGTCCGCGGAGCCTAGCGAAAAGGCCTGGCGAAGCCAGGCCGAACGCTAGTCCTATATACTATTTTGATAAGCGGTATATATATTTATATATTTATATGGATTCATCACGCCCATTTGTAAATCGCTACAGCCTAGACAGTTTATCCGATTTATTTGCAACTTTTTTTATTTGATAGAGGTCACTCACGGGGAGTGCCTTTTGATAGTCTCAGATTTTTCGTGCACATAATGTGCGAGAAAACTTGCAAAAACATGCATTTTTGGGTCAAAATCAACTAAGAGTGTGGAGGCTTTGAAATTTTTAAAAAGAAGATCTACTGTCACTTTGACGTTTGTCAGTGGACATGTCGCATTTTTAATTATAAATTATTAAAATAATAAATGTTTTAGAGTACTTTTGAATTATTTTACATATATTGGGGAAATGAGTGGACGTTTTTATTATAATTACGCATTTTATACATGTGTACTTAAAAAGAAAATTTTTTACACTCCACTATGAAGTTGGTTTTAATGCAAAACGTTAAATTGACAAGTTTTATAAAGTATAAAGAATATGGAGGCTTTGGAATTTTTAAAAAGAACATCTGTCATTTTGACATTTGTCGTATTTTTAATTATCAATTGCTTAATATCTAAATAAATTTGGCTGATTTTCACTCTACATTTCAGAATAAAAAATTTTAAAAGATATTTCCAATTATCTATAATATAAATATATTGTAATTATTTTAAAAATTATATATTTGACAACTACGTAGCAACATAAAAAAAATTAACATTGTTTATAAAATAAACATTCTGATTCTTAACGTGGTGTGTGTTTCGAAATCTTCGACATCCGATCATATTTTGTTATTTCGATTTGCGAGTTTGTCGCCACCACTAGTACAAAGCTGTCACTCCACCTTCACAGTGCTATTTAAAGAAAAGAACTTTAATTACAAGTAAGTACACATTGATTTATTTTAAATATTCGTTTAATTTATAATAAGTGTAGCTTAGTTTAAAAACCATATCTTTAATACAAATTTAAATGTACATTAAAACAGAGAGCACTATCAAATTCTCGTTTATTTAAAATTATATAAAACTAGGTATGTAGGTATGATAATATTTAAAACTACTTGCAGTAAATAGTAGCGTTACCAATTCAGACGTTTTCCATAACTGTTGAACGTATGACTTACATATCAGATTCCGATATAATAGGAGCTACAAAAGTTTGCATTTTATCAACAAACGCTCAACAGAGTTCAAAGGTTTAGATTTGGAGTGACTCACATGTACGCCTGTCTCATAGTGCAAAGTGATACATAGGCATTATAATATTAAGATTATAACAATATTTTGATTACAACAATATACTGATGCATCAAACGTCAAAACATTGCTTACAACAATGTTTTTTAATATGCTGATTACAACAAAATAAACATGGTTTGCAATTTTAACTGGAACATTAAAATTTAAAGAAAACTAAACATAAATGTTTTCAATTCACATTAACATTTTTTATATTGTTATAATTAAAATATCCCGAACCAAAAAGAACAACGACCTTCCTTCCTTTTCTTTTTTAATTATTTTAGATGGTATCTTAAACATACGTCTTGGCGATTTTTTGGAATTTCCGTTATAATCGACAACACAATAACAAACAGGCATTATTACTTAATTTTAAATGAATAGATAATATTAAATTAATGTAAATATAACTAAAAAAATCTAATATTACACTAAAATATTTAAAAATTTAGCGAAATTAGTTCCTTTTGGAAAAAATAACCCAAATTTAACTGTTCAGTCTTCAATAAAAGTAAAACTACCGAACACTATAACAATTATTTGGTTTTACAAAATAAACTATACTCGTACATATAAAATTGTTTTTTCAACATTTATTTTCTACCTGTTAAATATGTAATCACTATCAAATTGTGGAACTATATAGTCGCGATACAATCTTCGAATTACGTTTCATTTGATAAAATAAATCACACACTTTGTCAAGCACAAATTGATGCACAAAATCAAAACTTATAAATTTTTCTAATTATATGCATACATAGGTGGCAGACAATCAAGTGACGAAGCATATCTTCATTATAAACCACAACAGCTTGAACAGCTGTTCAGTATTAAGCTTTATTTGTTGTTTCTTTTATTTATTAGTCCTTATTAATTACTATAAACAGTTTGCGTTGCTGATTAGTGTAAAATAAAAATAAAATAAATTTGTGGCGTCCGATTGAAGAGCCACCTTCAATGAAATTTTTCTTAGCCGCTGTTTTCAGTCGTTGAAAATAATGTAAATTTTTCAATTTTCGTACAATTCAATAACAAAACAATAGCAAAATATATAAACGATAATACACCAGAAAAAAGTATAAGTCAAATAAAAATTTTACATTGAACAGTTGTCCACGCTGTTGTCAAGTTTTTTCGAGGTCGGCTTCGTCACGTGACTGCCTACATCCTATCATCTCAAAGCACCGGTAGCGGCGCTGCGAACAGTTCATGTATGAAGTTATGTAGATATGAAACGCCATACAATTGCTGTTAAAATTACGTTAAATTTGCTGATTTTAACAGTTAAACGTAGCATAATATATTTTTTTTGAATATTTACAAACTACACCACACTTCAGAAATGTAGTAGAACGTATATAATTGTACATTTATGAGAGTATTTAGTATATATCTTCGAAATTAAGTGCTAATATTTATAATTACCCCGTAATATGTAGTTACTATTCATCTATACAATGAAAATCGCATATTTCATACCGGTATGTGAGTAATACATTTGACAGTAACGGAACACATCTGAAGTTGACAGCTGACAGCTGTCCATACGCATGCGTACTTCGTATCAGGAGTAGAGCTCGACAAACCAAAGTAAAACCGTGGGTGGAATGCGCTATAACTCGACCCATTCGGGTATATAACGAATGGCGTGGCTCTACTTTGACACGAAAGAGAAATATACAGTCTCAATGAAAACATTTGGCCTCTTCGCCATGTATGATATGCGCATTTATGCAAATATATTAATGATATGAAAAGAATGACATACCGTCTTATTATTTCATAAACACAAACCGCTATTTTTATAAATGCAACTTTTGACACTGAATGTACCGACGATAGTAGCGACCTCCGAAGATACTTCTCTCAGGGTTTTACTTTGGTTTGTCGAGCTCTATTATAACTCTGTTATCTGTAATTCGCCATTCCGCGCGAAATACAAATATGTATAATCGAATTTACAGCTAATAACTCGCTTTTTATATCGTGTATAAAATAATAAACCTCAATTTCATTTTATTTTATTGACTAAATGACTTTGTTTCTTTTTTTGTTATTAAATTATACGCTACAAATATTTTATCTTTCCTTTTAGAGTATTGATACGAGTAAAAGAGATAATATCCATGTTCTATCTACCCTGAAAAACTTCAATAGATGCCAGGAAAGTAGGTAAAAAGCGAGCTAAAAGTAAGAAATATTAAATTTCAATAATTAAAATATAGTACGTATACAGTTTAATTTTGTGAAAAAAATAATATAACAACTAATTTCTTATTCATTTACTCAACAAAACATACGAGTACATAGTTTGAAAATCTAAATTTTAATTCTATTTTATAAGTAATTAATTAATTAATTCATAATATATTTCAAATTTATTATTAAGCAAAGACAATTAAGCCAAAATGCCTTCCAAAGCGCTTACAACGCGAAAAACGGAAAAATAAAAATATGGAAAGTAAAACCGAAGTAATAAAGGAAGAAGAAATTAAAAATAATAACAAATTAGAACAAAAAGGATTCCAATGTAATTTATTAGTTAGCGATATGAATACTCTACTAAATCAGCAAGGATATTTAGAAGATATACATATGGACAATTATTTGGCACTTCTTAGTAACGTTTCCAACTACAGGCCACAGCCTACTTATTACCTACAGGTTCCAGAACAAATTGTTGCTGTCCCGCAAGGGACTAAGTACATTCAAATATTATATCTGAGTAATTTTGGAAATGGAATCGGACATTGGATTTGTACTTACTATGACGGAGTTACGATAACAATTTATGATAGTTTGAATAGTACACAATTGCATCAGGATGCGGAAATTTATTTAAACAGACTATACCCTTTCCGTCCACCCATTATTTTTGCGCAAGTTCGGCGGCAAACAAACACCTACGACTGTGGTTTATTTGCATTAGCATTTAGTACTAGTCTTTTACATGATCGGGACCCTACACAGGAAACGTACGATATTAGCAAACTTAGAACTCATGTAGCTGAAATTTTTACAACGAATCGTATTACGTTATTTCCAACATTGAACCGTCAAATACAATTACATCAAAACTATATGAAAAGAAAATTAGAGGAAACTAAAGATGAAAAACAACAACGTTTAGAATTAAATAAAAACTATAAAACAAACTACTTTGAAAATGAAGCAATTATTGAAAATCAAAAACGATTAGAAAAACTTAGAATTACTTTTAAAAATAATATAACAAGGGAAACAAATAAGAAAAAGCAACAGAGATTAAAGAAAGTTAAAATAAATCAACAAAATTATATTTTAAATGAGACACCAACCACAAAAAAAGGACGTTTAGAAAAACTAAAAATAAATCAACAAAATTATATTGCGAATGAGACACAAACTAAAAAACTAGAACGTTTATAAAAACAGAAAATAAAACAACAAAATTATATTTCAAATGAGACACCAATTAAAAAACTAGAACGTCTAGAAAAACTTAAAATAAATCAACAAATTTATATTTTAAATGAATCACAAACTAACAGACAAAAACGTTTAGAAAAGCTAAAATTAAATAAACTTAATATTAAAAATGAGAGTGAAGAGAAACGACAAAATAGAATTAAAAAAGATAAAATTAAAATTAAAAATACATATAATCTGGCATCCAGAGGTTTACAAGAAGTTATAGAAAAACATAGCTTAGGTGAAATGAATTTAATTTGTAAGACATGCGCATCTAAAAACTTTGCTTATGAACGACCACCTGACAGAAAGTTTACTCACTGCTGTAGAAAAGGAAAATTGATTCCAGACCAACTAAAAAATTATCCACAGTATATGAAAGATTTATTAACTGGAAACGATGTCAACAGCAAAAATTTTAAAGAAAACATACGTCAATATAATAGCGTATTAGCATTTGCGTCAATGGGAGCTCAAATTGCACCTCCTCCGGGCCATGGACCGTATACTTTCCGTATCCACGGACAAATTTATCATAACACAACATCGCTATACCCAGAAACTGGCAAGACAGAAAAATATGCACAATTATACATAATTGACACGACAGATGCGCTCACAAAACGCATGAATGTAGATAATAACAAAAAATGTAAACCAGAAATAATGCAAAAATTAGATAAAATAATTCGTGAAGTCAATCCATACTATATTGCCTTTATGATGCTAAAAGAAGTAGAAGACCGAGAAATAACAAAAGCTAAACAAAACAATCAATCTTTACCGGAAATAAATTTGTGGATAGTAAACGATCGAAAGAATGACAAACGTAGATATAACATTCCAACCAGCAATGAAGTAGCTGTAGTATTTAGCTCAAATGATGGCGAACCACCGTGTCAAAGAGATATTGCCATTCATCCAAGAGGTCAGAACAGCATAAGAATTAATCCTTATAGTGAAAATTGTGACCCTATGTCGTACTCTTTATTATTCCCGTACGGTGAGGAAGGATGGGAAATTCACCTAAAGCAAGCTGATGGGATCAAAAAACAATCACCGCTTCAGTTTTATATGAATAGATTAGCAGATCGCGGTCAATTCAATCCGTGTTTACAGGCCGGTAAACTAACACAACAATACATAGTAGACGCGTACGTAAAAGTTGAAAGCGAAAGATTAAATTATATACGTCAAAATCAGCCTGCTCTCAGAGTAGAACTGTATAGTGGATTAATGGATCATATTAACAATCTAGCTAAAAATGAGGGTGCAAAACCTGGTACAATGGTTATTTTACCATCGACTCTCCAAGGGGGTAGCCGATATATGCAAAAATTATATCAAAACGCTATGGCTATGGTACGTGAATTTGGAAAACCTGATTTGTTTATAACTGTAATATGCAATCCAAAATGGCATGAAATAACTGATCAATTACATAGTAGTCAAACCGCATCAGATAGACCCGATATCGTTGCTCGAGTTTTTTATGGTAAAATCAAAAGCATGTTGTACGAGTTCATACACGAAGACATTTTTGGCAAAGTTGTATCATTTATTTACGTTATTGAATTTCAAAAAAGAGGACTACCACACATGCATTTGTTACTGACACTCAATGAAGATAGTAAAATTCGTAACAAAGACGATATAGACGCAATTGTAAGTGCAGAAATTCCAGACGAAGATGAAGAACCCGAATTATTTCAAATTGTAAAAACACACATGGTACATGGACCATGTGGCATTTGAAATAAAAATTCACCATGTATGAATGATAACAAGTGTACTAAAAAATATCCGAAGGAATTTCGAAAAGAAACGCATGAAAATGTAAACGGATATCCGCTATACAAAAGGCGTGATAATAATAGAAAAATGTACATCCTTTGGAAAAATGGAACGACCAAGTACATAGTTGATAATCGCTGGATTGTACCATATAATCCTTATCCCTTAAAAAATACGGAACACATATTAATGTCGAGATTTGCTCCTCGGTTAAAAGTATAAAATATATTTGCGATTATTTATGCAAGGGACACGATTGCGCAAGTGTGAAATTAGGTCAATTAGATAATACAAAAACTGTTCAATGGGATGAAATAAGTGGATATTTAGATGCACGTTATGTTTCACCTCCAGAAAGTTGCTGGCGATTACTAGAATATCCAATGCATGATAAATCACACACCATTTTTGAATTAGCAGTTCATTTACAACACCAACAAACTGTCACGTTTTTCCCAGGACAAATTAAACAAGTAGTAGAAAGAGCGGCAAAAAGAAATACAACACTCACCGCCTGGTTCTTACTCAATCAATCAGATGTCACAGCAAGGCAATATCGATACATGGACATACCCAAATATTACGTGTTCACAAGTGACAATACGTGGAAGAAAAGACAAAGAGAAAAGAAACCACCAATAGGGAGAATGGTATCAGTCAGTCCAAAAGATATTGAAAGATTCCATCTAAGAATGATTTTAGTTCATGCGAAAGGTGCAATGAGCTTTACAGATTTGCAAACAGTTAATGGTACAATTCATAATACCTACAAAGAAGCTGCCCGAGCTAAAGGATTGCTCGCAAGTGATGATGAATGCCAAAAATGTTTGGAAGAAGCAGTTCTAGATAAATTTCCAAATCAATTAAGAGAATTATTCGCATACTTGCTTTGTTTCCACACATCAGTTGATGCAGTTGCATTGTGGGAAAAATTTAAAGATGATTTGATGGAAGACTATTTGCAACATTATTCTAAACAAACGGCACAAAATAAATGTCTATCAAGAATCCAGGAGATATTAATAACGCAAAGACTCCAATTAAAAGACTTTTGTCTCCCAGAACCAGACCAGGGAAATGAAATAGATGATTTAGACGATCCAATTGACAAAGATGCAGAAAAACTAGAAGGGGAACAAAATGTTGCATTATTTAACAAATAACAAGCACAAATTCTACAAAATATTTTAAATGCAGTAAATGATTTAACCTATAA
The DNA here is from genome assembly GCA_911728475.2 of Pterostichus madidus. NCBI lineage: Eukaryota > Metazoa > Arthropoda > Insecta > Coleoptera > Carabidae > Pterostichus > Pterostichus madidus. The sequence continues at coordinate 7,977,974 of OU452319.1, read as the reverse complement.
AGAAAGATGTTTCTTTGTTGATGGTCCTGGCAGAACAGGAAAAACCTTTTTATATAATACAATAATAAGTATTATGCGAGGCCAAGGACTAACAGTTCTTGCAGTAGCTTGGACCGGTATAGCTGCCACGTTGCTTAAAGTCGGACAGACAGCACATTCAACATTTAAGCTTCCAGTGCCAATAAATGAAGATAGTATCTGTAAAATTAAAGCGACCAGTAACGCGGGGAAATTGATAAAGAAATCATCACTAATAATATGGGACGAAATTACAATGGCTCCTTCTCATGCATTAAAAGCCGTAAATTTGGTTCTTAAAGATATTATGAATAATTCGATTCCATTTGGGGGAAAAGTTATAATACTAGGAGGTGATTTTCGACAGTGCCTACCAATTGTAAAACATACAAATCACAGAACAGCTATAATAGAAATATCAATGATAAACAGTCATCTATGGCCACTGTTTAAAAAATATTCATTGACACAAAACATGCGTGTCAATAAAAATGAAAAAGAATTTTCAGAATATCTACTTGATGTTGGTAATGGTATAAGAGATATTGTAACTATACCATCACAATGTTTGACCAAAGCTTCTCTGGCTGACGAAATATTTGGGGAAAATGTTATAATGCCAGAAGATATTTACGCATTTATAAATAGAGCAATTTTATCACCCAAAAATGAAGATACTATGAAATTAAATGATATTGTACTAGAAAAAATAGCTGGTCCCAGTAAAACTTACTTTAGTGCAGATACGGCTGTATGCGATGAAGACAATAAATTAAACTATCCCATTGAAGTGCTTAATAAAGAAACACTCTCAGGTATGCCACGTCACAAACTAACACTAAAAGTAGGTGCAATTGTTATTACTACGTAATATGAACCCTAAACGCGGTCTGTGTAATGGCACCAGATTAATTGTCAAAGAAATGCGTAATCATTATTTAGATTTAGAGGTCGTTACTGCCCAAAGTAAAGGACAAAGAATTTTTCTTCCTCGTATAGATCTTGCACCAACAGATAATAATTTGCCATACACTCTAAAACGAAGACAATTTCCTATTAGATTAGCATTTTCCATAACGATAAATAAATCTCAGGGTCAAACATTTGACTTAGTAGGAATAAATTTAGAAAAATCTGTTTTTTCTCATGGTCAGCTTTATGTGGCAATGTCAAGGGTAAAATCATTTCATAGTTTAAAAATAAAATTGCCTGAAAACCAAATAGATGAACAAAAAGATGAAGGATACACCTTAAATATAAGTAGCGTTCGATTTGCACCAAATCTCAGTTAATCTCACCTCACCTCAGTTTGACAGCTTTTTTGTGCTGTTCTATTTGCACTGACATAACTGAGGTCAAGTGAGACACTCACTTCCCCCCTTGCCGATGCTGCACTACCTATTTCACTGATGCGTACTGAGATTTTCTACTCAGTTAGAGTGGGGGTAGAATTCGTTATGTTTTGTTTGTAGTTTGAATATACAGTTTGAAGTAAAAATAATAAATGAAAGTATCCAAGAAAATATTTTTATAAAACAGAAAACAATATTTCTGATCAACACAAAATATAATTAATATTATTTGACAAAGGGAAATAAATCCGCGGTAGGAATGTACTTTATCAGCGCTCAGTCAGATATGTAATGAATGGCGTCATTCTATTTCGACACGAAAATAAAATGTACAGTCACAATGAAAACACATGCATTAATGATATATTTATTTATTATTAGTCCATCATAATTATTATTCTTCTCATATGCAAATTTTCTAAATGAAAGTTATATAAATTCGAATACACCGACATTTTTTTTATTTTGATTTAACTATAAATATTTCAAACCATTTTTGCGTTGAACTATATTCTTGCATTTTTTCAAAGCGTATTCATTTAAGACGTCATAAATATATGAGTGGCCAAAGAGCACTGTTTCGTACAAGTAGTTTAACATTTCAGATGACAATTATGAATTAGCAGCAAAAAGTATTGCTTCAGCCATCTTACTTATATTTTTTGTATATTTTGAATCAAGAAGCAAATATAATAATAATAATAATAATAATAATAAGACTTTTATTTGGCAATAATTCAGCCGAAGCTGTTCTACCATATAACCTTTACAATAGTACAAAATACAATTACAAAAATAGAAAGTATAAGAAACTCGTATAATATAGACTAATAGTATAAAAAGTAGTAAGTAACATATGAATTATTAAGCAATTACATAAACTAATGATAATAAAATACAAAGAAAAGAGAATAACATGTGTGAAAAATTCAAGATTTTAGATAAATGAACTGCCTTCAGAAATTAATAATTGTTTAAATTTCACAGAAAATGTAGCTGGCTTTAGTAGTAGTAGTGGTGCATGAATTTTATTGAGAATAGTAGGAACTAAATAACTAAAAGTTTTTTTTAAAAAGAGCTGTATTATGTTTGGGTATGTGATAGTGGAGATTATTTCTTAAATTACGTTGATGATGTTGAGTCCGAATTGACAATTTGTTAAATAAGTAAGTAGGTGATTTGTTCAGAACGACACGATGAGCTAGACACGCAGCATGTAACAATCTCGTCTTATTCATAGTAAGCCATCCTAATTCATTTATATATGCCGACGTGCTCTCCCCTCTTCTTAAACCAAAAATGAAACGTACACAACAGTTTTGTACTTTCTGTATTCGACTGACATCATGAGAGGTAATAAGTGGTCCGTAAATAGTATCGCAGTAATTAAATACAGAAAGCACTAGACTATTGGACAAAATTACTCTGTTGTGTTTAGAGAGAACAAATCTATTCATATATAAAGATTTTAGAGCCAAGAAGGCTTTTCTGATTAGAAGAGACACATATTGAGAAAATCTAAGTCTGCAATCAAGAAAAAGTCCCAGATTTCTACAAGTTTCAGAAATGTCAAGCTTGATGTTATTGATGGTAACATTAATCATTTTACTTTGCAACAGTTTATTTCTAGTTCTATCATTACCGAATAACATAACCATAGATTTTGACGCATTCAACTTGAGGCAATTTTCCGAACTGTATGTAGATATTGCTTCCAGATCATTGTTTAGTTTCTGAGTAGCACTAGCAACATCATTTTCGTCAAAAGATATATAAATTTGCGTGTCATCAGCATACATATGGATATTGCTGAATTTCACACGTGTTGACAGATCAAAAACATAAATGGAAAATAAAAGTGGGCCTAAAATGGAGCCTTGAGGCACGCCCTTGTCTAAAGCTGCACAACTGGATCTGATGTTATTAATGTCAACTAACTGATAGCGATTAGTGAGATAGCTGCGGACAAATTCAATGCTAGAATCACTAAAACCAATATAATGCAATTTAGATAAAAGAAGTTCATGATTGAGCGTGTCAAAAGCTTTGCTGAAATCAAGAAGGGCCAAAAGCACCATACGCTTATTATCAACTTCATAGATAATATCATCAACAATATGTTGCAAAGCAGTGGTAGTACTGTAACCCTTCCTGAACCCAGATTGAATATTCGGCAAAATTCCAAAATTATTTAGATAAGACACGATCTGATAATGAACAATTTTTTCCAATATTTTTGACAGAGTCGGTAGAATACTTATTGGCCTTAAGTCATCAAATGACGAAGGATTTTTACATTTAGCTATTGGTTTCACCACAGCTTGCTTCCAAAGATCAGGAACAGCATTATTAAGAATACATTCATTTATAATATGTGTAATTTGCAAAACAATATCAGGAAAGATTAGAGTAAGCATTTTTAAATTAATACTGTCAACACCCGTAGAATTAGACTTTAAGGAATAAAAAACCTTCGCAATTTCATCCTCAGTCACAAGAGAAAAAGAAAAACAAGTATCGTTACTAAATAATTTATGTGACTGATAGAAATGTAGTAGAGAATTATCAGGATATGAGACAGGAATAGAATTTATGAAGTGTGAGTTAAGCAAATTTACATCGGCTAAGTTATTAGGAATATCATGGGTTGGTTTCATGTTAATGTTGAATTCCTTCAATGCTTCCCAAATATTATTACGACTGGTCTTTTTTAATTTGAATTCAAAATATGCTTTTTTCTCCTTCTTAATTGCATCAGCAGTGACATTTCTTAACATTTTATAATAATTCCAGTGAGCAATAGATTTTGTTCGATTAAATTGCGAATAAGCGTTATTTCTGAACTTGATCATTGTTTTTATTGTATCAGTAATCCATGGAGATGGTTTATGTTTAATTCTAATTGTTTTTATAGGAACATACTCATCAATAAATGAAAGAATAACAGTGTTAAGGAATAATAATTTTTTATCCACATTCCCACAAGTATAAAAATAATGCCAATCAAAGCTACTCAAACGGAAATGAAGATGATCAATATTAACACTTGCAAAATCCCTATAAAACTTCACCTGTGCAACTCTACGAGTCTGACAGAGTAGATCTAATTTGCATGAAATAGATCTATGATCAGTCACATGATGCATGTCAGTCACACTAACATCTGAACAAATCTCTCTATTTGATGAAATAAATACATCAATCAGAGTTTCTGAAATTGGTGTTACTCGAGTTGGCTCACATATAATTTGGACTAAATCAAATTCATCAAGCAATTCATAAAACAGATTTACTGTATTATTCAACGTAAATAAATTAATATTGGTATCCCCAACACACACTATATGGTTAAATTCAGGGTATATTAAAGATATATTTGTTTCCAAACAGTCAATAAATTCTACATGGGAGCTGCTTGGTGGACGATAAATTACACCAATAGCAAGTTTAACTCTTCCTAACGATAATTTTATCCATAATTGTTCCAGACTAGGACTATTAATACTAATATTATTAAGGATTTTTATATTGCTCAGTAAATGAGACTTAATATAAAAACCAACTCCACCACCTCGACCAGTCAATCTATCATTTCTAATGAGATCATAACCCAAAGTATTAAAATTATTACTACTAACATCAGATGTTAACCATGTTTCACATAAGGCATAAATATGGAAATTTTCATTGAGTATAAAATCTTTGAATTCGTCAAAATGTGTAGACAATGATCTAATATTGACATAACCTATATAAATCATTATTATAAACTAAACATTCGTCCACTGTATACAAAGTATAAACGCAAGTTAATAATTAAATACAGATGATACTAAATATGAAAGGTCAGTGAACTGCGAAAGAACTGTGCACACAGGTAGACGATAAGTAATGTTATTAATTAACAACGAAGGTCGAATTAATCAATATGACTGCTTATCAACTAATAGTAAAAGCAAATGCTTGAAGAATGAATTCACGTTAATTCGAATTTGTGAATTAAGAAAACTATAACAATATATATTTTTATGTACAAACAGTAAAGCAAAATAGTCATGCACAATTAGAACAAACTAGAAATATAGGTTAATTACTAAACTTAAGGTACTAATATTAACAAATAAAGTATTATTTATAATTGTACACACAATAATGAAACAAAAGTGTAGTGGTAAATGTGTGTGTGTGTATGTATGTGCACCATATTTCAAATAAACAGAAAACAAAGAAATAGAAATATATAAAAAATAAATTCTAAAATAACAAAAGTGACAAAAATGGACTTGTCAAAACAATAATAAATTTACTTAGACAGACGTTCGAACTCTTCCATCGTAGTAACTCTATGAACTGAATCATTTATTTTAATGCAAATGACACAATCCCTGGACCATGTACTTCTTAGCCCATATTTTTTAACTGCTGCATTAATAATATTAAGTCTATTAGGAGTCAGATCCTCTTTAATAGTGATACCTGACCTTATCAATTTGCTTTTTGTCGCGTAAACTGTGGCACGATCTTTATAACTGCAAAACTTCACAATTAAAGGTCTACACTTATCTTTCATCTCCTTCCCCACTCTGTGCGATCTGTCGATTGTGGCAGAATTAAGGGTGACGTCCAACTTCTCCTTAAAGACCTGGAGAAGGACAGCATCGGTATCCTCGCCGCGCTTCTCCTGGACACCGAACACACGCAAACAGTTACGCCTGCTGTACTGATGCAGGCGATCCAGTTCCTCCGACATCGATTGTAATTGCTTATCCTTTTGGATAAGCTGGCCACGCAGATCTTTCACTTCTTTCGAGAGCGATGACATTTCCTCTCGAAACACTGCCTCAACTCGCGCAGAAAATATTATTAAAATATATTTAAATACGATCATTTTTAATTTACGCTAACTAGATAAAAGTTGAGTAATTTCGTCGTCATCCTCAACAATAAAATCTTCAAGTTCTAATGCGAATTAATTTGGTTTCTATTTACAACCAGAATCAGTTTAAAACTACTTTGTAACGAAACAAAAGTTTTAATATATCAACGATAGTAACGATCTCTAAAAACATACCTCCAAGGGTTGTATTTCCCTTTGTCAAACTATAAATATAACAATGTAATCAAGAGAAACATTTTCACACAAAAAAAAAATTGTAATTAATCAATTGCTATCAAATGCAGTCACAGATTGAGATTCGTACTGCACCAGAACGAATTAGTCATGCAATAAATAGTCCTTGTAGGACTGTTGTGATGATGAGTAATTTTTAAAAAAATATAAAAATAACTAAACTGAAAAATAATACGAATATTCACCATAAAATTGTATTTATGAGAAAATGCATTCTTATTTTTCCAACTACAAATATTGATACTGTCTTCATAATACTTATAAGAGGTTCAGCATTCAAAAACTAGCAGAAAAATACATTGGAAAATTTCAACCATTGCTGGTGAATTTAAAACTTATGAATGCTAGATCGTTGCCCCTCTCTATAAGTATTATGAATTAATTAGCAGTATCAAAATTGTTTGTAGGAGGACGCAACGGTCTACATTCATAAGTTTTAAATTCGGTACCAGCAATGGTTTGAAATTTTTCAATGTATTTTTCTTAAGTGCACATATACGGCTGTATGCCGTATTATTTAAATAATAATAAATAAAAAATAAACCGGCCAAATCAGTGTACTTAAATCTTTAATAATGAAACCTTAAAACAAAATACATGTGAGAGAAAAATGGTCCACTTTTTCCACAATTGTGAGGTTTTAGCGAATACGAGTACAAAATACGTAATGTGTGTATGGGCGTGAGTGTGTTTGCCATCCAATTAATCAAATATTTTCTTCATTTTATTTTTTTCTTTAATTTGCACAAAAAAAATCTATATTATTAAACATATTGTGATGGCAAAAGAATGGATGAATGTATGGATACTGGTTATAATGGTAAAAAATGCTACGATGATGATTATCAAATTATTCTAAAATGTATGTATGATTATTTATTACAAATTAATTATCATATTGTCAAAATTTATTTATATTTTTTAGGGAATAATCGGGAGTCTAATCTACAGTCTACAAATATATCTGGATCATGTGTACAGAAAGCTACTAAAATAGAATATCTTCTTTTGGAATCGACAATCTCTAACATCAAGAATGAAATTAATTTAAAATTATATAAAGCACAATGACACAAATCATTAAATTTTTAAAATTTTACCTTTTTTTTACTATTAACTGAACTAATTTACACTGCTAAAAGAATTATAATTTTACAGATAATTGACAGCATCACTTCTTACCGTGCGTCTTATAAACTTGCTTGGTTGTAATGATTTTTTACAACTTATTATCAAATCATGAATGAACGTCGCTACAGTATTTCTTCATAAAAACAAAAGTTTATAATGAGGTCGAATTACTAAACTAATTAATTGAATGTAGGACGTGAGGATTATCAAATCACAGAAAAATGTATAAAAATTTATTTCCAAATTAATTTTTATAATCATAAATTATTTATATTTTTTCAAGAAAAAGTCGTGATCTCCAAATACCAAATATTCCTATGAGATGAAAGCTTTGGCTTGAAACGAATGGATGGATGAAGATGCGGAGGCAATATACAAAAAATGCGACCACCGTGTAAACTTTGTTAAAAATTTAAGGACGGTACATCAGTTACGCACAAGAAATTTTGAAATAAGCAACTAATCAGATCACAGGTAACACGTATTTTGTGTTTTGTTTACTACTTCTGTTTCATCCGTCATACATATACATATTTTTCTTGCAATGTGATTATATTGTTCCATAGTTTTTTTATTTTTTTAGAAATTGTTGTCTTTGCAAGGTTATTTTGTTTTATTTTGATTTATACGCACCTTTTCGAATATTGAAAATTTAATTGACGGCAACTTCTTGCCCAGATTTTGCAACGCAAACCAAGTACTTATCCATGCTCAAAAATGGTATGTGCTAGACTTGAAAACTTAAGAATTGCGTATTCTGGTAGACTGGATTTTGAGAAATATTTTACATATTTGAAATGCATTCAACATATGATTGTTTCGTATTTTGCACTTATTTTTTTATCTGTGAGTTACTATTACTCGTGAAAGTTATTTAGTTACATATTTCTATTTTTGTGTATATATTGCATATTTCTTATTTATATTTATTAATATGATCGCATTGGAATGTCCGTTTGGTAAATTAAAATTTTCATGATATTACAATGACGGATTAAGATATTTAAAACAAATTGCAAGCACTTTACGTCAGTAACAATAAACAAAAATTAAGAATTACTTTTCTTAATATTTTTTAAATTACGCCATCAAAATTAAATAATATGTTTTAAATAAGATGTAGAGATATTCGCAGTATTGTGATATAAAATTTGGTGGTAAATTTATATCTTAATAAAATATTAATGACTGTAATAGCTATTTATACAGGCTGTTCAATTTAAATTTACCACCATTGCTATCTTGAAAACTATAAGAGCTACAAGTTTAGTTAAATTAGAAAGGAAATACCATTTTTCAAGTCTTTACCTAACCTAAAAGAACGAAAGTAGAAATAATTTGTTACAATTTCAGTCTTATTTAATACTAAATTATCATCTATTTTTTCTTTAAGATTTTGACTTACACAAACGACTTTTATCTTCATCTCGTCACACCGGACACCAGTAAACTGAATTGTCATGTCAGATCTTGAAAATAAATGGAAAATTAAATACTAATATTAAAGAATAGATTATTTTTATCAACGTAGTGAAGATGTAAGTATTTTAAAATTATATTACGAATTTATACCCTAATTCGTAATATACGATTTCTTCTCTAAAGATCATGGTTGTTATAATGGAAATTGGATAAGCGGCTTCAAGATTGTTTATATGGAAACAACATCAACAACATTCAACATCTTGTCAAAGTCAGACATTTTTCCTCTACAATTTTGTAGAATATGTGAGATTCCTTATGAACATGGTAAAGTGTACATTGGCCAGATAGGAAGAACTGTAGCAAAGAGACTAAAAGAACATCAATTCTATATTAGACTGAATCATCCTGATAAATCTGCTGTAGCTGAATATACCATTCAAGAATGACACGATATTAATTTTAAAATACCAAGATTTTTCAAGAAAGAATAACTGGATGAAACGATTAATTAGAGAAATGAAAAATCAAGAAATCTGCTAATTTAAATACAAGCTTTGAAATTAACATAACATGTCTTGGTTACTTACTATTCAGACATAGTAACATAGCCTCTGTTTAAGGTTTTTTTATGTGGTTTTTTTCCCTTAAACGTCAGACAAATGTCAGAGGTTCATTTTTCTTTTGTATATGCAAGTCCACGTTACCACATATTTTAACAACTACATATTTACATTCATTTTCTTGGTTAATTACCTGTAGCAATTCACTATTAAAATAAAGACATATACAGAACTTATTGCTTATGTGCGATTTATCAATCGATTGTTAAGAAAACGTTAACAAACAACAATATAAATTATATATTTTCCTACATTTCATAAATAAATAAACATAGCAAAATCTTAATAGTTGAATGAAAAACGGGGCAGAAATTATTTAAATATTCATTTTCAGGACTAATAAAACTATGTCATGACAACCCAAAGATCTGAGTGAAAGGAGAGTCACAGTGGTAGTTTGAATGTGGTGAAAATTGTTTGCCAACTGTGGAAAGCTCGAGTGAAAAATTTAATTGTTTTCGATCGGGAATATTTTTAGTAAAAGTGCTACGAAACCTATAGTGTTTGGTATCAAAATTATAAAGGGCTCGCGTACAAAATTAAATATTATTCGATCGGTCCTTGTTTTAGTGAAAGTGCAATAAAACCTATCGACTTACAAATGTGAATCTAATATCAGTGTCCGCGGAGCCTAGCGTGAAGGCCTGGCAAAGCCAGGCCGACCGCTAGTCTTATATACTAAACGGCTTAATTCCCTATGTATATATAGATTCATCACGATCAGTCTGACAATTATACAGCCTAGACGGTTTATTCGATTTATTTGCAACTTTTTTTATTTGATAGAGGTCATTCACGGGGAGTGCCTTTTGATAGTCTCAGATTTTTCGTGCACATGATGTGCGAGAAAACTTGAAAAAACATGCGTTTTTGGGGCAAAATCAACTAAGAGTGTGGAGGCTTTGAAATTTTTAAGAAGAACATCAAACGTCATTTTGACATTTACCAGTGGACATGTCGCATTTTTAATTATAAATTATTTAAATATTAAATGTTTTAGAGTAGTTTTGAAATATTTTACGCACATTGGGGGACTGAGGGGACGTTTTTATGATAATTAAGTATTTTAAATATGTGTATTTAAAAAGAAAAATTTCTATAGTCCACTATGAAGTTGGTTTTAATTCAAAACGTCAAATTGACAAGTTCATAAAATATACAGACAAAGAGTGTGGAGGCTTTGAAATTTTAAAAAGACCACCTACTCTAATTTTAACATTTGTATGTGGACATATCGCATTTTTAATTAAAAATTATTCAAGTATTAAATATTTTAGACAACTTTTGAAATATTTTACACATATTGGGGGAATGAGGGAACGTTTTTATTATAATTACGCATTTTAAATATGTGTATTTAAAAAGAAAATTTTTGACAATCCACTAAAACAAAATGTCAAATTGACAAGTTATATAAAGTATACAGGTAAACCCAACCAAATTTGTCGCCAGTAATAATATACAGTAAAACCAAGCAAATTTTATCCACGGCAGAGTACAATTTAGAAAAACCAGATAACTCGAATTGGAATCATTTGATCACTCTTAAATTTTCTAACGGTAATACGAAAGTTATTTTAAAGGGCATGTGGGCAAAATTATAATATTTTCAATCGGCAATTATTTTAGTGAAATTGCAACAAAACCTATCATGTTTGGTGTCATATTAAAGGGCTTTAGAAGAACTTTCAGATAAATGAAAAATGTTGAAATTTTATAATAAGCAAATGTTACTTAAACTTAAAGTATTCCGAATCATACCGTGTTTAGTGTCATATTGAAGGGCTTTAAAACAACTTTCAGATGAAATATAAAAAGTTGAAATTTTACGATATAGGTAATTGTTTCAAACTTAATAAATTCTATAAAAAAATGTGGAACTATCAAAAATTACATCCAACTGATTTTTAATAGATTAGCAAAATCTTTTCGGAAATAAAACACGTATTTGATTGAAATTTTAAGACTGTCAATTATTTCAAACTTAAAGTATTCCAAATTATGTTATGTTTGGTATCATATGAAAGGGCTTTAGACGAACCTTTACATAAAATAATTAAAAAGTTAGTTTTTGAAACAGCAATGAGCGTTCGCCGGAATTTGAACCCAGAACCTTTCACTCGCATGGTGACTGCTCTAACCAATTGAGCTACAAACACTCGGCGAGTACTCATGCCTTTCGTGCAACGTTTAGTTGAAGAAATGCTAGAGCAGTCACCATGCGAGTGAAAGGTGAAATCCCGGCGAACGCTCATTGCTTTTTCAAAAATTATTTATAATATCTACAAATAAACAATTGTGTCAATAAACAAATTCTTATAACAAGTTAGTTTAACAAAATGTTTTCGGAAATAACACACGTATTTGAAATTTTACGACCTTCAATTGTTTTAAACCTAAAGTATTCCGTATCATATCGTGTTTGATATCATATGAAACGGATTTAGAAGAACTTTCAGACGAAATAAAAAATATATATATTTCAACCGTCAATTGTTTTAAATTTAAAGTATTCGGAATCATGCCGTGTTTAATGTCATATAAAAAAGTTTTGAAAGAACTTGTAGATGGAATAAAGAAAAAATTAAATATTACAACTGTTAATTGTTTCAAATTCAAAGTATTCCGAGTCATGCAGAGTTTGGTGTGATATGAAAGAGTTTTGAAAGAAAGTTCAAATGAAATAAAAAAAATATATTTTACAACCGTCAACTGTTTCAAACTTAAAGTATTGGTGTCGTATAAAAAGGCTTTAGAACATGAAACAAAAAAGTTGAAATTTGACCTATCGCGTTTGTATCAAAAAGAAAGATTTTTTGAAGGCTTCACGACAAAATTTAATACTTTTAGATCCTCAATTGTTTTAGTAAAAATGCTTCCTAATTCTTCGTAGTTAGTATCAAATGAAAGGTCTTTTGAAGAGCTCGCGTGCATAATTGGATTTTTCCTGTCATCAATCGTTTTAATGAAAGTTCTTCAAAATCTATTGTGTTTGGTATCTAGTAAAACGTCTTTTGAAGAGCTTAACTTTGGATGGAAAGATATGCAGAAATGTTTTAGATTTGTAATAATTGAATTTATATTGTGTCAACTGTCCTACAAAAGTTAATTCTACTTCAGGGTCCGCGGAGCTAGCGTGAGGCCTGGCGAAGCCAGGGCGACCGCTAGTATTAATACTAATCCTATATCATAGCCACCGATGCGTCGCTCGTCGGGCATCAAGTATTTCGCTGTCTGCGGTCAAATGATATTCTACTAATATTTTAAATATATTTGGATATTTTTAAAAGAATTATAGTTATTTATTACGTAAGAAAAGATTAAACACGAGAATAAAACACAAGTATAATACAAAATTTTATCTAGCGCGCTATTTATGTTTACCAATATTTAAATAAAGCATGTAACGAGACGCCACTGACTACATATGATGAACCAGGGGCAGAGAGAGAAGACAAACCACTCAGCCCAGTGAGCCGCGTAGCAGTCAGAAAGCAACAATCAAGCAGTGTAGATCAATGAGAGATAAAGTGTTATTGTTTATTCTTTTAGTTTTGTTAATATTCATATAAATAATCATATTTTACAAAAGTGTAATTTGTTTAAAGTCAAATAAAAGTAATTAAATGTTGAGTTACAAGCATCATCTTTTATTTCAACCAGCAATTATCTGACTTTTTTATTGATTAATAGATATTAGTCATATAACATGATTTGTACTGCAACGTGTACAAAAGGCGTACAAAACAGTTGTTGAAAACAACAATAACTATGAACATGATTAATCTCATGATTTTGTTCTTGCAAGGATAAATTTGAAAAAAATATAATATGTTTGTTCCTTTTGAAATTTTAAAGTTGATATCGGTTACTGGGAAATCGGAAGTTATCAAGAATTTATATCCGCTTATTGCGTAATTGCGTACACACTTGCTCTCTGTCTGCGCTGTAACATCTCTCATTCATTGCATTTCCGCGGGCTACAAGGCTGGGGAATCAGTGGCGGTTCGTTAAAATAGCTATTTCACAAAATTCTAGTGTATATTTATTAATTAACAGAAAGTATACCTAACCAAATGAGGAATAATTATGCAAAATTATAGTTGTTAAATTGTTAATTGATGGTTTAGCAATAATATGATTAAAATTGATTTTTTTTGTTAATTCACATAAAATATACATGGTTAAATATGAGATAAGTGTTCACAAGTGAATTAATTAAATTGTTTAACTAAATGAACGAGATTTATTTGAAATCAATTGGAAAGTACGGACAGACATTTAGCTAATATATTTGAATTTTTAACATTAACATGATTAAAATAAATTTTTTGTAATCACTTTACCTATTATATAGATAAATAAATGTAGATTAAGTATTTATAAGTAAATTAATTAAAATGTTTAATTAAAACAACGCGATTAATTTTTAATCAGTTATCAAGTTCGCTCAGTCAATATGGGAGTTTATTCCTAAAGAATGGTTCTTAAATTGCGGTTTTCTCGTAAACGACGTCGGCTTCGCGACGACGATATTTGCCGACGACGTTCATAGAACGGGGTAGTTGGTTGAAATAATTATTTTTACCCAATTTTTTTTTATAACTATTATTTATAATATTACCAGTTCATTGAATTTTTTTTTTCACCTTACGAGTGCTTTTGTTGCTATAGAAGTCGAAGACGAGTGAGTATTTCCTAAGAGCAACAAAATCCCGAGTGAATAGCGAGAAAATAATTTCTGGGAATATTCAATTCATCAAAATTTGTACAACATTCATATGTTGACATATGTCAGATAACTTCGTTTTTAGGTAACTAAAAAAAAAAAAATAGAGTAAAACTGTAAATTTTTTATACAGAAAATTATCGCGATAATTTTTTGACGTTTCTCAAAACCAATGAAATACTTCATTGTATATCAAGTGTCTGCGTTTTAACCAATCCTGTCATTATTATAGTGAGAATAAAGCTTTTGTGATTATTCCCGGAAAATATCTCTGTACTTGCTCTTTTGTTTGTGACAAATGATAGGTATTTGTCAAATAATTATTTAAAATTGTCAACGCGTCAAATAAAATATAAAAATATATAAATATATCATCACGCCTTCTACCCATTACTGGGTGTGGCACTCTGCCGAAGCAGATCTCGGTAAGTGATATATTTTGCGCGTGAAGTGCGGTTACCAGTCATCAAATCACAGCCCCCAAATATGTTAGTGGTGGAGGAGCCACAGGGGTACCTTTTGAAATTATGAAAATTGTTTGTTACCTGTGGGAATCGAACCAGAGTTCTCAGGATCCACAGGCCGACTTCATACCACTGAGCTAGCCACCCCATTAAAATAAAATGTGTGAAAAAATCGATTTTGTTGTATTTTAGATACACCAACAATTTTTGGAAACAACTTCCAAGAATACATTAATACATAAGTCATCAATCGACCTCAGTCAAAAAATAATCTAATTAAATATAACTCTAGAGTTCAATAAATTAGAAAATAATTCTCCAGTGTCTTTATCAAACTTGCAATAGCAATTCAAACTCTACGGGCTTTCGTGACTATTGCCTGGCAACAAGTCTCTTGTTATATTATTACTGATAATTTCACTAGTGCAAATTACCGCTGTAATTGCACTAGTCCAATTATCATATTAATTCACTTATTTCCATGACAACGATGTCAAATAATGAAACGCTATTGGTCGTGGGACAATATTCCTCGTAATACCTACGTTACTAACTTGCCGCGCATAATACTATCAGATGTATCATTACTTATTATTATATTGATTATTATTAATTTTTACTGGTTATTTACTTAGTTTTTGTGTACTTAATGTTTTTAAATGCATTTAGTTACGTTTTTTTTTTAATTTTTAAATTTTCTACCGTTGAATTATTTTTTTTTATTGTGAATTATTTTTAATAATATAATTGTTGTTTATTGTATATCGAACATGAAGTTATCATACTTAAAATAATTTTATTTTACCGCAGAAGTAAAATGTAACGTGTGGAATTTTTAGAACTACGGTGTAAAGAACAACTTCACGTAATGATTTTGCCTCAAATATCGAAGACCCCAAAGTTGCCATTTTATGACCCCAAAACTAACACTAGACCCTGTTCGATGGGATAGCTAAAATTTTGAGACCCCAATTCATACCCTGGGCGTATATATATATATATATATATATATATATATATATATATATATATATATATATATATATATATATATATATATATATATATATATATATATATATATATATATATATATATATATATATATATATATATATATACATATATATATATATATATATATATATATATATATATATATATATATATATATATATATATATATATGTCCAGCCTATCTATTGGGGTCTTGTATAAAGATATACAGTCGATATTATATACAGTATCTATTGGGGTCGAAAACCTAACATTGGATCTAAACTACCAGATCTAAAAATTTATCACCTGAAACTAATGAAGCGCTGATTTTTTTTTAAACTCTATAATAATTTTCACCCCAAATATGGTCATTATTTGCATCATCATGTTTCAAATCAATCTAAATGTTGTATTTTTTATAGAAAACTAGTATAAAAACGATTATTTTGATATCCGAGCGAATATAGACATACTACGCGTATATTTATTTATGCTACAGGAACTAGTTTCCAGTTACCGAGCCACAGTGTGGTAGATCAAATATTTTAGCTTGAGTGGGATACAAATTCGAGATCTCTGGATTCGAATACTGTAATCAGTATAAAATAAACAATGTATTTTACCCTAGTTTCTTATTTTGTAATTTAATATCAAAAGCGAATCTTTATGGTGAATGTTGTTAAATTTATTTAATTCTTGAAATACTCAATACCATTCCACTTGTACATCGAAATTAATAATTATATATAAATGGCACATATAGGTAACCATCTAAATGATATAAACTTATTTGGAAATATAATTGGAATTTAAATAAACACAATAGGCTAATCTAATAGTACGGCGTTTAAAGAAATATTAAACGCGTATCAAATTTAATTGTAAATGTGTTACAATAATGATAAAAAAAAATTATCAACAGTAACATATTAATATCTAAAATATTTAGTTCAACAATGAATTATTTAAAACGATCGCCATTGATGTTCTTTTGATAAGTTAACGCTATTAAACTGCAACTTCACATTGTGAGGTAATGCATGTGCACCAAGATTGATTTGTGTCGAATTGCTAACACCAATCAATATTTAATTGTAACAATAAATAAAACAATAAATGTTGCAGTAGCATAGTAACCTAGTACATACAATTCTTCCATTTTAATTGAACCTAAAAAATGTATTTAAATGTTTACTTCTTAAATTTGTAGAATAATAATACCTTTTTTATTGCATTTGGAACATGATTAATATAATATAATTTTACATAAATTTCATATAATATAAGTAAAAACTGTCAAAAACAAATATTGACTGAAACGTAAACAGCTCTTGTCGAAGTATACCCATTTCTCTAAAAAAAAGAAAGCCTTCTTTCTCATTATTATGCTTTCTCTCTTAATGTTAATATTATCTTTGTCACCAGGAGCTACATCACGATTAACTAATAAATCTGTATTACGTACTTTTTCCTACTTTTAAATAATATAAAAAAAGAGGGAAAATTATTTTTACGTAGATTAACATAAAATAATCAAATTTTTATGGAATAGGTTATTAATGAAATCAAGTTGAATTATAAAGAGAAAAATTGGGATACCGGTGTTCATAGGTCCCAGGTTAAAATTCTGGCAGTATCCCAATTTTCTCTTTATAATTCAATTATATATTTGGGAATAATATTCAGAAGAGCCTGATACACGGTTGAGTAATGAACAATAGAAATTAAACATCGTTGTAGAACCACAGGTATCTTTATATCTAGTGAAAATTTGTTTTCGCCTAAGGAATTGAACTCAGGTTCTCATTCCACAACGATGCGTTAGCAATTTTATTTATAATATCTATATTATTACCGGATATATAATTTCTCAAATTATTATTTGTGCATAATTTATAATAAATCAGAGCATTGTTTTATGATAGTTACCATGGTTTCACTTAAATTTGTTAAATGTAAACTAATTATGAGAACTGTCAATTCAAAATTATTTTTGTTTTAAATTTAATTTATTTCGTGGCCGTAGATAAAATATTGTACAATATACGTGTGATAATGCAACATTAAGATACGCGTGAGTAATCACCATTTATATAGTAAATTACTATGAAGTTATTAATTCTTTAGTTTTTGCTTGGATGCAATTTAAAATTTTGTATTTCATGTTTTTTAGTTACTATTAGAAATTTGATTCCCAAATTAGAAAAAATTGATATTTAATAATAAAATAAATATAAATATATCATCACGCCTATTATACCCATTATTGGGTGTGGCACTCTGCCGAAGCAGATCTCGGTAAGTGATATATTTATGCGCGTGAAGTGCGGTTACCAGTCGTCAAATCACGGCCTCCAAAGATGTTAGTGGTAGGAGAGCCACAGGAGTTATTTTTTAAATTGATGAAAATGTTTGTCGGCTGTGAGGATCAAACCAGGGTTCTTAGGATCTACCGTAATTAACATGTTCTGGAAATTAGAAGCCCGGAAACAAAAATTTACTTTATTTATTGTGATTAGGCAGGAGATCTGTTATCTAATTTTTTTTAATAATCTTTATTTTGTTTTGTTTTTTCTTCTTTTGTTGTATATTTTGTTATTCGTTATGCTATTGATAAAATTTTATTAGAAAAATATTTATGATTCACTTTTTTTCGTGGTAGAGTTTATATACCATTTATAATTTAAAACAGTTTATGTTGGAATAATGAATTTTCGTTTGTCAAGAATGGCGGTTTTTAAAAGTTAGCCTCGGGCGGCAAAATGTCTTAAGCCGGCACTGCCTATAACCTTAATTATCATTATGTATGTTAATTTAAATAACTATTCCTACTCTAGCATTAATTCGTATCGGAATTTTGTACAAATATTTAATCTTTAGATATTTTCTTGATTACTTTATTCTCTGTTGTATAATAAAATAGATACAGCATTAAAGCGTGATTAGTAGTATGATTATTATAAATCCTGATATGTTTGCAATGATAATTTTTATTATTCCTCTACCAGAAAATTATTTTTGCATGTTATGACACTTAAATAGTTTATATATATATATATATATATATATATATATATATATATATATATATATATATATATATATATATATATATATATATATATATATATATCATCATCACGCGTTCTACCCATTACTGGGTGTAGCACTTTGCCGAAGCAGATCTCGGTAAGTTATATATTTTGCGCGTGAAGTGCGGTTACCAGCCGTCAAATCACGGCCTCCAAAGATGTTAGTGGATATTATACCGGGTGTAACATAAAAAACTGATCATAGGCGTTTAATATGGGAAATAAAGTTTTCCCAGCGCAAAAGTGGCCAGTTAATTAAAAAAAAATGCTTCAAATGCAAGTTGTAGAAAATTAAATTATGTATCCAAGTCAGTTATCACATTTTATTGGTAACTTTTCTTTATGTATTGAAATTTTTTATACATAATATAGAGATAAGCAAGAAAAAAAACATTGAGAAATAAAATCTCATATAAGACTTTCTCACTATAATAGCTAATTATAACAAACGCCCTCCTTCCTAAACCCGCCGCCCATGGTCAGGAATGTTGGAGACGGAAGACCCGCGAAGTGCTACAGCAACCAGCGAGTAATGTTCTGCGAGCGAAGCACGAATTACTTACATTATATTATTTTGTTTTCACACCCTAAACACCCTAAATTTTTGATTTTTTTACACAATTAATTATGAATTAAACCATAGCCACCTATAATAAAGATCGCGGCTGACAGTATATTTACCATATTATGCATGAATCATTTTGAAAATAAATTTCTAGTAGTAAATGTACAATTGTAAGTAATAATTTTGATACATATATGAAAATCAACATATTACATGTAGTATAAGTAGTATAATAAGTACAAAACTGGCGTCATATCTGTTTTTTATAATAAAATGTGTATCTATGACACGATTTTATGATTATAAAGTGTTGTGTTTTATTTTAAAATGCCTAATAAATGCTAAGTACCTAATTGTAGAATTGTAATTGTAATTACAATTACTGAAATTCTAGAATCAGAAAAAAATTCGTATAAGAAGTGTTCTCGGCATTTACTCTGCTAAGTACAGAAATATCCAGTTTTGTGAGAAGATATTAGACTGCATTATTAATAATTTGAATAATAATGAAAGCATTGCTAACTTGTTCTATATTGCTTTAGGCAAAAATAATTAGAATTAAACAATTACCTCACTGATAAATAGGCTTTAGATTACCATGATCTGATTGCATAACTACTCGTGTAAGAAGCAAAAATTGCGAAGATCAGTATTTTGTTTTATGAAATAGAGGTGTCTTATCTTTTTCCTCAAATATTTAAATGTTCTTAGCAAAACATGTAATTTGTATTATGCAAGTTTAATAACAAAACAATTGTACCTACATTTAACATAAAAAAATTTTAAAAAGTGTGCGCGACTCTGAATTTGCTAGTGATTCTTACTGCGTTTACCGTTGTGACAGGAACTTTCAGGCGTGCGGTATTTCAAAAGGTGGCGGTGTTCTATTAGCCATTCATAATGACCTTGCATCTTCACCAGTGGCGTTCGGCGACGCGAAGAATATTTTACCGACCAATGTAGACATTGTCTGTGCTAAATTAATTGTTAACAAAAACTCATTTTATATTTTTAATATTTATATTCCCCCCAAATCTAGTTGTTGATTACTATTATAACATTTATGAATTTTTTGAATCACTACCTTTCATTAATGAAAATTTTTTTGTTATTCTGTGTGATTTCAATATTCCTGAAATTTCATCTAATGTCAATTGCACTCAAGTTCATGCTTATCAGGATTTCATTTCTTTTCTTAATATATCTCAGCATAACATAGTTTTGAACAACAAGGACAGATTGTTGGATTTAATTTTGTCTGAATTGCAATGTAGTGTCACAAAAGTTGAGGATCCAATTTTCAATCTTGATCCGGCTCATCCAGCGCTTCTCATGTCAGTCTGCTCTGTGACCAATATTTCACACAAATTTCCTGTTACTGTTCAAACTAAACAGTATAATTTTAAAAAAGCTGATTTTTCCAAATTATATTCATATGTCAACAATTTTGATTGGAATCAACTAGAAATTTTTGTGGACGTGAACTTAGCCTGTAATTTTTTTTACACTATACTTTACTCGTTTCTCGATGAATGTGTGTCACTTAGAAGTTCGCGGCCTAGTACGTATCCATGTTGGTTTTCCAAAGATATAATTAGTGACGTTACTGAAAAAGCAAGATTGCTTAAAATGCACAATCTTTATCCTAATAATAATTTTTATCTTGAACGGTATAAATGTCTAAGATCTCAAATTAAAACTAAAATCGTGAATGCTCACAAAAACTTCATTATTCAAGATTCAGTAATTTTTGACCCGAATAAATTTTCGGGATATATTAATTCTATAAACAAGAAATCAAGAATCTCGAATAGTTTGACATTAAATGACTGCATTTTAAGAAATCCAATGGATATTGTGAACGGTTTTGCATCCTACTTTAAAAGCGTTTATACCTCCCATCACCCTGTCAGTATGCCTCCTGTTAATCCTGTTAATAATCATATTCATTTGTCCTCAATTTCAAAACCTCAAATAGCCAGTGTTATAAAAAACCTAAAAATTAAATGTTCTACAGGTCCGGCCTTGGTACCTAACTTCATTTTAAAAGATTGCTGCACTTCTTTTACTAATGCACTTTACTGGATCTTTAATTTGTGTCTGAAGTATAAAACGTTTCCAGACATATGGAAAATTGCCCGTATTTTACCTGTCTTTAAAGGTGGGGCCAGCAATAATATTAAAAACTATAGACCCATAGCTATACTATCAAACTTGAGTAAAATCTTTGAATGTTTAAGTTACCAATCTATTTATCCAACTATACGTAACTCCATATCAATTTTTCAGCATGGATTTATGGAAAAACGATCTACTGTCACTAACTTATTTTCATTCACTCATTTTCTGTCTAGTGAACTTGATCAAAATAAACAAGTCGACGTTGCATACACAGACTTTTCCAAAGCGTTTGATTGTATTAATCACGAACTAGTCATCCACAAACTACAATTCAGAGAAAATTTCTTAAATACCTTTACTTCAAGAAATTCAAATGTTATCTCTCCTATGATTATTCATACGAAGCATTATTGTCGTGTTTTAACATAACGAAACTCCATATTAGGCGGCAATGCGCGTCCTTATTATTTTTATATAAAATAGTGCATAACTTAATTGATGATCCTGAAACACTTGCTCTATTAGCGTCATGCTCCTATAATTAAAACCAGACACAATACCTGCTTCTATTTGCCCAAAGCTTGTACCAACACGCTTGTTAAATCTGCGCTATACTCTATGTGCGCACTCTACAATTCTTTATATTGTGTTATTGATATTTATTGTATTTCTTTATTTTGTTTTAAAAACAGTTGCAAAAATATTCTAATTGTTTTCTCTAATGAGACTTTGTAATTTCAATGTTTGTTTACACTAAGTTAGTATACTATTATTTAAAAAAAAAATTGTATGCTTATTAGTACTTCCATGTACCTATGTATCTATTTGTAATGGATCTGTTATTGGGTCATTGACCTGTTGATCTGATTTGTGAAATAAATAAATAAATAAATACAAAAGAATATATTCAAAGAACAAATTATTATTAATTCCTTTTTCTTAAAACAGGTTACGGGCCACAGATCAAATGGGCCGCTTAATAAAGTTTTCATATAAACATTTTAGTGCCAGTCCGCCCCTAAATACATGCTATATTATCATTTATAGAAACAGCATTTCCAAGTGTTGTAATAGGCGGCTTTTGTTGCAAAATATAAAAATAAACATATCAGTAAAGTTATAGTTTCTTAGAACGCATCAATATGACCAAATAATAGAAGGCAGCAAGGGAGTTAAAAGTAAATGTAATAATTCGTAAATATGCATAAAGGAACAACTCACACCACATACTTTTCGCCAGTGTTGTCAATTTGAGATACATATTTTCCATTCGATTTAGCTTATATGAATGTCATATCAGGTGCTAAATTTTAAATAAGAGGATACCGTATTGTTTTGTTTATTTCATTATTTTATTATAAGTATGAATTTTATTAATTTTAATACTAAATTCGCTTTTATAAAGTTAGCATTATTTTATTTGTTTCAGTTAAAAATTCAATTATTTTTAAATACATTATCAGATAATTGCTTAGAAACATTTATAGTAATGATTTGTGCAAAGAACATTTTGAAAACAATTGACTGATGAAATTATTAACACGCTTACTAAACAAAGCAAACTTCTTAAGAAAAACATACCTAATTATATTGGAGAATATATAAAACCTTCCAAATCGTTATGTAAAATTCGAAATAAATATGGTATATGTCTAACGCGAAAGTATTTTATCTTTATTATTAGATACATCAAGAGGTATATTATTTACAAAATCTACTAACAAGGCAAGCGTTTGCTTACCAGGGTGGGATTACTAAATATGTAAGTAAGAATATTGCAATTTGCGATAATTTAATGAGAATTTCAAAGTTATATGTAAGAACACAAAGGTTTCTGTATAATTTTACATTTAATCTGTGTATTGGATAAATCTTCTGTCAAATAAATAGCGGTAAATTAGTTTGATGTCATTGGTATAATATATTATTTACACCTTATCTGTGCGTTGGATATATCTACCCTTAAGTATAAATAGCGGTTAAATTTGTTAGATGTCATTCAGGCTTCAACTGATTACTTGTCAGAAAAATATTCAAATGTGACAACTGTGGCGGGAAGTGAAAATTTTTAAATGCGGCCCAAGTTTTCCATCCCTGTGTTCCGCTACACCCAGCCCTATGCAACTTCGTATATAAGCGCAGTTAGTAAACGTCCAGCTTTATGTCATTCGCGCGCATGACTTTGAAAGAGAAAGATAGTATAAAGAGGCTGGCATTTACTCAACGCCATATGAACGCAGGTTACTTTTTTTCAATCATTAGTGTTGTTTGGTGATAAATAGTTATAAACAATTAGTTTGCAATGGGTCGTAAGTGTTTTGCGCCCAATTGTATCAGCAAAATATCTTTGTTTCGTGTTCCAAAAGAGCAGTTGGAAATTTGGAAAAAAGTAGTAATATGAGCAGATATGTATATATTTTGCTTGTAAACAAAGAAAATGTATGTCACATAAAAGAAGCGGAATTAACAAATATTAAAAGTCGTGGTTTTCTAATCCACCCAAATATAAACATATTTTAGAATATCCAAATATATTCAAGATAAATTAATATTATGTACAGATAAACCTCGTGTATATGAAGAAACAGTGTATTCTGTAATTGAAAATTATGCATTCTCTTTCTCTTGTAGAGATCACAAGAAAGAAATAATTTCTGTTGTTGTCCATGAATTTATTTTAATGCGCTTGAAGCAATATTTTAAACATAATCAAAATAATGTCAAATCTCAGTATAAGAAAGATCGAAAAATCTAAATTAAGAAAGAATTGAAATATTCAGTTTGATCTATTTTTATTATTATAAAATTATAATTGTATAAAGTACGAAAATATTAATTAAGAAAAAATTTAAATATTCGGATCTATCTATTTTCTTTATTATTTTTTTTAATAAAATATCCTATTTACATTGATAAATTTTACCATTTTGTATTTTAAAATTAAAATATTTATGCCAATTTTACATTTGTGTAACTTGTCACGGTGTAATTAAATAGCTAAAATGTACTACAAGAAAAATGTGTATATATATGGTTTTACATATTTATATTTGTCAATCTAAACCTGATATAATTATAGAAAAATGTGTCTTTAATTTTAAATAATTGGAAATAATTTTTTTTAAAGTACCTAATTAGTTCTATAAAGTAAAAAAAAGGCACGAATAGACTCATAAGCACCATGCATTTGCCAGACTTTTGTTCCTATCGCATTCCCTTTTTGTCACTTTCTTTCTGCTTCATTTCTGTGGATGCTTTACCCGCAAGACTCGCCTGTCCTTCAGTATAATAGTTCGTGGCTACACCTTATGCTGTGAGGGTCCGCCAAGTAGATTTTGCAAATAACTTTGCATTAGTTTATTTACAAAACGTATACAAAGTAATTAGATGTCATTACTTCGCGGTAGCACGCTGTCTCGGCCCGGCGAGCTCAAGGACCACACAACGCGCTGCACAGACCCGTACTTGAAAAAATGTACATAAGCTACATATGTTTAGTTTAATTGTGAATAGTTTCTGTACAATAATTTTGTTCATTAATAAAATAAAACAAGTAATTTACAACTATATATTCTTTCATTCATTTCAATAAAGTTAAAAAATAATTTTATTAGTATATCCTCGAAATGTAATTTAGAATTTTTAAATTTTAAACACTGTTTTATTTAATTCAAAATTTAGTTATATATAATGTGAGCCGGTTTGTACTTGTTCATCCGATTCATACAATTTTTATTAGTTGTTATGGAAGTAATAAATACAACTCATATTATGGGGTAATGGCTCAGTGAGAAATGAAAATTACTCCTGTGGCCGTGTATATTAGTTAAACAATTGAATTTATATAGCAATAAACAACGGGCGTGTGACGTCATCATTTTAGATGCTTTCCGTAACTGTCAAACGAGTGACTGTCACATCAATATTAAATGTGCGATTTACATTGTGTAGATAGAATATATTTTTAACAAGTATTTGTGCATATAATTCCAAAAGTGACAAGTTTCTATTCTGTGCATCATTTTGTGTATGGCAAACTATATGATTTATTTTATCAAGTGAAACGTAATTTGAAGATTGTGTCGCGAGTGCTTACTTTTACAATATTATAATGTTTATATATTTAATACATATAAAATAAATGATTAAAATCAATTTTATATGTTTACTTCATAGTGTAAAGCCAAGTAGTTATTATTATATACAGTAGTTTTACTTTTATTGAAGTTTGAACAGTTCATTTTAAGTTAACATTTTTGAAATCTTCTAATTTCGTTAAATTTTTTAATAATATTACTGTAGCGTTTAATTTTTTTCATTTAATCGTATTATTTTTTTTCTATTCTACTGACATATATGCATAGCGTTGTGTCACAATGTGCGTACACGTGAGACCCGCAGTTATAAATAATCGATTTTTTCTAGTCTACGAAGTTTATTCACTAAAACATCTACTAATTCACATTCTCCACACATTGCACTATTATAATTAATACACATGTTAGTAATTAGACAGTTCATATCTTTAAAATAAGCATTTTAAAGTTGACGCGCGTAGTAGAAGTGATATCTGCAGTTATAAATAAACCATTTTTCGTAGTCTGTTAAGATTGTTCATGTGCTATTTATATAAAATTATCATAAAATAAAAGTCTAAAGTGATAATTGTATTGTTGTAAATAAAAAAATAAAACATTTATACCATCATGCCTCTTACACATTACATAATTACAAAATCAGTTCTAATATAATATTATTTTCACTATATTATCAAAATGATTGGATCATTCGTCTTAAAAATTCGTATTTAGAATAAAAATGGTGTGGAAAGTTCTAGAATTAGTGATAAAATATTTTAATAATAATTTGTTTATAACTATAGCTGAAATAAACCTTAAACTCAGTCCAAAAAACACTAAATAATAAGATGTATTGCCACTGTAAATTTAAATGTAATGTTAAATCTGACCTGGAACTGCTCGGACGTATGTAATAATTAATTAAAATGAATAATATAATGATGATGTCGGCGGCCGTTAATAATGTTCTCTCGTTTAATTCAGTTAAAATGCAATAGCAGTATGGAATTACGAAAAAATAACAGTTCCATCTGAAGCACCATAGAGCTGAGTAATTTTTAAAACTCCGAAGATTGCAAATAGCTCTAAACATAACCTATACGTCGCTTCACGACATCACAAGAAAAGTTACAGGCCGGCAAGCCAGGGGTAGGTCAAGGTTTAATTTTAACAAATATAGTTTCGCAATAAACGTACTGATATGTTTAAAACTATGGCTGAGTTAACTTATAAATAAATTAGAAAAAAAGAAGCGGTCTCTTGGTCCGATAATGACATAATTTCAATTGTAACCATATTTTAACTAAACAATTATTTATTTCAAACAATTGTTTAATTAAGGAATGAACAGTTCCATATGCCATATTTTTAAAATAATCATTTAATAAAAATTTAATGTTGATAGTTTATACCTAACATATCTAGAACGGCGTTCAATAACATTATTGTTTATTTAACAGGGAGTTGAGAATATCTCGAAAAATATTTAAATCATCTTTAGTTACAATTAAACTGAGTTAACAGTTGACAGGCAAATGGAAATAAGTTGATCATTTATATATAGTTCTATTTAATATGACAACTTAGCGCGGCGCAAAGAAGGTATCGTTGACTTAGATAGTTGTTAATTTACTGAGCCAGGATCGGACTTCGATTATAAAAGTGATTCTGTAGTTTTAGTATCCAATTAGTGTTGTGTATTATATATTTATAAATATCATAAAATAATAACTTAAAGTTAATAAATGTACTTATATTACTTCTACTCCAATTATTTTGCTATTTGTACCAAACACAACCAAAAATATGTAGACATCAATTCTACATACTCGTATATTTAAAGCTATTCGATTTTTCTAGGTCTCGAGATTTCAATTGTAAGTCAAAATTCAAAATATGTTAAATCTTTTTTTGAGAATGCTGCTTTTATGCTTCAATTAATGTTTTAAAATTTATGTCATATAGTAAAAGTTGACACATAAAAGGTCAAGTTAATATCAAATAAAAATCTATATTAAAAAAAAATTTTTTTAGGCACTACATTTCCGATTAGTAGTTCACTTTTCAACTAATGTGATTATATATAAACAAATTTATGCAATAAGACACGTACATTCGTATATATTCTATGGATATAAATTTTACGTCACAAGTAAAGGTTCGCATGAAGTCCACAAAATACATATATTTTCTTTTATATTCTTGTCAATAATTGATGAACTATTGTTAAAAATATGCATATTTAAATGTTGATTTGAAATTAAACTAATTTTATTTACTAGTTTAATGCAATATTTATTTGCTGTATAGCTGTAGCACGTGCTTGTATCTGAGAGCGGCGCACTGGATTCTATAATCTCGGTAACCGACATCCCGTATCTAGCAGCCTGTGGTGAAATTACATTCTACCTATGTTTAAGCATGTTTTGGATATTATGACTATAGACTAATTTTAAACAATTAATGTCGATCTATACATATTTCAAGGATGTATATGTGAGATTTTAAGAGATTTGAACATATAGAAACGTGAACATAATTCAACATCATCTGCTACTGTAAAATTATGTAAATCGGCATTATTTATAGATTTTATAATTATACACTTATTTACATACATACATATCATCACATTATATCCCGTCAAATGGGATAGCACGAACCCTAAAATCATTCATAAAACATTCACTCTTCAAATTAATCAAATAATCAGTCCTCGTCAAACATTCTCATCCAAACACACTACATATTTAAGGCCATTAATATCAATTTATACAGATTTAAATAATGTAAATACAAGAATTTAAGAGATTTGAACATACATAATGTTTATTTTCTATGGAATAATGGTTGTAGTCCGGCCCTGTATCTGAGTGCGGTGTAATATTAATACTAATCCTACATCATAGCCACCGATGCGTCGCTCGTCGGGCATCAAGTATTTCGCTCTCTGCGGTCAAATTATATTCTACTAATATTTTAAATATATTTGGATATTTTTTAAAGAATTATAGTTATTTATTACGTAAGAAAAGATTAAACACGAGACCGAATAATTTGAATATTCATCGTATATATATAACATCATAATGAACAAAAACTAAACAATATTTCTTCGTTAATGTTCTATGCAAATAGATAAAATTATTTACTACTGATTATTGATGTTAAAATAAAGATGCAATATAAATGCAGGACTAGCGCGCTATTTATGTTTACCAATATTTAAATAAAGCATGTAACGAGACGCCACTGACTATATTTGATGAACCATGGGCAGAGAGAGAAGACCACCCAATCAGCCCAGTGACCCGCGCAGCAGTCAGAAAGCAACGATCAAGCAGTGTAGATCAATGAGAGATAAAGTGTTATTGTTTATTCTTTTAGTTTTGTTAATATTCATATAAATAATCATATTTTACAAAAGTGTAATTTGTTTAAAGTCAAATAAAAGTAATTAAATGTTGAGTTACAAGCATCATCTTTTATTTCAACCAGCAATTATCTGACTTTTTTATTGATTAATAGATATTAGTCATATAACATGATTTGTACTGCAACGTGTATAAATAAATATAATAAATAAAGGCGTACAAAACAGTTGTTGAAAACAACAATAACTATGAACATGATTAATCTCATGATTTTGTTCTTGCAAGGACAAATTTGAAAAAAATATAATATGTTTGTTCCAATTTTAAAGTTGATATCGGTTACTGGGAAATTGGAAGTTATCAAGAATTTATATCCGCTTATTGCGTAATTGCGTACACACTTGCTCTCTGTCTGCGCTGTAACATCTCTCACTCATTGCATTTCCGCGGGTTACAAGGCTGGGGAATCAGTGGCGGTTCGTTAAAATAGCTATATCACAAAATACTAGTATATATTTATTAATTAACAGAAAGTATACATAACCAAATGTGGAATAATTATTCAAAATTATAGTTGTTAAATTGTTAATTGATGTTTTAGCAATAATATGATTAAAATAATTTTTTTTTTGTTAATTCACATAAAATATACTTGATTAAATATGAGATAAGTGTTCACAAGTGAATTAATTAAATAGTTTAACTAAATGAACGAGATTTATTTGAAATCAATTGTAAAGTACGGGCAGACATTTAGCTAATATATTTGAATTTTTAACATTAATATGATTAAAATTAATTTTTTGTAATCAATTTACGTATTATATAGATAAATAAATGTAGATGAAGTATTTATAAGTAAATTAATTAAAATGTTTAATTAAAAAAATAATTTTTACCCAATTTTTTTTAATAACTATTATTTATAATATTACCATTTCATTGAATATTACCGACATTTTTTTTTACCTTACGAGTGCTTTTGTTGCTATAGAAGTCGAAGATGAGTGAGTATTTCCTAAGAGCAACAAAATCCCGAGTGAATAGCGAGAAAATAATTTCTGAGAATATTCATTTCATCAAAATTTGTACAACAATCATATGTTGACATATGTCAGATAACATCGTTCGTAGGTAACTAAAAAAAAAAAAAATAGAGTAAAACTGTAAATTTTTTATACAGAAAATTATCGCGATAATTTTTTGACGTTTCTCAAAACCAATGAAATGCTTCATTGTATATTACGTGTCTGCGTTTTAACCAATCCTGTCATTATTATACTGAGAATAAAGCTTTTGTGATTATTCCCGGAAAATATCTCTGGACTTGCTTTTTTGTTTGTGACAAATGATAGGTATTTGTCAAATAATTATTTAAAACTGTCAACGCGTCAAATAAAATATAAAAATATATAAATATATCATCACGCCTTCTACCCATTACTGGGTGTGGCACTCTGCCGAAGCAGATCACGGTAAGTGATATATTTTGCGCGTGAAGTGCGGTTACCAGTCGTCAAATCACGGCCCCCTAATATGTTAGTGGTGGAGGAGCCACAGGGGTAGCTTTTGAAATTATGAAAATTGTTTGTTACCTGTGGGAATCGAATCAGGGTTCTCAGGATCCACAGGCCGACTACATACCACTGAGCTAGCCACCCCATTAAAATAAAATGTGTGAAAAAATCGATTTTGTTGTATTTTAGATACAGAAATACACCAACAAATTTTCGAAACAACTTCCATGAATACATTAATAAGTCATCAATCGACCTCAGTCAAAAAATAATCTAATTAAATATTACTCGAGAGTTCAATAAATTAGAAAATAATTCTCCAGTATCTTTATCAAACTTGCAATAGCAATCATTCAAGCTCTACGGGCTTTCGTGGCTATTGCCTGGCAATAAGTCTCTTGTTATATTATTACTGATAATTTCACTAGTGCAAATTACCGCTGTAATTGCACTAGTCCAATTACCATATTAATTCACTCATTTCCATGACAACGATGTCAAATAATGAAACGCTATTGGTCGTGGGACAATATTCCCCGTAATACCTATGTTACTAACTTGCCGCGAATAATAGTATCAAATGGATCATTAATTATTATTATATTGATTATTATTAATTTTTATTGGTTATTTACATAGTTTTTGTGTACTTAATGTTTTTTAAATGCATTTAGTTACTGTTTTTTTTTAATTTTTAAATTTTCTACCGTTAAATTATTATTTTTTTATTGTGAATTATTGTTAATAAGTTAATTGTTGTTTATTTATTAAGTTATCATACTTAAAATCATTTTATTATACCGCAGAATTAAAATGTGACGTGTGGAATTTTTAGAACTACGGTGTTTAGAACAACTTCACGCAATGATTTTGCCTCAAATATCGAAGACCCCAAAGTTGCCATTTTATGACCCCAAAACTACCGCTAGACCCCGTTTGATGGGATAGCTAAAATTTTGAGACCCCAATTCATACCCTGGGCGTATATATATATATATATATATATATATATATATATATATATATATATATATATATATATATATATATATATATATATATATATATATATATATATATATGTATACACGTCCAGTTGGGGACGTATATTTTTATAGTTGATTTAGTAATAATACTACTATTTATACAACCAATTTCAAATTTGTATCAATTTGATAGTTTATAATGTTTTTATTAATGTTCTTACTTTTCGACGGCTGTTTGGGGACATCTCAGCCGGTAAAGTAGAGTGTAGTTTATATACGAGTCACTTTGAGGACTGTACTTTTGTGAATCACTGGAATTTGTTTCTTATGAAGAATTTTATATATTAACGTCAATTAATTTTATTTGTTACTAAATTTGAAATTGATTGTACACATAAACATGATAATATGTCAAATTTATATCGTGAACGTTATGTTGGCATTTGGTAAATATCTTTATGAATGTATAACTGTACACATGTTTAAAACTATTAATATATACTTGTACATATATGTATAATTAAAAATATTCATAGTTCATAAACTTGAAATTAATAATATAAACATTTAAATATGATAAATTCATATTTTGGACGTTAGGTTTGCATTTGGTAAATATATCTACAAATGTATAACTGCAACCAAATTTATAATAATTAATACATACTTATACATATTTAAAGAAAAATATTCATAATTTTATGTTAAATAAATTCGTGAGTCATTTAAATACTCAAAAATATATCAGACTGGCGCGATACATGTTATACACATGTGTAATTATTAATTTGTACATATTTAGAGAAAGTTCCAAACAGCAATACTGTTAACAATATAAATGTAAGGCCTGAAACTCCATCTAAATACGCTCCTGAGTATTCCGCGCGACGAGAATGTAATGTACTACCCATAGCAAAAGCATATTTACTGGCAGTGTAGCCAAAAAAAGAATAGATGTAATGAAATTTATATGACGTAAATTTTATTTATAAATATTATAATTACACGGTTGTTGCTGGTAATAAAATACTATTTTCTCCTAGCCCGGCGATATTTTATGAATAAGAGGCGTATCACTGAAATGTAACTGTTGTTAAACATGAGATTGGCAGAAAATATTTATTTGAGTTGGCGACACTGCTAGGCTTAGACGTTTTCTTTTTTGTTCAGCACCAAAATCATTAATGTGTACATCATCGGTAAAGTTGTGTATTGTTCATACTACAACGTACTGCAAGTAAATCAATTTAAGGTCAGAATATATTGTTTTATTTTTTTATAAATAAGTATTGTTTGCAAAATATGAAATATCCATATTATTCTGCAATACTGCTTAAAAGTATTGGTGGAGATAAATTGCGCAATAATAAATTTTTAGGTTACGAAAGTTCGTGATTACAAAATTAGTTTAATATAAATAATAACAATATTGAACCGTGTTTATCAGTAACACAATAATTATTTCTGTATAGTAATAGATTTCACGATTTTTAAAATTTTCTGTTAAGGAAACACCTTTTTGATACGAATGTCGTGGAATTCGATACTTTAGTTTCAATTATTTGTCCCTGCATGTGGTAACAAATATTAACGTACCGTAAATTAATGTCCTGATAAGTTATAGCTTGTGATTTTTGAAAAGTAAGTTTAACGATGGTAGCAAAAATGTTTAAAATTATGGAATCTTTCAAAAATTAATGTCATACGTGCCTGACTGTGCCCTATAACTTAATTTTCCTGTTGTAAATATATTTGCTTACATATTTTAATTTCAGTGTCAATGTTACAGCAAATGTTAGAAATGATGAGCTACTCGACTTCTGAAAAACAGCTAGCAGTACGTCGAAAGTCACATAGCAAACAAAATATTTCAGAATTTGAATATAATAGTGAAGGTAAAATAACAAATAAAGTATAATTTTGACATTGGCTTACATTATAATAAGTGCTATTATCTCGGATAACATTTGTTAACAAAGTTGGTTGTGTGTCAATAAACGAATATTTCAATTTTGTATTTTAGCGTAAATTCTGTTTATGAAGCGTGAACATTTAAAATTAAATTTTATTGCATATATCTTAAAGTTACCATGAAATTTATTAAAATTTAGTATTAAAATCAATAAAAAATCACAACAAAATGTTCCGAGCTATTGTGATGTGATTGCGGGCATTATCGTATATTTATTTTTTTTTATTTCTTATATAATTTAAAATACTGAATTTATGAATAAATTTAGTAACCGTATATATATCATATTTGTAAAATTCAATTTTTTATCGATGTTTAACCATTTTTTTTTATGAAAGACCATTTCATTGTTTTAAATTATTATTTTGCGGAATGACATTTAGCAATACCAGTATTTAGCGCATTTTTGAATGTGTTCTGTAACATTTAAATATTGTAAGCAATAAAAATGTATGTGTCGAATGATATATTTATTAATTATTAATCTACTACAATTATGATTCTTTTGACATACTATTTTTATGATTGGAAAGGATTACACGTCGTCTTATTCCACAAATTTAAATTTAACTCTTGACACTGAATGTATCGACGATAGCAGCGACCTCCGAAGACACTCCTCTCAGGGTTTTACTTTGGTTTGTCGAGATCTACTCAATTTTCATTAATTTTATGGTTCGTAAAATTTAATTTTGACATAGACTCGTATATTGAAATATTAGTTATTGACACGGAACCAACTTCGTTAACAAATGTTATCCGAGATAATAGCACTTATTATAATGTACAAGCCAGTATCAAAATTATACTTTAATTGTTATTTTACCATCATTATTTTCTGCAAATTCTGAAATATTATTTTTGTTACGTGACTTCCGAAAATATTTTCTTACTGCTACCTGTTTTTAAAGAGTAGAGTAGCCATCTTTTCTAACTAGTTGCGGTGATATTGACACTGAAATTAAAATATTTAAGCAAATATATTTACAAACATACTTTTCAAATATAACGAACTATATTATGTACTTATTATTACAACAATTTACGCTTCGCGTCGTTAATGAAAAGGTTAATGAAAAACTGAACAAAAACTTTAAAAATCGAGAAATCTATTATCATAAAGAAATTATTTTAGTATCACTGATAAATATAGTTCTATGTTGTTATTATTTACAATGTACTGATTTTATAATAATTAACTTTTGTAACCTAAAAATTTAATATTGCGCAATCTGTCTCCACGAAAACTTTTGAGTAGTATTTCAAAATAACATGAAAATTGCATATTGTGCAAACATTACTTACTTGTCATGAATAAAAAATAATATATTCTGAAATGAACCTAGCAGTAGTGCCAACTCAAGTAAATGCTTTTCGAAGAACTCATTCTTAAAACCAGCTATTTCACAACTTATAGTGTATTAATGGATGTATTCTGCAATGCAGTTTAAACTCAGAGTCTACATTTAACTGCGAAAAATATAATTTCCTTTATTTTCAGCAGTTACACTACCGAAAACCAACTTCATTGTAATGCTACCTTGTTCGCTATCTTCACTTTATTGTATCACGTTTGAAAGATAATTATTTATGACTTTGATATTTTGTACATTTTTATAGTTAAATTCATTTACTTTATACACAGTTAGATACTTTGGGGTAGTACAAATGGGGTAGCACGAACCATAAAATCACCCATAAAACATTCACTCATCAAACTCATCAAACAATCAGCCCTCGTTAAACATTTTCATCAAACAAACCACCCTCACACTTCAACCACATTCATAGATCACTCTATATAAACTCATTAATTTATTACACTCGAAATCATCATCACACAATAAACCTTCAATCACATCATTCCTATTCATTTATCATTCATTTTCTTTCTTCAACGTACATAACATATGCATAAAACATCTCAAATTACTCACGTTTACTCCTAACAACGAATCTACAAGATTAGAAAAGATGAAAGCGATAGCCTGCACATGTGTATGAAAAAAAAGTCCACACAATGCAGTAACTGAAAATGAAACAAAAAGATAAGAAAGGGAGGGAGCGTCACCCTGCGCTTGTTTTTGAAGTGAATTTCACACAATTGCAGTTAAACACTCTACGTAAGAACTGAATACGATTTAAAAGATAAGAAAGGAAGGGAGTGTCGCTCTACGCTTGTTTTTGAAAGTGAATTCCACACAATTGCCGTTAAACACTCAATGTATGATCAGAAAACGAATAAAAAAGATAAAAAATGAAGAGAATGTTCATTTATAGTTCTTGTATTTTTTATTTTTATTTATGAATTTATTTTATATTTCCTAGTTTATAGTTTTTATATTTATTAATAGTGGATAAATATTTTAAATAATAAAAATTCACAAAAAAATATATTAAAATTAATTAATATTTATTTCTGACTGTTGGAAACACCGACCCTATATGCATTACCTACTCTCAACAAAACTGTCGGTTTTTAACAGTTTTTACAAAACTCGGAGTGTAAAGTATATATGTGTCACGGGCATAATATAACTATTACTTTTATCAGATCTGGAAAAAATTGTTATCAGTAAAAACAGACTGCATTAAAAAAATAAAAATTTAATTTGACATACATTTTTATTACTTACAATATTTTGACATACATTTTTATTACTTACAATATTTAAATGTTACAGAAGACGACCAACGATGCGCTAAATATTGGTATCGCAAAATGTCATTCCGCAAAATTCTACTAATTTGAATCAATGAAATGGTCTTTCATAAAATATGGTTAAACACCGATATAAAAATGGAATTTGACAAATATTATATACACGGTTACTAGATAAATTCATAACTTCAGTATTTTGAATTGTGTAACTAATAAGAAAAATTAAATATTCGATAATCACTAATACTAGGAGTTCTAGAATAGTTATTTTTGTATTAAGTGCGCGAAATGAGTGTTTTTTGTTGCGCGTGAGAATGTCACTTAAATCAGTAAATAAAAGTTTAAAGTTGATAGTTTATACCTAATATATCTAGAACGGCGTTCAATAACATTATTGTTTATTTAACAAGGAGTTCAGAACATCTCCAAAACTATTTAAATCATTTTTAATTATGATTAAACTAAATTAACAGTTGACAGGATATAAGTTTATGATTTATACATAGTTGCATTTGATTTGACAACTAAGCGCGGCGCAGAAAAGGTATCGTGGACCTAATTACTTGTAAACTTGCTGAGCCAGGAACGGACTTCGATTATAAAAGTAATTCTGTAGTTTTAGTATCCAATTAGTGTTGTGTACTACATATTTATAATTATCATAAAATAGTAACTTAAAGTTAATAAATGGACTTATATTAATTTTACTCCAATTATTTTACCATTTACACCAACCACAACTGAAACTATATAGACATAAATTCTACATACTCGAATATTTATAGCTATTTTGATTACTAATTTTTTGACCACTATTCAAATACTAGTTGATCGGCATATTTTTGCTATTTTTTTTAAATAAAAATTTGTTTTCTAATTTTACTTTAGTGCATTATTAAATCTATATTTATGGTTCTCGAGTTTTCAATTGTAAGTCAAAATTCAAAATTTGTTAAATCTTTTTTGAGAATTCTGCTTTTATGCTTCAATTAATGTTTTAAAATTTATACTATATGGTAAAAGTTGACAGATAAAAGCTCAAATTAATATAAAATAAAAATCTATATAAAAAAAAACTAAATTTTTTTAGTAACTACATTGCCGATTAGAAATTCACTTTTCAACTAATATATACAAATATATTAACAAACTTATGCAATAAGACACGTAAAATTGTATATATTCTATAGATATAATTTTAGGACACAAGTAAAGGTTCGTATGAAGTTCACGAAATACAATATGTTCTTTATATTCTTGTCAATAATTGAAGAACAACCGTTAAAAATATGCATACTTTAATGTTGATTGGAAACTAAACTAATTTTATTTACTAGTTTACTGCTATATTTATTTCCTGTAGAATAATAGCTGTAGCCTGTGACTGTGTCTGAGAGCGGCGCACTGGATTCTACAATCTCGGCCATCGGAGCCTTGGTAACCAAAATCCCGTATCTAGTAGCCTGCGGTGAAATTACATTCTACCTATGTTTAAGCATATTTTGAATATTATGACTATAGACTAATTTTAAATAATTAATGTAGATCTGTACATATTTCAAGGATGTAGATGTGAGATTTTAAGAGATTTTAAGAGATTTGAACATATAAAAACGTGAAAATAATTCAACATCATCTGATACTGTAACATTATGTAAATCTGCATTATTTATGGATATCACAATTATACACTTATTTACATACATACATACATACATACCATCACGCTATATCCCATCAAATGAGGTAGCACGAACGCTAAAATCATTCATAAAACATTCACTCTTCAAATTCGTCAAATACTCATCCCTCGTCAAATATTGTCATCCAAACACACCACTTATTTAAGACCATTAATATCAATTTATACAGATTTCAGGAATGTAAATACGAGAATGTAAGAGATTTGAACATATATAGTGTTTATTTTCTATGGAATAATGGTTGTAGCCCGGCCCTGTACCTGAACGCTGTGTAATGTCAATCCTAATCTTACATCAAAGCCACCGATGCTTCGCTAGTCGGGCATCAAGTATTTCGCTGTCTGCAGTCAAATTTTATTCTACTAATATTTTAAATATATTTGGATATTTTTAAAAGAACTACATTATTTAAAGCGAATTGAGCAGTTAAAAACTAAAAAAAAAGAAATAAATATCTTATCAGGCGACGTTATGATTATTTAGTGATATTATATCTTTAAATTTATTTTTAACCATTAATATTTAAGTTTTACTTTAAATAATTATTACTGAAATAAATAGGTTAAGTTCTGCATATAGGTCAGTAGAATAAAAATAAAAATTTATACGGTTAAATGTTTAATAGTGTGAATATAATTAGAGTTATGCTGACAACTTAGAACATATATTTATGATTTCTCTGTTATATTTTTGATTAAAGCCATTTGTATAGATTTTAATATATATTGCTGTATTATGCTGGATATTTTATATATTATTGTCGTTAAAGGTGTTAGTAATTTAACACTTTATATTTTTTAAATAAGCATTTTAATGTTGGAGCGCGCATTAAAAGTGAAAGCTGCCGTTATAAATAAACAATTTTTCATAGTCTTTTAAGTTTATTCACAAAAGATCTACTAAGTTACATTTACCACACGTTGCACTATTATAATTAATAAAAATATTATTAAATAAACAATTCATATCTTTCAAATAACCATTTTAATATTGTAGTGCGCATTACAAGTTAGGCCTGCAGTTATAAATAAACAATTTTTCCGAGTCTGCTAAGTTTGTTCACAAAAACATCTCCTAACTTACATTTTCTACATTTTACACTATTATAATTAATAAACATATTAGTAATTTGGCACTCCATATCTATTAAATAAGCATTTTAATATTGGTGTGATAATTAAACAAACATATACTAAGATCTAGTATTCTATTTTAGAATGAATTGGAAATTATTTTAAATCAAGTAGTTTATCAAATATTATCTATACATATATATATTTCAATAATTTGAACATTCATCGAATATATAACATCATAATGAACAAAAACTAAACAATTATGACGAGAAGAAATTATTCAATATTTATTCGTTAATATTCTATGCAAAGAGATAAAATTATTTACTACTGAAAATTAAAACATATTAGCTAAATATCTATGCGTTTTACAAAACTGGTTTCTAATTAATCATGTTTCATTTCAAAAAGATATAAACAAGTGAAAACAATATTCGAGCAACGCCGCTAATAGTTCTTTTCCTGATTTACAACAGTTTCCTTCCTACTTCGAAATATTAATTATTTATTTATTTACTTGTGTTCTGTATAGTTCAAAATATGCGTTTGAAATAACAAATATCAATTATTATTTATTTATTTTTTAATTTACAAGAGTCTGCTACGAAATATTAAATATTTGTTTGTGTACTTTTGGTTTAAATAGTTCGTAATTATCGTATTAGTTGTTTAAAATAAAGATTTTTCGATTATTGTTGTTAAAATAACGATAAAATATCAATGCAGGACTAACGCGCTATTTTGTTTACCAATATTTAAATAAAGCATCATCTTTTATTTCAACCAGCAATTATCTGACTTATTTATTGATTAATAGATATAAGTCATATAACATGATTTATGTATACTGCAACATGTATGAATAAATATAATAAATGAAGGCGTACAAAACAGTTGTTGAAAACAACAGTAACTATGAACATGATTAATCTCATGATTTTGTTCTTGCAAGGACAAATTTGAAAATATATAATATGTTTGTTGCATTTGAAATTATAAAATTGATATCGGTTACTGAGAAATTGGAAGTGTTATCAAGAATTAATATCCGCTTATTGCGTAATTGCGTTCGCATTTGCTCTCTGTCTACGCTGTAACATCTCTCACTCATTGCATTTTCGCTGTCTTCAAGGCTGGAGAATCAGTGGTGGTTCGT
The DNA here is from genome assembly GCA_911728475.2 of Pterostichus madidus. NCBI lineage: Eukaryota > Metazoa > Arthropoda > Insecta > Coleoptera > Carabidae > Pterostichus > Pterostichus madidus. The sequence continues at coordinate 7,937,802 of OU452319.1, read as the reverse complement.
TAAAATAGCTATATCACAAAATTGAAGTATATATTTATTAATTAAAATAAAGTATACTTAACCAAATGTGGAATAATTATTGAAAATTATAGTTGTTAAATTGTTAATTGATGTTTTAGCAATAATATGATTAAAATAAATTAAATCATTGTTTGTAAAATAAGTCAATCAACATTGTTATAAAGTTGTAAAAACTTTTTGAAATAATGAAATATATTATTATCATATTATTATATTTATATTGCCCAGTATTATAAAAGACAGTATAAATTTCATGGTGTAAAAACAATCGATTTTTTTGTTAAAAACATAAGAAATAGGATTTTTTTATTTAAGTCAGATTTTTTATTTGAATAATTAATTTTTTCGTGTCGCATATTCAAATTTTTTGTTTTATTTTTTACTTCTTATTAATTAGTAAAAAGATATAAATTTCTAACAATAATAAATTCAAATTGCAATATTTATTTCCTATTTTTACATTACTAATATTAGTTACATCAGTATATCGAATCGACCTTTGGTTCCTGAGTACCTTGGTTCGATTTCCACAGACGACAATTTTCACTACATTAAAACAACCTCTGTGGCGTACCCTCCACTATTACCTTTGAGGGCCGTGATTTGATGCCCAGTATTGGGTAAAAGGTGTGATGATATATTTATTTTATTTTATTTACATCAGTTTGACTTCGTAATTTAAAATTATAACTAATTTTATAATATCATGGGGTGGCTAGCTCAGTGGTATGAAGTCGGCCTGTGGTTCCTGAGAACCCTGGTTCGATTCCCACAGACGACAAATAATTTTCATAATTTCAAAAGCTACCCCTGTGGCTCTTCCATCACTAACATCTTTGGAGGCCGTGATTTGACGACTGGTATCCGCACTTCACGCGCAAAATATATCACTTCCCGAGATCTGCTTCGGCAGAGTGCCACACCCAGTAATGGGTAGAAGGCGTGATGATATAAATATTTTTTTTATTATAATATCATAATCAATTAACTACCTGCTACCTAATTGGTGCAGTTTAGCTAATAATAAGTCAATAATTTCAGATTTTTGTTAGTTCAAGAAATATTATTATTTAATTGTTTTTATGGGGTTATGACTCAGAGGTATCAAGTCGGCTTATTGATCCTAAGAACCCAGGTTCGATCCCCACAACCGACAAAACATTTTCACCAATTTAAAATTACTCCTGTGGCTCCCCCACCATTAACATCTTCAGGAGCCATGATTTCACGGCTGGTAGCCGCACTTCACGCGTATAAATAAATCACTTACCGAGACCTGCGTCGGAAGAGTACCACACTCAGTAATGGGTAAAAGGCGTGATGATATATTTATATTTTATTTATAATTTGTAATTTCAAAATTGTTAAATATATACTAGGTTCACCGGATTTATGGTTGAGGAAATTTAAAGCTAACTCTTTTTCTATAACTACCAGAAAAATTGAACAAACCCTAAACCATTTATTTCGGTCTTTGACAAAGAAAAGGCGATCATTTGTAAATTTTATCTTGTAAAAGTGCAATACAAAATAAATTGAACTTTAAGTATATAATATCATTTTTACATATAATTTTTAATAGGTCGGTACAAAATTTTATTAAATGATACTATGTAAACTCACTAATATTAACACGATTTAAATTATACACACTCTGATAAATTTACTTCCATAATTGATTTAATATGGGATGGCTAGCTCAGTGGTATGAAGTCGGCCTGTGGATCCTGAGGTCCCTGGTTCGATTCCCACAGGCGACAAATTTTCATAATTTGAAAAAGCTATCCCTGTGGCTCCTCCACCACTAACATGTTTGGGGGCCGTGATTTGACGACTGGTAACCGCACTTCACGCGCAAAATATATCACTTACCGAGATCTGCTTCAGCAGAGTGCCACACCCAGTAATGGGTAGAAGGCGTGATGATATATTTATTTATTTATTTATTTATTTATTTAATTTAATCATCAAATTCGAATCAATTTTATTTATTTTGTGGCATAAATAACATTACTGTTAAAAGTTCAGCTGCCACTTGAATAAATAAATTAATTGACAACTCAAATCAATTATGGATGCGCTGCGTTCACCTAGCTTTGGTAGGATAAATGGTTTGTTTACATTAGTATTCATGTACATGTAAAATTCGTTTCACCAATTTTGACGATGAAATTAAATATTGTGTAATTGTTAAAATTCCTGGATATAACTTCAAATCCGTTGAAAATTTGTATATTTTTTAATTCTGATTGAAGCATGTAACTCTCATAAGATTAGAAAATAAAGGCTGATTTTTTATCTCAGTTTATTTACTTTTTGTTTGAATAATAATATGTTCGCATAGATAAATTAGTTCTGGTAACAAAACAAATACTAAATATAGGGGTACGCATTCGACTATAAAAAATGCAAACTTGAAATATGTAAACATTGAATATTTATTCAATAGAACGAATCATACAAAAAAATCAACTATATGAGTAAATTTTCTGCTGTGGATGTATGGTATGTGAAATTTTTGTAATGTTTGAATTTACTGTTGCCGAATATTTACCCCAAAATTTGTTGAGTAGTCAGTTTAACTAGAAAACATCTTGTTTCTGCTTGGATTTTCATTATATTTTTCAGAACAGATGTACAACAGTTAGTACTAATTTCTTCAACGAACTTGAAGTGCCTGTTGACTTTTTCAACAACAAAGGCGTTTTTTGTTCTCAGCCGCAAGCACAATTGCAAACAACGCAAATCGAGATAATTACGTCACCGCTAGAATACAACGTAAATGTTACAACGCCTACGCGGCTAGTCGACGTTATTCCTGAGTCACGCGCTGTCGCTACTCCAGACAGCAATATAAACAATCAAAACCAATGTTACAACATACGTGTCGCTTCGGAACATGTTATTTGATTTTAACCTTCCTAGATGATGAAAGTTCAATTGCTGAGATGTTTATTGAAAATGTCAAGTCCGCACAAACTCTCTACAACCTGTCGGACCGACAAACTATGTTATGTGCTAGAACCAAACTTAAGGGTGGTGCTTCCATTTGTTGCCGCTTATTACCGACATCATACTATTGGAACAAATTCCAGGAAGAGTTTGACTCCACCTGGCGTACATCAGATTCCTCGTATTTTAGACAGACGTAAACAAAAATATGATAAATCATCGAGAATTTACTTACATACTATGGTCGCAGTAGCTAAACATGCGCCTAATATAAGCGAAATTGAAACCGTCGAAATAATAGCAAATGGATTTCGCGATTAAGCATTGTATGACCATTTTACTAAGCCCGTACAAAATACAATCAAAGAATTAATACGAGTGGAACACTATAACCGCCTTATAGCTGAAAAACCCATAAATGATATAGTACGAAAAAATCTCCCGCCGAAGAGAAGCAACACAGAAGAAACACCAGGAAGTAGTGTCCCGCCAAATGAAAAATCGAAAACGTATAACAAAAGCGAGCAACAAACGCTCGTACACGTGCCCCATTTGCTTAATCGCCTTTGAGATTACCCAAATATCGAATGCAGAAAATGTCAACAAAAAGTACACATTACAGCCAATTGTACTACAAAAGTAGACAATATACATCTAGTAGAAGCTCCGCCAAGTGACATCGCTACGACAATGATACAGATTCCGATGAAGATAACAGCGTCAAAGCGACGCCTAACAGAATGGCCGAAGCTGCAAGAAATACCTAGTGAGCGGATACGTCCCTGCGAGTATTACGACGTTGTTTCCACCGACGACCACCCAGTCCGCATCAGTCAATGCTGAGTGGATAGCCGTAAACACGCATTATTATTATTTGAATATGAATGTTCTTGTTATTTTATATTTACTAATTGTAATAAATTATATATAGTTAAATCATTGTTCAGTGAATTAACCTACAATATGCTCTTATACCAATTTATAATTTCTCATATGTTTCACAACCAGAATTGCCGATTTTGGCGATGAATATCTGAAAAGAGAACGGTATACAAAATTTATTATTATTTGTTATTTATTAATATATGAAATTAGTACGTAATCTAATGTTTGAATAACAAATATCAAATTAATAACATCATATTCTCGGAATAGACACCTTCGAATATTCTTAATCAAGAATCATAGCTAGCGACTATTTACGAACTATCTTTTGAACTATCCTTAAACTATGGCATTTATAGTAAACAAATGCTAGATCGCTATTATTTTGCTAAATATGACAAATGCCTCACACGCTGGCACCTGTTTTAAAAGGTGAATAAAATATGCTATTTAATCAATAATTTTGCAAACGATTCACAAATACAAAAATTAATCAAAAACTTAACAAAAATAGTCCGTTCATTTGAACGTGCATTGAACTGAGCGTATTTATATATTCTAACGACAAAAGAGGTAAATGAGTGTAAAAATAATTTATATTCAATTAGTAGTAATAGTTTATTTATCCATTAAAAATAGGTAACATTTATCAGTTAACTATACAAATATTACAAATTACGTTTATACGAGTACAGTACGAATCATATTATATGAGTTTTTATTGCAGTTTGTATTATTTTATAATATTTCTATAAATTATAAACAAAATAACAAAAAGCAGAAGAAACCATTATTGGCTACATATACAATACTTATTCAACTATATCAGTATCACATTGAATATCCTAGTAAGTTCGTAATTTATATTGGAGCAAAATATTGTACAAAATTACAAAAGCCAGAAATATATTATAATACGTGTATTCCAATAGGTTTTTAAAAATTATGTATTATGAATAAAATATTATAATGCAAATACTACAGTTGGAAACACTACATAACATCAGGAACCATGCTTTTGAGATGTGTAGTAAATTAATTGCAGGCCCGGATATTCAGGAGCGTATTCAGGTGAACATACAAATAGATATGAATTGTTATTAAAGTCAGGAAGCATTCGATACAAACATGTATATGAGCTAAGTAATTTTAAATTCTAAAAAATTAGCTACAAAGATCTACCTATGTAATAAACAAATGATATGAAAGCAAATAAATATTAGATTGCGTATTATAATCGATTTACTCATATGCGAGTATTACACAAATTGGGATTTGTGCTCCATTGTAAACTGCAATTTAATTATAAAGTAAACGCAGACATTTTTTTTTTTAGACGTTTCAATACTTATCTTTAATATCTGTCTTTTTGGGAATATACAATAATGTGTAGTAGTAACATGGAAACCACCAGTTTTAGTTCTAATTTTATTCTGGTAGGTGTCTCAGTGGTACCGAGTTGGCCTGTGGATTCGATTCCCACAGCCGACAAACAACATTCACTACATTAAAATTACCCTTATGGCTACCCTTCCACAAACATTCTTAGAGACCGTAATTTTATGGTTAGTAACCGCACTTTACTCGCAAAATATATCACTTACCCAGATCTGCTACAGCAGATTGCCACACTCAGTAAAGTGTATAAGCCGTGACGATATATATATATATAATCTTTTTTTTAATGTCGGTAAAGATTGTTTATTCAAAAAACTGGTGGTTTTTATGTTAGTACGCTATTTTTACAATTTTTACAGCTTAAATAAAAATTAAATCTTATATACCCGTCAGTTAGGGGACATATTTTAATGTCTCATATAACTATCTCTTTGAGGACTTGAGGAGCTAGTTCAAATTTCAGCCGTTAATACAGCGCCAAAAATAAAGCCCGCGAAATCATAAAAACCTATATCAACGACACTATGAGGACGGACTCTTTGGGGACGTCCCTAAACGGACGTCATGTCCCCAAACAGACTGCTGTATAAACATAATGTCCCCAACCAGACGTGTGGGCGTATATATATATATATATATATATATATATATATATATATATATATATATATATATATATATATATATATATATATATATATATATATATATATATATATATATATGTATATATTATCATCACGCCTTTTACCTATTACTTGGTAAGCGATATATTTATGCGCGTGACGTGCGGTTCTCAGTCGTCAAATAACGGCCCACAAAGATGTAAGTGGTGGGGGAGCCACAGGGGTAAATTTAATTTGGTGAAAATATGCTTATGATCCACAGGCCGACTCGATACCATTGAGCCATTATCCCATAATAAGTAATTTATATTCTATCTTTAACGTTTGATTTACAATTATATGTAATAAATTTGAAAAAATAATGTTGTTTGTCATAGTGAATTGTATTCTAAATATTGTATTATTGTATCGAGTTTTTTTTTTCTTTTCAATTATATATCATATTTTAACCTTGCTATATCTTATTTATAAAATTATATTTATAAAAATAGACAAGTGAAATTTAAAAAAATAAAATCTAATATTAATGCCTCGGGCCAAGTAAAGAGCCTTCGCGGTCCACGTTCGTCCCGCGGGCCGCCAGTTTGTGATCTCTGCTCTAGTAACTTCATCTATAAATTTTTGGAATGTTTGGGCACTGTTCATAACTACATATTTATATCAAATAAAAGGTGTTGAAATAGTAGTTTTTGGTATAGAAGATTCATCCATTGGATATCGATCTGGAATTGTAAAATTGTTTAAAGCACGATGATCTCCGCTTGTTCGCCATTCATCAGGCTGTTTATTTTAACCATGTGTAATGGTGAAAATCAATTACTAAGATGTTCTTATAATTCCTGCTTGTAGTAAAAGACGGAATTCATGTTTAGCTATATTAAGTCTATCAGGTGTTAAACGACAGGGTTTGGCAAAAATTGGTAAAATTGTTGTTGAAAAGGTATGGGTTACTTTATGTTTAATTTTCCGGAAAGCGGAGTTTTATTAATGAGTTCAGAAAATTTAGACAAAATTTGTTTAAATGGACAAGTTTCCGTGGAAATAGTTAATAGATATTTATAGAGTAAAGAAATATTGAATTGATATCAGCACCAATAAAAGAAAGTTGAACATCTGCAATAATGAAATTCCAATGAAATATTTTAAAGTTAAAATGACAGAAAAATTCGGAGGGGTCGCCCGAATTCTAACCGGGAATCTAATCATTAATCACTACATCACGGCTACCATGTACGTTAAATATTCTTCCTACAACTGTGCGATTTCTTTGTTATTACTTAACTACTATTGCCTTGGTTACTGTTGGAGAAGAGACAAATGTAAATCAAGTGCGTTTCTGTAATCGAAAAGCACAAGTGCCGAAAGTAATTTGTGCTTTACAAAACCATCAAAATAAGAATTTTAAAGACAGTCGAGCGCGGAATTGTATATTTTAGCCACAGACGCTTATGGAAGAAAAAGATATGCAGTGGTATATTTTGACGTTTATAAACATAACCTTTATAAATATTACACATAATATCATCAGTATTCTTAATCTGTACACATCACAATGACCAGAGAAGTACTTGCAGGTGCATCATTATTAAATATGATAATTAACAAAAAGACAAATGATTGACATTGCTAACTGTACAGTCAAAGAGTGTTAGTCTGTGCGCGCTCAGATAATTTTTTAAGTTATTGTTCGACGTCTCGTTTTTACTCAACAAATTGGTAAATTATTATTATTGTATGAATACCATCATTGTATGTTACTTCGTTAATTTTTAACGTACGACCAAAAGTTATTTGGTTTATGAAGTAATTCATTTTCAATACCTTTAATGCAACTTCCTCGTGCAATATTAATTAATACCTTAAGTTCTGTTTTAACTTTTTTATATTTATCATAAGAATTATTGTTACAATTTAATTTGTTTATTTACGAAAATAATATTTTTTCTGCTTTAGTTTACCTTTAATAGTATTTGTGAACCAAAATGGATATTTATATTTACGAATTTTAATTAATTTTCCAGGTACGCACTGATCAAAAATAAAATAAATTTGTGTGTAAAAACTAAGCAAAGCTATATTACTGTCTTCTGTATCTATAATATCATCCCATTTTGCATTTTTTAGAAGACAATACATAGTAATGTAATCTGAATTTTTAAAGTAATATATAGTTTTGATTGTCTGACAGGTCTTCAAGCCAACAATATTAAAAGTAACGTCCAGTGGCGGGTGATGTACGTCAATGTCTTCCAGAGGGGTCCCACTTAGCGTAACATTTGCTTCTACCATATTGCTGAATATTAAGTCTAATGTACATCCATTCATATTTTGCACATTATTTAGAGAATATAAACTAAATGATGACATTATTTCATCAACTAGTTTATCATTCATGCTATTATTAAAGCCGAAAAAAGTATCTTTAATCTTCGATAGATTAAAATCACCTGTTATATAAAAATATTCATATTTATAAATTATTTCCAAATTTTGGATTCTAAGAGTTCAGTATAAGTACATGCATTGGCAGTAGGAGGAATGTAAACACAACATATTATAATCAGGATTGCGGAGTCGGAAAGAAAAAACACAACTCCGACTTCGACTTCAAAAAATTTTAGATGTTCGACTCCGACTTCGACTCCGACTCCACTTTAATTTCAACTCCAATTAAGTCAAACAGTAAAAAAATCGTAGTTCAAATGATTTACGTGTGGATAAAAGAACTGTTCTCGAAAATTATATTTTTAAATGAAAGTATTTATTTTTGTTATTTTTTTGTAATCGTACAATAGAATAACAATAGTAACAAAATGATAATAATATTTTATAATAATAATAAAACATAGATAAAAATCTAGTTATATACAAAGTTAAATTGTTTCTATTAAATCAGATTTCATTGCAGCTATCAAATCTGATTTTATTATTCGCAAGGCAGAAAATAATCGTTCTACTGTGACCTGTGTCGGTGATAATGCTGTAACGGTCAAAGTAACGTCTTTAATAATATCAGTGTACAGATTAATTGCATTTTTTAATGTCAAATTAGAACTGCGGTAAAATGTTTCAACTTCTTCGAGATCTATATAAAAATTTACATTAAATTATTATAATTTGTGAAAAATGTAACGTAGTAAACAAGTTCAAACAGGTTTACTCGGAGTTGGAGTTGGCATAAATTTTTCAGACTCCAACTCCGACTCCACTAAAACTAAGCGACGTCACGACTCCGACCCCCGCCTTCGACTCCGACTCCACGCTCCTGAATATAACTGTCATTTGTTTAATTACCATTTTTACACATATCCATTAAAAGAGAGCATTGGAGCTGCTGCCTATTAAAGTGCATTTGTATTTATTCTTGACTATTATCAATTTACAATTTTCATAATTTCACTAACATCTTTGGGGCCCATGATTTGACGTCTGGTAATCGCACTTCACGCGCAAAATATATCACTTACCAAGATCTGCTTCGGCAGAGTGCCGCACCCAGTAATGGGTAGAAGGCCTGATGATATATTTATTTAATTTATTTATTATCATTACACCGCCACCCCTAGTATTGCCTGTTACACTGTACAATCTATCATTTCTATACACTATATACCGACTGTCACACAATTCACCGTTATACATTATTTCCGTAATTATGATCTCCCAAAAAAACAATTACATTGTTAAATGTACGCCAAGATTGCGCAGATTCGCGCCTTTCCAGAATAAAGATTCTCTCCCAAAAAAGTCTCTCCCGCAAAAAGTTGACTATTTTCAAACTTCCTTAAAAATTGTTATATCTATATATTACAGATTTAAACAAAGTGATATCTAATTAAGCCAAGAAAAATATTCGAATTTAAAAAACCTTGTCGGCCAGTTTTAAAAATATTGGTTTAAATAATAAAAAAAAATTATTAAAAAAAACCTTGGCGACCCCAGTGTTTAAAAAGTAACTTAAACTGGTAATTTTGTAAACACTGGGGTCGTCAAGGTTTTTTATTAATTTTTATTTCTTTATTTGACCCGATATATTTAAAACTGGTCGACAAGGTTTTTAAATTCGAATATTTTTCTTGACTTAATTAGATCACTTTTTAAAACCTATAATATATAGATATAACAATTTCTGGAGAAGTTTGTCAAATAGTCAACTTTTTGGAGGATAGACTTTTTTGGGCGAGAATCTTTTTTCTGGGAATGTGTGAATCTGCGCAATCTTGGCGTACCTTTAGTTCTGATATTGACTAATATTGATTTCATCATTATTATGACCCTATATTATAAATAATACACTGACGAACAAAAAATTTTGGTCAATTTTAAATTATGATATATTTTCGGAATTTACTGTTTTAAGCTTATATTTGTAAATTGTAAATCATAGTAAGCACTTAATAATTTATTTTCCGAGAAATATCATTAGTTTTTTTTTTTATGTTATTTGTTTACGACTTTTATTAATGTTCGTGCATTCGCACTAATTGAGAATTCATATTTCGGCGTATATTTTTTTTGTTTTGCTTTCCTTTTTCTCTGTAAAACCTATCAGTTGCACGGTTTTGTGTTTTTAGTGCTTATTTAACAGGATATAATGCCTGTAGATCCTATTTTTATTCCAAGAATTGTAGCGTTGAAAAAGTGGCCGAGGATAACGTGAAACTGCAAGAATTGTTGTTACGAGGCTTTCTGCAATATAAAAGGTGTACCAGCGCTATGAAGAGACTGGCCTAACATCCTGAAGACCAGGAACCGTACAAAAAAGAGTTCACCTGCCAAAGAGATGACTGTTTATTGGTATCCGCTAGTGTGCTGATGTTACGTTCCTATTTGTCTTTTCTTTTTTTCTTCCAAAAATCATAATTTTCAATCATACATTTTCTTGCTTCTATGCCTAAAAATTATATATACTGACCTGTTGCTTTTTCTTAATTCTAATTAATCATTTTGTTTATTCAATTCATCTGGTTCATAATTATTTATTATTTAGTTTTTTTTTTATATTCATACCGCGTGGCTAAACATTGATTCAGTTTTAGGTTATATTTACATTTTGTCGTGACAGATGTTTAGTTAGCAATTTTTATTTACTTCATTCTACCAATTTAGTGACATTTAATTGTTTCACATGAATCATTGTTCTATCTCTGTCTTGCGCATTAGTTTCCGATCTTCTATCATTTTTATTCGTTTCTCAGCCTCGCATGGCCAACCTTCGTAACTTGGCGCGTCTTTTGAATATATTCTGTCCTTGTCCTAATTTTCTTTATCTTACCACGATTTTTGAAATGTTCGCGAATGTTGAAAAATTTTGCAGGGTGACACGAGTCACAGTTGAAGTTTAAGAGACGACGGTCGTTTTAACGGTTTTCTGCGTTTTCGCAATTTTTCACCAACTAAAAATTACGATTTTTCGTCTTTTGTGTCGTTGCCGAGTGATATCGGGATTTAGTCCGGTGAAAATTTTTATTTCCGCGAGTCGAGTTTGTATACTTCCACACGGAACGCCTGTACGAGGATTTGCGTTGCAATTTATTGGAATCCTGAAGCCCGACGTCCACTGCTCCATCACGTTTCGTTTTCCTCGTCTTCACCAGTCCACTATACCACGGTACAAGCCCGTACATCTGGCCCAGGTGTCCACGTTCCTTCGCGTCTACGCCAGCTCACCTGCAGGAGTCGCGCGAGTGACAGATAAGTGGTCAGAGTGTTTGTGACGAGTGATTCGAAGCAAAGCTTTATGCTTCGTGCGGTTGCACTTTATTTTCATTCTATTTGTATTTATTTAATCTTGTTGTCCTTCCGACCTTTATTTTTGGGAACGTTAATTTTGTTAGCAGTAGGTAAGCTAAGAGAGAACGGGCTCATATTTCAAAATGGCGGCCGTCAGTGGTGATGGCATGGCGACGGCTGGTAGCGTGGCGGCGGCGTGGCGGTGGCGGGGAGGGGGCGTGGCTGGGGTGATGGTTTGGCGACGGCTGGTAGCGTGGCGGGGGGCGTGGCGGGGGTGATGGTTTGGCGACGGCTGGTAGCGGGAGGCGTGGCGAGGGTGATGGTTTGGCGGTGGCGACGGTTGGTGGCGGCGGCGTGTCTCGCACACGTGTTGGTATGAGTCATCGCTGGTACACAGGGGCGGCTGACGTCATTGCTGACCACGTGCTAAGGTCTTTGACGCGACTTAGCTTGGGGTGACAGCGGTCAGTACGCAGACACCTGGTCCATCGGAATGCAACCGTTGCGTGTATGAGTCATACTTGCAGTTGGCATGCATCAGTGTTATTGACCTTAGCCGAGCACGTGAAGCGCTCGAGTTGTTGAACAAGATTTTTGACCTACGACAAACACGTGCATGCGCATCGGGTCAGACTCTAGATTTACGTTATGTTTACAAGTTCGTTACAGATGCATGGTGGGGGAAAGATTTTGTATAAATGTGTGTAGAAACCTTATTGAAGAACAGTTGAATTTTAAATTTTCATACTTAACATCATCATCATCATGAGCCTTCTGCAAAAACTCAATAAAGTTGCAAAAGTAAAAGAAATTTTACCATTATCCAATCTAGAAGTTGGGAAAAAATACAAAATTGTAAAAGTATACAACACCACTACAACATTTGGTGAGCGAGTTGTCTTGGAACTATCGCAAAATCGTATATATTTGGGGGCTCGATTCAACGCTCTCGATGAAGATGAGATAACCAGCTTGAATGACAAGGCTTCTGCAGGAGGACTATCAATCATTTCAAGGGGGAAAACTGGCAAGACAGTGAACGTGGAATTTAGTGAAAAATGAGTGTTAGCAACTTGATCTGTATTTGAAAAATATTAAAATATTATCGCATGACATTGATATGTATTATATAACAATAAAAATGCAAAATTTGAGTATTAATGATAAAGTGAAACATGGTAGTCCGATTCAACGTCACAGTCCAAATACATCACCTTATAAAGTGGCGCTTCGCTTATCAGATGGTCCGGCGAAGCAATTGGGAGCAGTATGCGAGAGATCGAGCAAGATTTAAAAACAAGATAGATAAGTTTTATTCACCTATAATTACACCTGTATTAGAAGCTAAAATGTATGTATAGTTTATAAATATATTGTACTTTATGAAAATAATAAATATGTATTAAACTTCTATGATATTTTATTTATTCTAACATTATTGCAGCAGCACACATGCAGGTAGTTTGTAGCTATTGGTTGAATATGACGTCATTGTACCCCTATAAAAGGGTTAATTTCAAAATTGTTCGTTCAGTTATCAGTTGTTATGGAGTTCGATGAAGTAGAGTGGTTAGTGGGTCAAGATCTAAGCTAAGCTAGAATGTGTGAGCGAAGCCAATTTACAAACGATATTTTGGGCCATGGAGACGGACGGGGTATCAAGTACATCCCTGCCAACACCGAAATCTCTAGCGACGCCGATGCCTGATCCGACGCCAACACCTGAGTCGACGACGATGCCTGAGCCGACGCCTGAGCTGATGCCTAAGTCGATGCCTAAGCCGATGCCAGCACCTGAGCCAATGCCAACACCGAGGTCAGAACCTTTAACAACGCTGACGCCAGCACCTGCACCGCCACCACGATCTGTACCAACTTCACCACAGCTACATCGGCGACCCAGCCCGGAATTGTTACAAAATTTGGAACTGTTTTTTTGCTCTTGTAAATTATGTGCAGTTGTACGAGAACATTTACAATCAATTTTTAATTAAATGTGTTTGTGTGTGTGTGTGTGTTAGAATACGTAAGTACAAACTATCTGTATATGTTGTTGTTTTTAATAAATTAAATTAAATTTCAAATTAATGTTTCTATTTTTAACCTGTACTTCTTCCAACCTCATAGATATGAATAAAAATTCCAGATTAAAGTAAAATATTTTTATTTTCATTAAAATTATACATTCTTAAAAATAAATTACATAGCATTCTTAAAATTAACATTGTGAACAGTTTTTTATCATTGGAATTGGACCCTCCACTTGATCCACACCTGCACTCACATGTTTGAAGCAGCATCGATATTTTTGAAATTCGGCACCATCTTGCCAGGATCTAGGAAATCTGCCCCATAAATTTTCGATTTCACGTCCAGCAAACACCATGACAAATTCCATTGGTAGAGTAGCGATTTCTTCATCCAGCATGAAAGACAGTAGACCTTCCTTGTAAAATAATTGCAATGACTTATATCTTGTAAAGCGTTCTTGAAACCAATCTTTTAATGCATATGCATTCCGTATAGCGCAGTGTTTAACGTGAAACTTGCAAGAATCTAAATTAGGATTACTTAGATCTTTTAGAGCAGGACAGTTTAAGTTCTCAATATTTATAATATTAATATTTATTCTTGAGTTTATAATATTTTTAAGCCAGCATACTTTTTCTAACCCTTTGACATAAATTTTGTCAACGCTGGGTGAGAACATGGAGTTGACAGTATGTGACAGATTTTCATATGGTATATCACCAAAGTTCCACTCTAAATTATGATGATTTTTAGTTAACCATATCACACTTTGTTTACTTTTATAATCCAATTCAGCACGCGGAAAAGGCGGTGCAAACATTTCATACTGACTTGTTCCAGTTGCAAGATTTATTACAGCAATTTCTTTAAGAATAAATGTTTGAACATTATCTCTAAAAATGTTAAAACCTTGTATATCAACAATAACAGTATTCATTTTGAGTGAATAATGATAAGTAATGAGTGCAGTGAGCAGTGACGAATCTTTTATATGCATGCTCAGCCAATCACATGCCCCGCATTATTCGTTACACCAAAAGCACTTATAAATGGGTGGTGGAGGTCCATCTATGTGGATGCGCCCCAAATTATAATGTTTATAACATGGTAAATTTTGACCAATTTCTGAATTTTCCTTAAATTTCGATGGAAGTTTGTTGAACATGAGCTCTAATTCTTTTCCCTCAAAATTTTGCATAATTTCAATAAAAGTACGATCATTTAATTTACCTGCTTTGTAAGCTTTGATGAACCACTCACCTAAGTTCATGGTGACAGTAATCTCAGTCGAGTGTTACCGCTTTTATACACACATTATTCTATATTAGTTTTATCTATCCAGCTGTTGTACGTGTTATTTAGACCAAGCCATTTTATGTAAACTTGATTACCTTTTCGTTTAAGAATTTTTTCCACCAAATACACATCAGAATATTTCACATTTTGCGATTCATGCTCATAAAATCCACCCTGAATAAGTTGACCAGAATAATCTTTAAGAATATGTGTAGCTGGCTTTGTTAATTTTACTTGATCTATAGTAAATATTTCATTAGACCAATTTGGTGTATATCCCTTTACGAATGCACTCCGATATTTACTAATTCGTACAAAATCACCTACTTTAAATTTTGCAATTCCAGCTATTTTTATATTACTGTAAACAGTATCTAGTAGAAGCTTTTCTTTACTTTTATTAACATCTCTAGGTTTCATATTAATTGTTCTGTGTTTTGTTTCATTATATGACTCAGTAAGTTCAGGTAATAAATTTAGTCATTTATATGACCCCTGTAGACTAAAACGCTTCCACATTGCATTCTTTATCACTCTCTCCACAATACGGGCCTTTTTATTACTAAAACTTGAATAATGATTGATATTGTGTTTTTCCATTAACTGTTTAAAATCTTTATTATAAAATTCTTTTCCCAAATCAGTGTGAATATTTTTAGGAATGCGATAACTTTTATTAAATATATCTTTCATTGCAGTAGTTACATCACGCCCTGACTTATTTTTTATTGCTCGCGTCCATATGAATTTGGAGAATACGTCAATGACAACTAAAATATATTTAAAATTTCTATTAAATCTGGCGTAAGGTATCATTTCCACCAAATCAGCTTGAAATAATTCATCCAAACCCTTAATAATCACCCGTCTTCTTGGAAAATTTACACGCGCAGGCTTATGCAATTCTTCCACAACAGCTTGCTTAATTTTCGACATGATATACAGCTGTTTCTAAAGTAATTTCAAGATATAAGTTTTGCGGTCTTAAACCTACAGGAAACGGATATATACGCAATGTATCATTACGCGCAACATTTTTATTTTCAATAAGTGAAACTCGTTTAGCTGCATTAATACTATAATTTAATTTATTTTCATGATTAATTCGACATTCAAGTACTCGTCCAGCGCACGGAAATTTATAATGCTTTTTATCAAAACCGTTAATGATATCATAATTTTCACCCTGCAATGTTAAGTTCAGTTGTAAAATAACAATATTTCTCAAATTTTTTAAATATTGATTTATTTCAGATAATAATACAATTTTAACATTATCCTTAACATCGTCGATATCTCTTTTAAAATTTTTATTTAGCTCCTGAACAGTCGCCTGATGAGTATTTGTAAGAGCAAAAATTTTATTATTGATATACTTTTTAGTTCTATGCAGCTCAATATGACGTCCGAACTTGTCCAGAGTCATAACTGAAATGAAATTATTCAATAACATTCGCTTCTTTTAATTCCTCAATTATAGAAATAATCTCATTCTGATGGTTTGAATGATCCGCCTGACGTGATGCAATTAGGAGACGAAGACGATCAACTAATTCGTTAATATTATCCCAATGTACATACTCCACTGCACGGTTTTTATTGAATGTTTTTAAATAACTTTTACCAGTAACTGATTTAGAGTTCGGTTTCTGGGGAGCTGAAATCTTTTTTAACCGTGGATCTAGCTTTGGACCAATAACTCGGGTGTATTTTCTCATCTTAGACCCCGATATCTGTTCACTAGCTCTATAGTGGCGCTTATGAGCATTTGTTCGCTTTACAATATCAATATAATTTTTATGATCATCTTTAGTATATCCTGTGGGTTCCTTTTTAAAAGTAACTCATACAAACCAGTTGTTCCATTATATGTTAAATTATTTATAACAATATCTTTACCAGCTATTTTAATTTCAGAGTCACCAATATAAAATTTATCCGTATCAGGATCATGTCGCACACCATATTTGAAATCAAATGAATCTTTATCATCATTTAACATCTCTTCAATATAATACCTTGGCAATGGGTCATATTGCTCTAAGTATTCCGTGAATGATGGATGTCTCATCAGTTGCTCAATGTCTTCTCTAGACAGCGATGGGCGACTTATATCAGCCCTAGAGAGCGATGTATCCTCACCCGGTTCTGCAAACACTTCATCATCAGCGTCAACATCTTCAGCCCCCTCTGTCCCCGCTACAACACTTATATCCAAAAATTTTGGTGCTCTCATTCTTTTACTCGTAGGTTGTTCTGCTTCTTCCTCTTCTCTTTCAGCCATTTCTATTTTCGGTTCTTCTTTAATTTCATGTTTCACGTTGACTGTTGATATATTACTAGCAATATCTTTTAAAGATTTGATTATAGGTTTATACGATTTCTCTAACTCTGTTTCTTTTTGCAAAGTACCAAGTTTAAGGTTTCTTAGTTTTCGCTTTACAATATTTCTAGTTTTAATTAGCTTGTGTGTTACACCCTTATTTTTGCCCTCCATTATTTCCAAGCTAACTGAACTGACCAACTGCTAAACGAACTGATCTGATCAACTGCTAACTGCTAAATGAACTGATCAACTGCTAAACGAACTGATCTGATCAACTGATAGAACAGCTATCACAACTGACCAACTGCTAAACGAACTGATCTGATCAACTGCTAACTGATAAATGAACTGATCTGATCAACTGTTAACTGCTAAATGAACTGATCTGATCAACTGATAATCAGGTAATGTTAACTGATCACCAACTTGGCAGCTGTTCTATTAACTGATGTGTTCACCCGATCACTACTGTCAGCAGACTAAACTTCTTCATTAGTCCCAAGATTATTTATAATATATTGGTCAAATCCCTTCCTGTAACGCCCTTCATTAGATCACTGTCTTTATCGATAACTATAAAATCATACTTATTGTGCCAGCAACTAGAACACATATTTTTAAACGTTTCATATGACATGTCAGTATTTACATGATCCATATAAACATGTTTTAAATTTAATTCATCCTGTTTAAACAATATTAAGAAATTTACATTATCTCTTATAAGATGCTTAGGAATTCGAGTATAAGTTTGACATATATAGAAACAATCTATAGCTTTATGACGTCCCATACTAAAATATTCACGAATTATATCTTGTTTATCGCAGGCGACATCATCAAAAATAAATATAGAATTATATTTTGCTTCGGCGGGCTTTTTAATTTGAACATTGTCATTGTATGCAAAATAACCTAATTCTTTAATAGGTTCTAATAATTTTTTAAGGTATACATATTTCGGTTGAAATAAAGATTTTGAATAAATATAGATATTTTGAAAGCGTAACCCGTTCTCATGTTCTAACAATGCAATCATTACGTTTGTTTTACCGCATCCAGACGGTCCGGCTATTATACATCTGACTGTACTTGGTAATAATGCACTATGGCGCCGATATTTATTGCTGTTTTCGAAATCATAATTTTTAACGTCAAGTTTATTATTTTGTTTGACAAACTGCATTTTGTATAAAATTAGTTCAGGAACGTACACGAGCGCAGTTCATTACCAACTGTGAACGTGTTCAGACGTGTCTCGTTTAAATAGTCGTGATAATGATGAAAGTATCAAAGAATCGTAGCCTAACTTTTCGCGATGTTGTAAATCGTGCAAATAAAGCTATAAAATCAAGTAATAATTCTTCCGACTTGAATAAATCAGCAAAAATTGCGCTACGTACAGTGAAAAGAATTAAACGCAACATTAAAAATCCGCGAGTGATAGCTGTGCCTAAAAAAGGGGGATTTCTACCATTAATTCCAATTTTTGCCGGGCTGAGCGCTCTAGGCGCACTTGGAGGCGGTGCTGCTGGCATCGCCAAGGCTGTCATCGATGCTCGAGCTGCAGCCGAACAATTAAAAGAAAGTGAGCGTCATAATAAATTAATGGAAGCCGTCGCCATGGGAAAAGGGTTATATTTAAAACCATACAGAAAAGAACTTGGACTTTACGTGAAGTCGTCGTCGTCGTCAAAAAACTACCAATAACTTTACCAGTTCGAGCGCTAACTAATATTGACCTAAATAAGTACGTAAAATTATTACATATTCCATATTTTAGGGGGGTTTTTATGAGAAATAAGTTACCTAAAAAAATTAACCTCAATGAATGTGGAATTGTAAATCTGGATTCTAACAATGGACCTGGAACTCATTGGGTGGCATACAAGAAACGTAATAATCTGGTAATATATTTTGACAGTTTTGGTGACTTACAACCTCCAAAAGGACTAATTACATATTTTGGAAATAATTCTAGAATACACTACACCCACGATGCATATCAATCTTATAACAGTGCTGAATGCGGGCATTTGTGTTTATCATTTCTGCAAGCGTGAAAATACGTTAGTGTTTGTTTAGCCGCCATGTCATACACATTCACATTGTTTGGTGACAGCTCCATTATTAATAGAGATTTTTATCCGCCGATAACGCTCGATGAAAAATCGGAATATGTTCTTGGTCTAATTAATTTTGAAGTATATAATGCCATACCAAATATTGATAAAAATAATAATAAATTTTATTCAGATAACCAAATTATTGAAATTCCGGAAAGTTCCTACGAAGTAGATGATATAAATAAATATTTGCAGCGAAAAATAAATTCGCAACTAGATATTCAAGCAAACACTTAAGTGTGAGATAAAAAGTAATCATGTTATAAATTTTGAACCAAAGGATTCAATTGGTAGTATATTAGGATTTCAACATCGAAAATTAGCTGCAAATGAATTACATGAATCTGATTACCCAGTATCTATTATTAAAGTAAATGCAATATGCTTTGAGTGTAGCATAACTACAAATTCTTATTCTAACAATAAAACTGTTCATATACTGCATTAATTTTTCCCGCGCGTTCCACCTGGATTTAAAATTATAGAAACCCCCAGTCAAGTTATATATTTACCAATCAACACAAGTACAATATCATCCTTAACCCTTAAAATAGTAGATCAAGTTGGGAATTTGATCAATTTCAGAGGTGAAGTCGTCACAGTAAGACTACATCTTAAGCGATAAAATGGGGATTAAGTTTAATAATATAAATGGTGTACGGGCGTCTAGTACTCGCATTAGTGTGAAAGCTGTTAGCAAGTTAACACCTGTAAATTATCAGTTCCTTAAATCCCTAGGATTTATAGTTCAATCTGGATAAACATCGGAAGCGATTTACTGCTATTGTTGTTTGGATAAGGATTAAATATAAAAAATCTAAAAAATTTATTCTTTGTATTCACCATCATCATGAATGATAATATTCTAAATGTGAGTGAAAAAGCTCTATTTGATGATGCCATTATTCGCGCTGAAAAACATACTCATCAGCCTTATGCTTCTACAACTTTAAATAATAATGATGAAATTCGAATTCCTATCCAACAACAAGATTTTTATACAGTTCCATGGAATAGTATGCTTTACATTGAAGGTAAACTTCTTACACATGATAACAAAGTTTCTAGTACAGCTAAATTAGTTAACAATGCATTCGCATTTCTATTTAATGAGATTCGTTATGAAATTGGTGGTGTAGTTATAGATAGAGTAAGAAATCCTGGTTTAACTTCAACTATGAAAGGTTATGCCTCTTATAATACAGATGAAAGTAAACATTTACAAATCGTTGGTTGGTCACCTACAACTGATATTACCAAACAAATTGTTAACAGTAAGGGCAATTTTAATGTAATCATACCGTTAAACATGCTTCTGGGTTTTTGTGAAGATTTTAGGAAGATAATTTTAAATTTACGTCAAGAATTAGTTCTTATACGTAGCAGTTCAGATGTAAATGCAGTTGAAAACAGTTCAGCAAGTGAAAATATGAAGATTGAATTAAGTAAAGTGTATTGGAAGATGCCTCATATATCTGTGGTTGATGCTGAGCGGCTGTCACTGCTACGATTTTTGGAGAAGGGCGTTGACCTGCAAATTGCATTTAGAAGTTGGGAGCTCCATGAATTCGCGTTACTGCCGAAAACACAGCGTCACTCTTGGCCCATCAAGACAGCAACACAGCTGGAGACACCACGTTTCGTCATCGTTGGATTGTAGACAGATCGCAAAAATAAACATGATAAAAATATGAGTAAATTCGACCACTGTAATTTAACAAATATTAAACTTTATTTAAACTCGGAAATTTATCCCTACGACAACTTAAATTTGAATTTTGATAACAACCATTGGGCTATATTATATGAAATGTATGCTCAGTTTCAATTAACTTATTATGAACGTCAGTGTCAACCAGTACTTACACCTCATGAGTTTTCTACTATAGCTCCACTGGCTGTTATAGAATACAGCTACCAGTCAAAATTGTTAAAATCTGGTAGTGTCGATATAAGATTGGAGTTTGAAACGAATTCTAATGTACCTGAGAATACATCTGCTTATTGTTTAATACTGCATGATAGAATAATTAAGTATAATTCACTAACTAGTGCTGTAAGTAGTTTTTAAAATATGTACCATGTATTTTTTTTAATAAATAAAATAAATTAATATTACTTGTTTCATTTCACGAACCCTTATTGGTTGAGGGGCGGGGCTTATGTTACTCCTGATTGGTTGGAGGGCGCGGTTTAAGGCTACTGAGTAACATATAGTTTGCTGGTTTGCTTCAGAGTTCAGAATTCCTCACCATGTCCGAGCATACGGTGTCTCAGTTGAGCGATAGCGTTTTATCGAATATTTCGAATACTTGTAAATTACTAAAAACTGTTGTTGAATGTAATCGATGGATTACTCACATTAATAAAACTATTTTAATTTTACGCAAAGCTGTTAAACGTAGCAAAAATGTTTGAAAAAATTCCGAAAACCAGTTTAAAATTGAAGCAAATTTGGCTCGTTTAATATATTACAGGGAAAAGGTTAAATTTCTTAAAGCTAAACATGGTAAAACAAGCAAATTAATATGGAAAAATGTGGAATCATGTTTTAATTCACGAATTCAGACGGGGATAATAGTTAATTTATTCTTTAAAGATCCAAAATTGTTTCTCGAAAAATGTATCAGAATTTTTTCCAATAAAATTAAACAAGCCCTAAAGTCGTTGAATACTTTAAAAGTTAATGTCATACTTAGCTCGAATTTTATAAAACCTGATACTCACATGATTGAGCTGAAGACATTCACTACAGCCAATTCTATTATTAGTATGTCAACTGACTTGAAGCAATGGTACAAAGAAAATGTGTTTGAGAAATTACTTTCAAAATTGGAAGATTTTCACGTACGTGATTCTGATTGGAGTTTATCTGAACTTTTACATTTAAAAATTAACATAAATAAATATGTTCCAATATCTGTCGGTTCATATATAGACTTGCCAGCTAGCATAAAAAAGAAACAAGCTATTATTAATTTAAAAAATACGGATGACTATTGTTTTCTATGAGCGGTAGTCTCTGCTCTATATCCAGTAAATAAAAATGCAAATCGCATATCATCTTACCCGCATTTTAGTCAAGTATTAAAGTATAAAAATATAAATATCCCTATGCAGTTAAAAGATATAGGAATATTTGAGGTTATGAATAATTTATCAATTCACGTGTACACTTTAGAGAATAAAAGTAAAGTTGTTCCAATTTACTTAAGCTCAAATAAATTTGAAAAAATAATTCATTTACTAATGTTAAAATCTGATTTAGATATGGAAATTGATTGTGAGGATGAGGAGAAAAATGATGTTGATTATATTCAGAGTAATACAATGTATCACTTTATGTGGATTAAAAATGTATCACGACTTTTAAGCAAGCAGGTATCTGCTCATAATGGTAAACTTTTTCTGTGCGATAGATGTCTTAATTATTTTCAGTCCGAATTGCTACTTCTGAAACATGCTGTAGATTGTAATAATTTAAATAAAAGTAGAATTGAAATGCCATCCGATGAAAACAAATATATGAAATTAAAAAATTTCCGATACCAAGAGATGGTTCCATATGTCTTATACGCTGACTTGGAATGTATATTAGAAAAGGTTGATGATAATACTAATCAAAATACAACACTTATTCAAAAACATGTTCCATGCAGCATAGCATACTATTTAAAGTGCTCATATGATGATGCAGTCAAAATTTAAATTATATCGCGGAAAGGATTGCATGGAGTGGTTTTCAAACCAGTTATTAGAGTTAAGTGCAGACGTGGAAGTAAGTTTTGATAATCCGAAGCCCATGGAGAAATTAAGTCAGATAGAAGAGAGTGAATTTTTAGCTGCAAAGACCTGTCATATTTGTTGTAAACCATTTAACTTCACCGATATAAGAGTTCGCGATCATGACCATTTTAGTTCTCGTTATAGAGGACCAGCTCATCAAGCCTGTAACTTAAATTATAAAAATGCACGCGTGATACCAGTAGTGTTTCATAATTTAAGTTGTTATGACGCTCATTTTATAATAACAAATATTGCAGCAAATATCCCTGGGCAAATAAATTTGTTACCTCTAAATAAAGAACGTTTTATTTCATTTACAAAATATATTCAAGGTAGCAAAGTTCAGTTTCGTTTCATTGACTCGTTTAGATTCATGGCTAGTAGTTTGGATAAATTATCGACATATTTGAATGATGATGAAAAAAGCATTATTAGGAAATATTATCCAAATGAAGTAGATTTTAAACTTTTAACACGTAAAGGGGTGTTCCCGTATGATTATTTAGACTGTTGGGGGAAATTAACTGAGGTAAAGTTGCCCGCTCGTGAACATTTCTATAGTCTTTTAAAGAATGAAAATATAAGCGAAAATGAGTATAATCATGCTACAAATGTATGGGTGACATTTAATATAAATTCATTAGGAGAGTACTCTGACTTGTATTTGAAAACAGATGTACTAATTTTAGCAGATGTATTTGAAAATTTTCGTAAAACCTGTTTGGAAACGTATAAATTAGATGCACTTAATTATTATACAGTCCCGGGGCTTGCATTCGACGTTATGTTAAAATGTACGAATATTCAACTGGAATTGCTAACTGACATTGATAAAATGTTGCCCAGTGTACTAATCGGTACGCGAAAGCTAATAATAAATACATGAATGAAAATTATGGTGTTAATAAAGAAGAGACACACTTGATGTATTTTGATATAAATAACCAATATGGATTTGCTATGAGCGAGAGTTTACCATACGATTTGAATGGGTTGAACCTCTTGATTTCTATAAAATTAATTTATTAAATATTAGAGACGATTCTGATGTGGGATACATATTTGAGGTAGATATTGATTACCCATTAGAACTTCGTGAATTACATAAAGAATTACCGCTATTAGCTGAACATTTCACACCACCTATGTCTAAACAGTCAAAATTAATTACCACATTATATTCTAAGTTGCGTTATGTAATTCATTACAGGAATTTAAAACAGTGTCTACAACTCGGCTTAAAATTGACAAAAGTTCATAGAATACTTAAATTCAAGCAATCACCATGGCTAAAGAAATATATTGATTTAAATACAGAGTTAAGAAAAAAATCTACTAACGATTTTCAAAAGAATTTTTTCAAATTAATGAATAATGCTGTTTTCGGGAAAAAAATGGAGAACGTACGTAAATATAAGGATGTTAAGCTAGTCACCAAGTGGGACGGACGTTATGGAGCTCAATACTATATCGCCAAACCAAACTTTGATAGTTGCACTATAATTGCAGATGATATTATCATTATAGAACTAAGGAAAACGTCAATTGTATTCAATAAACCCATTTATGCGGGTTTCGCAATCCTAGATCTGTCTAAAACTTATATATATGATTTTCATTACAAATATGTAAAGAATAGATTTGGAGCGAAATCTAAACTTCTATATACAGACACTGATAGCCTTATTTATAATTATGAAAGAAGACATCAGGCGGTTTGATACATCTGACTATCCACCTAATAATATATACAATATGCCCCTAGTAAATAAAAAAGTTTTGGGTTTAATGAAAGATGAAAATTGTGGTAAACTTATGACGGAATTTGTTGGATTACGTGCCAAAATGTAAGCATATAAAGTTCAGAATACTGATTGTAATGAGACGATAAATAAAAGGGCGAAGGGTATAAAGAATGCTACTTTGAAAACAATCACTTTTAATGATTACTATGATTGCTTATTTAACAATATGCTTATAACAAAAACCAAGTATTAATATTGTCTAAACAGCACAACGTATGAACGGTAAATCAGCGAAAACTTGTTTTAAGTCCATATGATAACAAAAGAATTGTTAACTTTGTTTTTACAGATACACTTCCATGGGGGTACCAGCCACAGCAAATATTGTAAATAAACATGTATGATATGTATTGTAATTTAATATTAAATAAAATATTTAAATATTGTACGTATTTGTTTTATTTCTCAACCTGTCTTGGTAATATATAAACCTACAAGCAGGTTATTTACCACCCTACATAACAAACAAGTTGAGACATGTCCGTTACTGCACGCGCTTGATATAGGTCAATAACACTGACGCGTGCCAACTGCAAGTATGACTTATATACGCAACGGTTGCATTCCGATGGACCAGGTGTCTGCGTACTGACCGCTGTCACCCCAAGCTAAGTCGCGTCAAAGACCTTAGCACGTGGTCAGCAATGACGTCAGCCGCCCCTGTATACCAGCGATGACTCATACCAACACGTGTGCGAGACACGCCGCCGCCACCAACCGTCGCCACCGCCAAACCATCACCCTCGCCACGCCTCCCGCTACCAGCCGTCGCCAAA
Source organism: Pterostichus madidus (assembly GCA_911728475.2). Lineage (NCBI taxonomy): Eukaryota > Metazoa > Arthropoda > Insecta > Coleoptera > Carabidae > Pterostichus > Pterostichus madidus. Next base: position 7,912,041 of record OU452319.1, on the reverse strand, counting down.
CCATCACCCCCGCCATGCCCCCCGCCACGCTACCAGCCGTCGCCAAACCATCACCCCAGCCACGCCCCCTCCCCGCCACCGCCACGCCGCCGCCACGCTACCAGCCGTCGCCATGCCATCACCACTGACGACCGCCATTTTGAAATATGAGCCCGTTCTCTCTTAGCTTACCTACTGTTGGCCTTCAGCCGCAACTTTAAGTTGCAGTTTAATTGGTTTTGCATTTCCTGCATTTATTTTATTATTTATCTTATTATATATTTTCGTGTGAACGTGGATGTTCGTTTGCTTTACGCCTTAATTATTTTTCTTTTAGCTTATTCTCCTTATATCCGCATTATTGTTTGCGCCTGCGCTGTGTTCCCCACAGTTCTTCGCGACTACACCCGCCTTATTTGTAAGTCGTCTGGCCATCTTCGACAGTTAGGGCCCTTGTAGTACCCACATTTATCGGGCGTCGGTCTCAGAGCTTGAGGCAATATAGTTGCTGGTGTCCGCGTTCATGATTTCTCTCCTTTAATTTTTCGGCGTCGCGGACATCCTTTGCGTCATCTTATTTATTTGTTACAGTTTAATTTGTTGGTTAATAAAATTAATTATCAAGTTAGGTTATCGTTTTTCCTTTCAACTGCCCCGATTTGTTTGTCAGCGAATTTGCAGGTATCGCTCCGGCTGTCAACTTCGAATATTTTACCTTGCCCTATCGTAATCTAGCGGATAAGGACCCCTAGGCAGATTACGTGGCGCCCCTTTACCCGACCCACACCCTTCTCCCTGAGAAGCCGGCAGCCTCATCCCCGTGAGGTAATTTTTATTACAACCCTCGTGCGGTACGTGATACGGAATAGAACAGCTTCTGCGGTTTTGGTACGAAATCAACTTAAAAAAGTTAGAGATATAAATGTTAGTAAATGGACCGTTAGGAGAAGATTTCATGCTGCTGGATTATCCTGTAAAAACATGTCTACAGGTCTACCATTGCAACGCCGGCATCGAATTGCAAGATTTGCTTTTGGCCGAAATCACGTAGCATGTATTGATGAGGACTGGAGCAGAGTATTGTTTTCAGATGTCACGTTTTTGCCTCAATGGGTCAGACGAACGTCGACGACTATGGAGTAGACCAGGAGAAAGTTACGCTCAAGTTTGTTATGATGAGCAACTTCCATTTGGCGGTGGGTGATTACAGGCAAAAGCCAATCTTACAATTTGATGCCGGCGTTGTAATGGTAAACCTGTAGCCATGCTTCTACAGGATAATCCAGCAGCATGAAACCTTCTCCTAATTTACTAATATTTATATCTCTAACTTTTTTGAGTTAATTTCGTACCAAAACCGCAGAAGCAGTTCTATTCCGCACACTTGCGGATACCAAAAAACGGTCATCTCTTTGGCTGGTGAACTATTTTTTGTCCGAATCCTAGTCTTCTGGATGTCAGGCCAGTCTCTTCATAGCGCCGGTACACTTTTTGTACAGCACAAAGGCTCTTACCAACAATTTTTGCAGTTTCGCGGTATCCTCGGCCATCTTTTTTCAACGCTACAATTCTTGCCATAACAATGGGATCTACAGGCATTGTATCCTGTTAAATAATCACTAAAAACACTACATCGTGCAACTGATAAGTTTTACAGAGAAAAAGCAACGCAAAACAAAAAAAAGTCACCGAAATATGAATTCTCAATTAGTGCGAATGCACGCACTTTCATAAAAATCGTAAACAAATGATATAACAAAAAAAACTGATGTTATTTTTCGGATAATAAATTATTAAGTTCTTACTATGATTTACAATTTACAAATATAAGCTTAAAACAATAAATTCCGAAAATACATCATAATTTCAAATTGACATAAATTGTTTGCTCGTCAGTGTATTTGGTATTATATATTGCTATTATGTACATCTATCTATAAAAATCTAAATTCGTTCTTAAATAAATATATAAGCATTTTTGAGTTTCTTGGCCAAGTTTGTTTTCCAACGTGCATGCATCCATGACTTTCCTTTTTTAATCATACATGTGTAGTGTTCTTCAGCCATTGCAGTACCATGGTAAAATAAAGCACTGATCACTTTGTATTTATATCCTTGAATCAAATAAGTTTCCATTGAAACGTTTGAAATATTACATGTATTTGTACTTTGTGAACATTTCCATTTTCATTTTCAAATAACAGAATTTGGAAAATTAGCACTGTGCTAACCAGTAGTGTATCTAGGAGGGGCGGTGGATGCGGTCCGCATCGGGCGGCACATATTTTGGGGCGGCATTTTTTATATTTAGTTTTAGTTGAAAAAAACAACTTGTTTACTTCATAAGTTTACTATTCGATTTCTACGAATTATGAACTACTATATGATTTCGAATATTTTTCTTCATAGTCAAGTCAATGTAGGATTGAAAAGATTATCTCTAAAAATTTCTTTATTAATGTGTTGTGCCAGGATTTTGACCCTTTACCTTTATGACAAATCTTGAAGCCAAATCCTTATTTTCTGCTGACTACAGAAAATCCCACTTTGACCTCAAATTAAATTCCACTACCTTCGAAGGACCAACCACCTTTCGTGAGACCCACAAACAACTAAACAATAAATGCAACTCGAAATAATAGCAAAATTATTAATTTATTTTTACACATAAGCGACATTTCATTAAACTCTTAAAAAACCGCAAGTCAACAACTAAAAAACAAAAACTCTCTTTTATTTTTCCCTGCCTCCTCGGCCTTTACTTCTCGCTTTCTAAAAAATGCAGCGACATTCCACCCTCTGGTTTAGAGATCCAGAGTTCTAAACAATCTTCGGAGCTGCTCCATTTTTGAATTCAATGTTTTAAAAGTCGACTTCTGATATATTGAGGTTGCATTTTTTTGAAATCGGTCTTCTTTATATTTAATGCAAATATGGGCTACTGCTGCATATGCTTGCTCACTAGCATGTGCAGTTGAACGTCGTTACTCTTCGTTAAATTCTTTGAGTAACATCTTGAAATTCTAACTGAAGTGATTTTCTTCAATTCTTCTAACCAATAGATTCACTTACTGTAGAGTGTGCTAGAGAGTTCGTCATCCCAGCCAATTTTTGTTCTCCAAACTTCTTGTAATAAAATCTTTGCTTTTATCATAAAATGCGCAATGAATCCTAAAGGGTCATAAACGGACATTATGAGTTTCAACATCTCTCGTTTGGTTGGAATTTTTTCTCCAATAATATTTGTGGATCTATTTTATCGAATTTTAGTTTGAACGTAAATACACCTTTCCATGAATTCCACTGCAAACCAAGGACTCTTGCAGTTTCATCTTTTCTTTGGAGATCGAGATTTTGAGCTGATAGCGCTCTAAGTTCTTCTGGAATTTTCCTTAAAATTTCGTTATAATTTGAATTCCATTTGCATATTTTGAAGTTTCCTCTTCGGTGCACTTTGGATACATCTTGAATTAATTTCGTCGTTTGCTGAATCTAGCATATCATCCATATAGTGATTTTTTATTATTGATTCAGCTGCTTCTGGAAATTCATCAGCATACACTTCAGCATTTCTGTTCTTGATATCTTGAGCAGAAGCAGGTGAACAGATAGCTCCAAACATCATGACGTCGATTTGCATTTCCTTTGGAGGATATTTCCTGTCTGTTCCTCTCCAGAGAAATCGTTGAGCAGGTCTGAATTATTTTTATTCTATGGAACATGTCGGTAATATCTCCACAAATTCCTATTTTCTTTTTTCTAAATCTTAAAAGTATAACTGGTAAAGGATAGATCAGATCAGGTCCTTTCAGGAGGCAGTCATTCAAACTCACAACATTACTCTTCGCAGCTGCGTCGAAAACCAATCTCCACTTTCCGGGTTTATTGGGATTATAAACTGAAAAATGGGGAAGATACCATAGCTTGAGGTTTTTCATTCTTGCTTCTTTATTAATGAGTTCTCGTGCATATCCTTTATCTAAATACTCCTGTATCTTTGCATTATATTCTTCTGTAAGTTTTTGATTACGATCCATTTTCTTTTCTATCGAGTAAAGTCGTTTCAAAGCATTTACTTTACTTTCTGGTAAATTTGGTTCATTTTCTTTCCATAATAATCCAGTTTCCCATTCAGTGTTTATATGTCGACTAGTTTTATCCATTATTTTCTGCGCTAGTTCTTCAGCTTTAGATTTTACCTTATCACCAATAAGTTTCGTACCAAAACTTTCCATAGTGAAGAATGATTTGACATATTGACGAAGTTCGTCTTGTTCTATATTTATGTGAAGAGTAGATCAAATCGCCGTTCCACCCCTACTTCTTTATCATATATCGTATATATCTTATCTACCCTCTTCTTTACCCAATAGTTATTTCCGTGGACTATCCATCCTAATTTGCATGTTGTCAAAATTGGAGAATTATTAGATCCTTCAAAAACTTCTCTAATCAATATGAGGTCTATATTGTCTTGTCCAATCAAGAGTCGAGGTTTGGCATTTTGAAGATTTTCTAGTTCGACATTCTTTAAATGTGGCCACCGTTGAACAAATCTATTCATATCCACTGTTTGTGACGTAAGATTTAGATCTGATATTGTTCTTACATTCTTCATTGTGAATAATTCTGTATTATTTCCCTTTATTTCAACCCTGACTCGCATGGATTTTATTTCTTGTTTATCTGTAGAATTCGTCCATTTTAGCCGCAGCGTATCTGTATGCCCAATAGCACCAATCTCGTACGCCAATTTTTTATCTATCATACTGATTATTGACGCATCGTCCAACAACGTATATGTAGACACCATGACATTTAGTCCAGTTACAGTTACGGGAAGAATTCGGACGAGTACTTCCTTTTGTTGTTCCATAAACGTCATTGTTGTATTTAAAACTGCATTTAACTAGCCGGCTTTGCGTTTAACTTCTTCGTCGTGTTTTTCTGGAGGATTTTGTGATTTTACTGGAGTTTGAGAATTCTGTTCAACTCGATGAAGTAATTTATGATGGCGTTTTTTGCATCCAGAAATTCCGCATTCTTCTTTATTTTGACCATTCTTCACAAAATGGTCTGTTGCCAAACACGAAAAACATACCTTACTTTTAGCAGCCCACTTTTGTCTTGCTTCGGCAGGCTCTTTTTGGAAGTTTCTGCAGTCTGTTATTTTATGATAAATTTTATTACAAAATAAACATTTATTTTCTTCAGCCTTCGCGCAGACAGGTTTTCTGGAGTATCGTTCTGGTATATTATCTTCAGAATATTCTTTAAAAGACGCGTTTGACACCGTAATTAAGTACTGTGCTTCGCGATTAAGCCAAATCGCGAAGTCTTCAAGTGTAATATCTTCGTCTTGGACCATCTTCTTGCCCCATTTTATTTTATAGCTGATTGGTAGTTTCTCTACTAACTCTTCCATTAAAATACAATTAATCATATATTTCGACTTCTTGAAAGATCGAATAGTTGCCGTAAGATTTGCTACTTGACTTGCAAAATTAATAAATTTCTCCAAGTCGTGACTTTTAATTCTTGCAATCTTCTTAATTTTTTCAATCATGGTCTTAATAATGGATTCTGGTCTGCCAAACCGCAATTCCAATAAATCGATTATCCTTTCCACATTTTCAGGATGCACCATGAGGCCCATAACTGCTTCACGTGCTTTACCCTTAAGGCACCTCTGAAGTCTTCCCATGTTGTCCAAATTTCCGATGTTCCATCTCTTCGTAGACTGGCGAAAATTTGTGACGAACAATGGCCACTCCTCTGGTTCTCCTGCGAAGAAAGGTAAATCTTGCGGTCATCTCTGAAGCGCGTGCTCACTTTTATTCTGCGTTAACGCTTGAGCCATTTGTGACAGCGTGGCGGTTTGTTCATATAGAAACGAATTTTGTTGGTTAATAAGAAGAGCTAAATTATCAATATTACTCACCTTTTAATTAGTATCTCTTGGTTTAAGGTGAGATTCGTCCAAATTGTCATTGTAATTTTTCGAATGTCGAAATTCGTCATTATTATGTTCGTTATCAATTTCGATTATTTGCAATTCATTAGTTTCATCTTCTAGTCTCACATTAAGTAGTTGTAATAGAAGACTAGAAAGCCTTTTCTCTCTTTCTAACTTTTCATTTTCTAACAGAGCAATCCGTTCTTCTTCTTCGAGCTCTGCTTTAATGATTTCTCGACGGACGGATTTACGCGACACCGTAGAACATCTACTTCCTCCACTTTTGACAGATATACAGTCATCGTTATTGTTTCTTCCTTGAAGTTCTCTGGTTTCACGAGTTTTTTTTTGTTGGTCTCTCAACTACGTACTCATTTAACCGTGAGTTAATACCTTTGTTAACTCTCTTGCGCACCCGTCGTTCGTCTTTATCGCTCTCGCTGAATGTTGTTCTCTATGACTCCATAGCGCCTGAATCCGGCTCGAAGGACCAAAAATGTTGTGCCAGGATTTTGATTCTTTACCTTTATCTTGAATCTTGAAGCCAAATCGTTATTTTCTGCTGACTACAGAAAATCCCACTTTGACCTCAAATTAAATTCCACTACCTTCGAAGGATCACCCACCTTTCGTGAGACTCACAAAAAACTAAACTATAATGGCAACTCGAAATAATGGAAAAATTATTAATTTATTTTTACACATAAGTGACATTTCATTAAGCTCTTTAAAAACCGCCAGTCAACAACTCAAAAACAAAAACTCTCTTTTATTTTTCCCAGCCTCCTCGGTCTTTACTTCTCGCTTTCTCAAAAATGCAGCGACATACTGCCTAATTTAAATAGGCTATCCAGTGGTAAAGAAGTCTCCCACCCATAGTTTGTCTGAATTACAATTATTTATTTATGTTTATTAATTTAATGGGGTAATGGCTCAATGGTTTCGAGTTGGCCTGAGGATCCTGAGGACCCCAGTTTGATTCCCTCAGCCGACAAACAATTTTCACCAAATTAAAATTACCCCTGTGACACCTCCACCACTAACATCTTTGGGGATCGTGATTTGACGGCTGATAACCGCACTTCACGTACAAAATTATATCCAGTAATGGGTAAAAGTCGTGATGATATATTTATTTTATATTTATTTTTTTAATATATAAAAACCATCATTTGATTGACTTTGAAAGGACGGAAAATTGGAGACCGCCCTGGGTGGCAAAAGTTCTAGGTACGCCACTGGTGCCAAGAGAAACTAATTCGATTTTATGTAATTTATGTGAGTGCAAGCATTCTGAACATTGAGCTTCTACTTTATCTTTCACAACCAATTGTTTATCAATAAGCTCTTGCAAAGTAATGCTCTTGCTACTATAATCACGTATTGGAATAGTAATAAATTCTAGCGGTCAGCCCGGCCAAAAGACGTTTCATTTGAAACCAAAAACGATAGGATTTTAAGCACTTTCACTAAAACAATTGTCAAATGAGAAAATTTAAATTCTGTTCGCGAGCTCTTTAAAGACTTTTCATTAGATATCAAACATGATAGGTTTAGAAGCACTTTCATTAAAGCAATTGCTAATCAACAAAATTCCAATTTTGTATGTAAGCTCTTCAAAAGACCTTTCAATTTATACCAAACACTATAGGTTTTAGAGTATATTCACAAAAACAATTGCCGATCGACAAAATTCCAATTCTGCATGCAAGCCCTTAAAAAGACCTTTTATATGATATCAAACACGGTAGGTTTTGAAGCACACTCATTGAAACAATTGCCAATCGCCAAATTTCAATTTTACATGTAAGTCCTTCAAAAGACCTTTCAATTGATATCAAAGACGATGGGTTCTGAAGCACTTTCACTGAAACTATTGCCTATCGAAAAATTCCAATTATGTACGCCAGCCCTTTAAAAGAACTTATTACTAGAAATTTATTTTCAGCTGAGTGTTCGACGTTGCCAAATCTATCTGGCCGCGGCCCTCATTCTGACAGTTGTTTGATTATGACGCTTTTCTTAGAGTTTTTGTTGTAATTACCTAGTATTCTATTAATGAAATTAGATTATTTGTTGATTTTAATTACATAGCATAGCGTTAATACAAAAATATACAGGATGAATCTGCCTTAGACATTTAACGTTACTTAGATTAAAATATTATTTAGATTAAAATATTTTATATGTCTTAAATAATTAAGTCTGTATCAAAGGTAAAATTTCATAACTGCAAAAATTATGTTTAAATATTTTTGATAACAAGTTAGTTAATAGGATACCCATGGATTTAAAAAAATAATAATAATTATTGTATTGCGCAACTGTCAAAAAAGTTTGTATTGCGTCTTTGGTTGAAAGTAGAATCATTTTATGATCTAAAGACTTTCTTTATGAGAAAACTGTTTTATACTTTCAAAAGTAGATAATTATTCAGCAAAAATTAAGCAGCACAAACTTCTGTAACAGTTAAAATGTCATAAACTTTACACTTGATTTTATCAGTTACGAAATGTGAAAATTTAACTTTATCGCTAATTTAGATGCAGAAATTAATTCTCTGCAACATTTATTTAAAAAAAAAAGTGGAATTATTAAGTGTGGCAATCACCCATAGCAGATCTCGGTAAGTGATATATTTTGTGCATAAAGTGCATATCAGCCGAAAAATCACGGCCCCGAAGGATGTTAGTGGTGGAGAAGCCACAGGGGTAGTTTTAATGTGGTGAAAAATGTTTGTCAGCTGTGTTAATTATTGATAGAGAAACCGATCCTTCGTGACACAAGAATTATTTATGCCATAATAAATACAATCATATGTAACGTTGATACTGATATGTCCGTGTTTGTTGCAGATTCGGTAGCACTACAATATGAGTGCGTGGCGCTTATCTACCCACAGCGCTCCGATGAGACGGTGGATGCGGGCACGGACATGACGTTGGTCTGCCGCGGCGCCGAACCGATGACTTGAATCTTCAACGACGAAGTCAACGGCCCAGTGAGTATTTGCATATTGATTTTCCAAGACATCTATTTTTGACGAAAAATCGTATGGAAAGTGACAGATTTTTCAACTATATTAAAATCGTAAAATAAAAGTTAAAACACAATAAAAAAAAGTAAATTTTATATTACATTTAAAAGTAAGTAAATACAATACTACATAATAAGTAAGAAATAATAATAACTTACAGTCAGTAATTTTTTAGAAATTATAATTAACATTGATTTAAAAAAAAAACCATTAAAATACATAAATTAATTGATACAAAACTTAATTTTTTTACAGAAAAATCTGAACGCTGGTTTACTTTGACGCACATATCAGAACAATATCTGAACCGAAAACATTGCATTGAAATTAATGCATTAAATGGGGCACCATATTTTTCATACCAAAACGAACAAAATAATTAAGAATATCAGAAGACAAGTTCTTAACCTAGAAATTAAAATAACATGCTGAAAGTAGATGAACTACAGAAAAGATACAATCGCATATTAACCTACCGTCACAGTGTCCTATCATCAACACATTCTACGTTGCTGGCTCGTTTAATTGTACGACGCTTCAACTTCAAAGCAGCTGTGTCCGTAACACACAAATTAATAAATTAAAAAAATTAATTACCCTACAACAAAAACATGGAGCATTAAATCAACACGACACATGGTTTGAAAACTTAACTAATATCGAATTTTCATCCGATGTGAAACATTTTCTCTCCCTAGGACAAAAATTCAGCTTGCCTCTTTCAAACAATGAATATCCTTTTTTTGAAGTAATCACAAGTGTTGAAGACTTAATAAAACGTGGCATCAATCCCAACGATCGTGATTCAGTGCGTGCTGTTGCAGTAAATATTGTAACCAACAATAATTTCAATAATGTCCCTGAAAAATAAGAATAAGTGTTTCCAAATTTAAAGGTAGCATACAAAAACTGTAAAACAATTCTTTAAAATAACGATGACATATTAATTATTAGAGCGGATAAAACAAATAAGACAGTAGCTTGAACAAAAACTGAATATATTAAAAAAATGGAAGAATTAGTGAATGACATTACACATTATAAATTAGTTGACAAGGACTTAACAACTAAAACACAAAATAAAAACAACAAACTTGTTAAATCATTATATGACAACGAATACATTGATCTTCCTACAAAAAAAAAACATCTTACATCTCATTTTGCAACGGTCCCCAACATCTGCTTGCAATGGTCCTTGTACGAAACTAGAGAAGTACTTGGCGGATCTTCCAAAAGGCCTACAAGAAGACAAATATCATGTCTTGAATTCTTTTGAATATGTCGGCTTCATGTCACGCATCACGTTTCCACCAGGATACCAGCTCACTTCCCTGGATGTGGTTAGTTTATTCGCAAACATTCTGCTAGAACTAACGATACATGCTGTCAAAAGGAAATGGAGTTTAATCAGTTTACGTACCAACATTCCACTAGAACAACTGTGTGAACTGGTCACCTTCTGTTACATAAACGGCTTCTTCAGTTTCCAGGGGAAATACTATCTCCAAACATAAGGGCTGGTACCACGAGCTCTGTTTTTGGGTGTTCTAAATATATGTACTACGAGCTCTGTTTTTGGCTGTTTTTGCATGTTTTAACTCAACTGTTTAGTAACGTGTTCTAAAACTGCCTAGAGTTGTTTTAAGCAGTGTTTTAAGACAAACCTGCCTGACGTCTATGATAAAAATTGTACGATTCGCCCAGTAATTAAAGTAAATAGGCATTAAAAACGGGTAATTTTATTTTAGAAACGTAAGAATCCATTTATTTTGTTGGCTGCGAGAGTATTTATAGTAAAATACCGTTTTTCAAAAGAAAAAAACGAAAAATATAATAAATGTAGTAAAAATTATTTCGACTGAAATGCAAGTTTGAAGATGAAAAAGGTAAGTAAAATTTAAATTAAATATAATCGCCACTTATAGTAACTGTGCGCAGTCGCAAATCGGGTGATATTTTGGTTCTTAACAGCTGTCATACAACACAACACATAACCACAATTCTGTTTTGTATTTCGATGTAATCTAAAATACATTAAATGCATAAGTATTATAATTTATTTTATTGTCTTCAGGTGATCTACACGACATTTCTCAAAAGTACGATAACAGAATTATAAGATATTTGTATCTATGTAGTGCTTGTATCGCATATTCAAGTATTCATCAAATTGGACAATTTAGAAAAACCAGACAATAATTTTACAGTATAGCAGAATATCGAAAGAGATGATTATTATATTTACAATACTTTTTATAAAATCTTGCACTTTTAAAATAAAAAAAAAAACATTTTTCTGTTCCTATTTGCTTCATAAATTTTAATTAAACTTAACATAAGTGAATGTTGTTAATAACAAAGTTTTATTGTTAATAAAATAAAATTTGTGTTGTACATATTTCTCGTTAAATTTTTTTGTTAAGTGCTACAAATTACAATTCTTCCTAGTTCTCTCATGTACCGAATCGTTTCAAACACATTCATAATATCCAGTCATGCCAGTTTTCTGTCACATCTTTTCTTTAATTTAGGAAGCAAATTCATTTCCTCGGACGTTCAATTTTCCGTTTTAATCTTTTCAGCTGGCCATTCCCTTTCTAAAATACAATAATAACATTATAATAATATATTAATGTATGTGCTTAGGTACAAAATATTAAAATATGTTCGTGATAAATACTTATGTTTTAATTGTATAAACGCTTTTTACTGTTCATTCAAGGAACAACTAGCATTCTGACATCTAAAAACCATAACCTCTCAAACAACTTTCATGTTGAATTGGAAACTGCTATCAAAAATATTAACGAAACGCGCATGCGTATTGCGTCTTTTACAACGTTGTCATATATATTTTCTTGTTTACATGGTATTAGCTAAAACATCCTTAAAACAATGCTCGTGGTAAGCATAATTTTAAGAGTGTTTTAAGATGTCGTCATGGTTTTAACTAAAACACCCGAAAACAGTGTTTTAGTAACTTGCTCGTGGTACCAGCCAAGGTTTTTCCATTGGCAGTCCTTTATCGCCCATAATGGCATGCATGAATCTTAACATAATACTTGATGAAATCATGCCATTGATTCCATTTGAAATTCCGTTCATTTCAAAGTACGTCGACGACTTATGTCTCGCAATTCCTGAAGATAAACAAGAAATTACTAAAACCATATTCAATGAGTATAACAACAACTTACAATTTGCAATTGAATAGGAAATGACAACATGCTCCCATTTCCTGATATTATGCTATGCAAACAAGAAGATGATGATACCGTAAAGTATAAGTAGAATCGAAAACCAACAGCGTCGACTACATATATTGATTATTCATCCAACCATCCTAGATCACAATTAGTAAATATTGCACATAACCTGAAAACACGGGCTAAGTTAACCTACCAGAAGCTATGGGCATTGTACATGAGCTGCTAACACAATACAACTATCGAGGTAGAATTATCAACATGATAATAAATGAACGGCAAAATATTGGTGACAGTTCAAAACAACACGACAATAATATAAACTATGCTCCCATGCCGAACGTTGGAAAATTGGCGCGTAATTTGAAATCTTACCTTGAAGAAAAAACAGGTTTCTCTATTATTTAAAAAAATAAGAAAATTGTAAATAACTTATTTAGCACCATAAAGAATAAAACAAATTTAAATATACGCTAAAATGTCGTTTGTTGCATTCCTTATTCAGAATATAATGCTACATATATTGGTTAGACGAAGAGATACCTTAAAACTATGATCTATGAACATAAAAGAAATGTTCTGAAAGGAATCAATGTTGATAAATACGCTCTTGTTACACAATCGTGACGCACAAAACATTGATTCAACTACGACGAGACAAAAATACTGCCCACCGAACAAAATCTATCAAAAAGGCTGTTATTGGAAATGTTGCATATTTCCAAAGATCCAAATGTAGTAAATTTTCGAACTGACATGGGTGGATTCAGCAATATCTACTGCAATTGCGCGCATATGAATTATCCACTTCCGGCGTCGTAATTTTTTTTCAATGCATTGTTTCCGGTTCAGACATGTGCGTCAAATTGTACAAGTGTTCTAATTTTTCTGTAAAAAAATTGAGGTTCACATCAATTACTTTATGTATTTTATGGTTTTTTAAAAAAAAAATCAATGTTTATTCTAATTTTTAAAAAATTACTTACTAAGTTATTGTTATTTCTTACTTATTATGTAATATTGTATTTACTTACATTGAAATGTTTTTGGACTGCAGATTCCTGAAGAAGTTGCAGTGGGCAACGAAACGTCGATGTTGTAGATAAATTAGATAAATTATTGACTGAAGTCCTGCGTAATTTAAAATACACTGTACGTAATATTTAATTGGATACCGTACATTCTTTAAAAGCAATACTTTTTGTCATATTCGTATTTATTTTGAATAGATTTTAGAGATACAATTTTTTTTTGACAGCTATCAAAATTTTTTTAGCATCTTGTTAAATTTTAAGTGATTTCCAAGAAGATAAGTAAATAAAAATAGTGACATCACATTTTCCCAGGTACTTAATTTTTATACTAATTAAGTACAATTATACTTAATGCAATTATAATTTTACGAATTTAATCATCTTCTTGTTGCTTATAAAATTATATACATTAATATAAGTTATGTACCACAACAGGATGGAGACATAGATACAACTAAATTTTATATTTTATTAAAGATAAATACACAAATAAGAATTAAACAATACAAAAATTTTCTCAATTTACAAGTCCACAAAATAACGTCTTATTTGTAACCTCTGAGCAGTACCACTGTTTTATTTTTTTAATCCTTAATATTATTTTCTGTCGCAATATCTTGCTTACAGAAACAACAGAACAGTCGCTAATTTCACTTGATATAATCTAAGAAAGCAACGCAGTTACTTCGAATTTATTACATAGTAACAATCATATAAAGAACTTATTTGATAAAACATTGTATAAAATTATTATATACGATAACACAAAAAAATTTGTTGTACATAGGTATTTTAGGAAATATAAATAAATAAAATTAAAAATATCATCACGCTATTTACCCATAACTGGGTGTGACACTTTGCTGAAGCAGATCTCGGTAAGCGATATATTTATGCGCATGAAATACAGATACCGGTCGTCAAATGTTAGTAGTGGGAGAGCCACAGGGGTAACTTTTTGATGTGGTGCAAATGTTTATCGGCTGTGGAAATCGAACCAGGGTTCTCAGGATCCATAGGCCGACTCGATACCACTGAACTACCAACCCCATATACATATGAGCCCGTTCGCGAATTATTTAAATTTCGGTACGCGCGATTGCCTTTAAATTGCTTCATAATTTTTTTATTGAAAGTACTCTACAAAAAAGTAAGTTTTCCATAATATTAGTTCATAAAAACGATATTGGCGCGAAATATGAATTTTAGAAATTTTTAAATCAAACAAAAAGTGCCTATATTGAAACATTTTTTTGTCAGTACCCTTAGAAGCTAATTAATTTTATACGGTCGCATTTTTTTTTTGTCGTAACCTATATTTTTTGAAAAAAATGTTTTAAATTGCTATGTACTATCCTCTTTCCGCGTGTGGTAATAGTGTAAGAGTAGACTTTTTCAAAAAAATATCTGTTATTAAATTAAGCCTTTTTGACAAAATTCAATCGGTAGCCTCCCAATCTCATTGCAAATTAGCGTATTTTGAAAAAATTGGACTTACTAAAAAGCGCATAACTTTTGACGATTTTAATAGATTTTAAATTTGCAAGAAAATTTACAAAACTTATGAACAAGGAATGAGATTGAGGAGCTACTGATTGAATTTTGTCAAAAAGGCTTAATTAAGCAGCAGTTCTAAAACAGGCATTTTTTTGAAAATAACTACTCCTACACTATTAGCGCATGCGGAAGAGGACAGTAGGAATGGAGCCAACAGTGAGACAGTGTATACAGTGAGACATTTAAATTTATTATTATTTGTAACAAATATTTTTCTCTACCACCATCTAGGTTTCATCTAAGGAAGTATTGGCAATATCTTAACTACATTTGGTGTTAATATTTACTACCTTACCGACTGTGTATTATGTGTATGTTCAATAAACCATTAAAGTAAATATTGTGCTGTGAATGGGAAGTTTTTATAAATTTAAAATTTAGAAGTAAGTTTATTAATTTTATATTCTGGTTAATGCAGAATATGTCTAGATTGTAAATCTGTGCTGTAAATCTCAATTTTGCCAGTAATGATTTAATAATATATAAAAGTGATTTTTGCTTACATCGGGCAACAGTGACACTTTTTACGAAAGTATACAGTAAAAAATGTCTCACTGTATCCCATGTCATTCGCTCGTTATGTTATAAAGTATAAGAACGAAGAAACTGAATATATTAGAATGACTCCACATTATGACATAAAAAGAATTTTTTGTATTGAACAACAAATATATATTGGCGGAACATATTGTAAAATATGACAAAATATTTTACGGCTTACCATACAAAGAATGTAGATTATTAGCGTATGAGATGGCTATAATTAATCATATTCCCGTGACGGCTAACTTGGTTCGTGATAAATTTGCTGGTCCCGACTAGCTGAAGGGTTTTATGAAAAGAAACGAAAATGTATCCTTACGTAGTCCTGAAGGATGTAGTCTTTTACATGCGACATCATTTAACGTTCAAAATTTTTTTGATAATTTTTGAACTGTCTACAAGAGATTCGAAGATTACTCGGATGGAACTAGAATTTTCAATCTAGACGAAACCTCTACAATGACCGTCCAGAAATCTTCTAAAGTTGTTGCTGAAAGGCGAGTCAGACAAGGTAGTAAAGTTACAAGTGCTGAAAAAGAAACCCTTGTAACAACTTGCTGCATTGTTAATGCTGCAGGTAATAGCTTACCACCCGCAATGATTTTCTAAGAGTTTATTTCAAATCCCATATGTTGTAGGGTGCTCTATCGGGAACGCTTGGATTATCAACTAAAGGGGGCTGGATGAACAGTAAATTGCTTGTTGACACATTTCATAAAATATAGTACCAGCTCCACAGAGCGTCCTTCGCTACTAATCTATATAACCATGAAAGTCGTCTCTCTATAGAAGTAATAAACTTGGTCAAATTATTACCGTACCACCGCATTCAACAAATAAACTTCCAGCCCTTGATATCGGTATTTTTAAGCCCTTCACTACATATTACGATGCTGCTGTGGATAGCTGGCATATGCAACATCCGGGAGAGACTTTTTATATTTATAATGTTGCAAGTTGTGTCCGTATAGCTCATGAAAAAGCTATGACACCCAAAAATATAATATCGTCATTTAGAAAAACTGCATAGGGATACATTTTCAGACGATGATTTTTTCTCTAGTTATGTAATTGACAGATCAAATCCAGAAGCTAAAATATCTACAACTATCGATGTAACGCCATCTACCTGAACTGCAGGAACTGCAAAAACCCGGAAGAATTCAGAGGATTTCCAAAGCAGGCAAAAGAAAAAACAATAGAAAAGGAAGACGCCCAGGAAAAACTATGATTGTAATTTACATACCGAAAAAGAAAGAAATTGAAAAAAGAAAACAAAAAATAAAGAAACCAGTTGTAAAAAAAATTAAGAGAGTGAAGAAGATTTTAACATACAGTTCTTCAGAATCTGAAAGTATTGAAATGTCAGAATATTATTCTATATACGACTATCAGATTCAGAACCTGAATCATTCGAATGTAGTGGTTTACAAAGTAAACCGTCCAAAGATGATTGTGTTCTAGTCAAGTATACTACAAAGAAATATATTAAGTATTATATTGGATTAGTTTTAAATATTGCAGACAATGCTGAATACGAAATTTCGTGTTATGCTATTACGTAATTTATATGTTTACCTAATGATAATTATTTATTTTTTATTCTTTTTATGCATAAAAGAAATATAAATTTGTGTTAAATTTTGTGTGTCTCACTGAACCCCCTCCTCGCCATTTATAACGATTTTAAAGATTTTTTGCAAAAAAATATAGGTTACAACAAAAAAATGCGATCTTATAAAAGTCATTAGCTTTTAAGGCTGCTGCATATTTCGCCCCAAAATCGTTTTTTGGAATTAAAATTTGGAAAACATATTTTTTTGTAGAGTACTTTCAATAATAAAATATGAAGCAAATTGTAGTCCAACGCTCGTACCGAAATTAAAAAAATCGCGAACGAAATATATATATAAATATATATATATATATATATATATATATATATATATATATATATATATAAATATTTTGATGTTGCTAGTTAAACTTACGTTATCAGAACTTACAAATTGAATAACTCTTCGAATTTGTACTTAGTTATGAAGTTAGCAAACTGTATCTTCATCGTAGTTCTAATTTTTGCCACTTTGAGCTCATACTTGTTTTAAAATCCAAATCACGTCTTAATAAAAATTGTAGACAAAAAGTGAGCACTCAGCAGTTAAGTTCATACTGTTGTTGCGCCATTTATACTCAATCCATTTTCATGAATAAGTTCTTCAAGCTTGGGGCCGCAGGAACTTGATAAAATTATTTGGTTACCTTCGGGCATATTAGTAAGTAGCAAATCTCTATTTTTAATTTTTATATAGGCCAAATATTAAGAATTTTAATTTTATAATTGAATGCACAATTAAGTCTTCTAATTATTAATTGTTTTTTGTAATACTTTGAATATTTAATTTATTTATTTTTGTACAAATATAAAATTTATGTTGCTCAACAATTTTTACAACATAATTATAACTCCATTACTATATTTATTTTGTGCCGGATTTTTCATTTCTCAATAAAATGTCCAATAATTATCGGCAGAATAATTGCAAAAATATCGCATAAAAAATTACATTTAGTATAAATATTGCCATTTGTGCTATTATTTCGTTGCGATATTTGTTAGTATATTCTGCTAAATATTTCCCCACAACTTTAAACAACCAATAGCGTTTCATTATACGACCACGTTGTCATCGATATAAGTAAATTAATAAATGATAGTTTTCACTAGTATAATTACAGCGGTCATTTTGTTTATAATAAATTAACAGTTTTACTCAAATTTTTTTTTAGTTATCTAGCTATTAGGTTGTGTGTCATATTTCAAGAATTTAAGTCATATGAATGACTTTGAAGTTTTGATAAATTTAAAGTTTATGGCAGAAAAAATCGGGAGACGCCCGGACTCGAACCCAGGACCTTCAGCTGGCCGGGCTGATGCTGTCAATTCCTATGAGACATGGAAGTCTTGGGATCGATGTTGTGTTAGACACTATGACAGATATATTCGGTTGACGCCTATCTCGTACAGGGGAAGGTCCATTAACTTAGCGCCCCCACATATTGGAAAAATGTTTAAATACATAAAAAACAATTGTGCTCCAATTGTGCTCAAATGTGTTATTAATTATTTCAAATGTGCTACTCCCCATTACGAGTAATTAAGTAATTACTATGGCGGGGCCAAGTTAATGCTTAGCCCCCCCACTTTAATAAATTAAGTAAAATTATGGGTGAATCAATTGTGCTCAAATTGTTCTCAAATGTGCTATTAATTATTTCAAATGTGCTACTCTCTATTACGAGTAATTAAGTAATTACTATGGCGGGGCCAAGTTAATGCTTAGCCCCCCCACTTTAATAAATTAAGTAAAATTATGGGTGAATCAATTGTGCTCCAATTGTGCTCAAATGTGCTATTAATTAATTCAAATGTGCTACTCTCCATTACGAGTAATTAAGTAATTACCATGGCGGGGCCAAGTTAATGCTTAGCCCCCCCACTTTAATAAATTAAGTAAAATTATGGGTGAATCAATTGTGCTCCAATTGTGGTCAAATGTGCTATAAATGATTTCAAATGTGCTACCCCTAATTGTTAGTGATTGATATTTTATTTATGACAAAACCAAATTAATACCTTACCTTGTCCATCTCTCCCCGTTTTAAAAATGTACATGGTATTATAGAAAAATTAAATAAGCTGCTAACTATATTAAATGTGGTACCTGATTTACAATGTCATAAATAATACCTAACTAATTAATGTGGCAGAGACAGAGCATGTTAACCTTAAATAAAATCCATTTGGCGCGAGTTCAAACGAATACAGAGTTTGCTATATTTTATTGTTCAATTTATACAGTGTTTCAAGAAAAGCGATCAGCTCGATTATATCTTTAACTAATGGATTTAGCAAAAAAAATATATAAAAGCTGATTTTAATGCATGCCAAAATAATAATTTGTTCCAGTGGTTCTTAAGCTGTGGCACAAAATTACATTTTTTTAAATAGCAAGAAATATATTTTATTAGACTATAAAATAAAAGATTTATACAATTTTAATTAATTAATATATTTTATGATTTTTTGAGAAAAACGCAATTTAAATTTAAATTAAATATATTTCGTATTTACAAAGAAAGTAGGCAATTCGATATAAATAAATGATTGTTTTTAGTAACTTTTCTAAATTTTCACCAATTTGACCAAATTAGTATTTAATCAATTGTTTTTAATACGATTCATAGTACCTCGGTAAGGTCTTAGTTTCTTTGGGTATCGTTTCACAAAAGCGTTAATTGTTCTCACAGAATTTTGAGGACATTCATCATAAATCATTAATAAATTAAATAAGTCATTGTTTGAATACTGTTCAGGCATAGTTTCTTGTTGTTTACTTTTAAAGAATTATTTAAGTAGGTATTTAATTTAAATTGCGTTTTTCCGAAAGAAATAGTTAAGTAAGACTATATTATTTTTAATTCTGTTGAAATCAGAAAAATATCCATTATTTTGTAGACTAATAAAATATACTACTTACCATTTAAAAAAACGTAATTTGAGAACTACTGGAACAATTAATTTTTGGTATGTAATGACATCGCTTCTATTTACTGAATATTTTCTCTTAAATATTTTTTTTTGCTATACCCCTTAATTAAAGAAATAACAGAGTTGATCACTTTTCTTGAAACACCCTGTATATTTAAATTGTAAACATTGAAATAATAATAAATTTATTGGTTTTTATTATTATTTTCGGTATGAATTTTAAAAATTTATGAATTATTGCAAAAAATATGAATAACTATACATTTCTATTTAAAATAATGTTCTGAAAAAAAATTAATATCTTTTATTCCAAACTGGTATCTAAGCTGACATTTTGCGGATTATCTATGGTACAAATTTCTATTGTTATGGAAATTGTTTATTGCTTTAATATTAATTTAACTCGTTAAACGTCCATCATAAAATAAAGTTTTGTTTGTACCTTATACGAAAATTGGCTTTAAGGTACTAGTAAGTAAAAAATAAATATATGTTTACTTTTATAATTTAAATATTTTAAAACCAACCAAAATTGGAAAACATAAATTTGTAGTTTCTAATACATGCGGAATTGATGCACTACTTCAAATATTTTGTGTAACTTATTTTGATTCTCAAATATTTCATATCAAATCGGAATTAAAAAATTTAATTGAACATATTTGTCACGGCATTAATATAAAATGTTATAATACAAGAGAAAAATTATTACAAAATTTATTTGATGTAGAAAAATTACTAAATAATATATTACTTTTGTCATGAAAATGCATAATGGATTATTTAATTAATATAAATAAATAAATATATCATCACGCCTTCTACCCATTACTGGGTGTGGCACTCTGCTGAAGCAGATCTCGGTAAGTGATATATTTTTGCGCGTGAAGTGCGGTTACCAGTCGTCAAATCACGGCCCCCAAACATGTTAGTGGTAGAGGAGCCACAGGGATAGCTTTTTTTTCAAATTATGAAAATTTGTCGCCTGTGGGAATCGAACCAAGGACCTCAGGATCCACAGGCCGACTTCATACCACTGTGCTAGCCATCCCATTTAATAAATTAATAAAATGTACTAATGATAATTGTAATGCGTTAGACAATTTCCCGTAATACCATTAACTCTACCACAACCAGATAGTGTGTCAGAATTAAATAAAATATTTAATACGTACTGTGAGGAGTTAAAAAAGCCTTCTAAGTGTTGTAGTTGCTCTAGTAACATAAAAAAAAATGTTAGACTTTAATAAATATATCTTATTTATAGGAACTACAATGTTAGATATAATAATATCAACCCCAAGCGTGAACAAAGTAGCTAAGTCATTAGAAATAAAAAATTTAACTTACATTTTAAGGAATTATTTCATTTAAGGGGTCGTATGATGTAAAAGCTATAGGACATTATGTTGCCTATGCTTATAGAAAAAATATGGTTTGGGAAGAATATGACGATTTGAAAGAAAAAAAAAATAATGCTATTAGTAATACCCATATTACTCCACTAATCATTATTATATACA